>VXBT01000513.1:237-41399 GCA_013400235.1 Oriolus oriolus
ATCCCCGGCCTTGCGTGATGGCCGCGGCCGGGGCGGGCGCGGGGAGGGCGGGCAGGGAGCGCGGGGAGGGCGGAGAGCGGGCGGCGGGAGCGGCCGCGCCGGGGCTGGCGGGTCGGCTCGGGGGCCGTGTCCCCCCTGGCCCTGCCCGTGTCCCTTTCCCTGTCCCTGTCCCGTCCCTGCCCGGGGGTGCGCGGGGGGAGCCGGGCGGAGCGTGCGGACGTGTCCCGGCCTCCCCGCGGGGCCATTTTTCAGTACCTTCTTTATTATTATTATTATTATTAATGCTATTTTTTCTAGTTACCGAGCCTCGTCTTGCTTTTACCCCTGGAATTCTCTGCCCCCGGGCGGCCCCTGCCCTGACCCCATTTTCTGCCAGGAGGAAGGAACCAGAGAAGGGGGAGCAGCCTAATGGCCGGGAACTCCGGTTCTCCTCTGGAAGGGGAATTTCACCAACCCACCCCTCTCATTCCACCAGGGCCTCCGGCTTTATCGCCTCTCCTGAGAAGTCACTCCGTCCCTGCTGGGTTTCTGCCCCCCACCCCTTTCCCGCTGGTTCTCAACGCTATTTTTACATTTTTAGACTTCCTTGGCGAAGGATTCAGGGGCTCCCTAAACTTTGCCGGCTCTGGGGTGGAAGGAGCAGACATCTGGCATGGAGCACCCCCGGAGCGATGGCCAGATCGGAGGCAAAGCTAAAAACGGTGGCTTTTTTTAAGCAGGGACAACAGAGCAAACCTTTTTTGAGTGAGTTCTGTCCGTGCCCACCTGGAGCAGCTGAGGAACAGCTTCCCCTTGTTGCAGCTGAAACGGTGCCGGTGGCTGAGCCTTCTAAAATTAGTGAGGAGCGGAGGATTTCATTTGGAATCCAGGTTGTGTTTTGCCAGACGTGGCTCCCGGGACGGGAGAGCCTGGAGTAAATCCTGGTTTACTTCAGCTTAACCCTGGTGGGATGGGTCCTTCCCGAGAGACCCTCTGGGTCCAAACGACTCTCCTGTTCATCCCAAAACTTGCAGGCTGATTTAGGTGTTTCGCCTTTGTAGTTCGGAGCGTGTGGAGGGATCCTGGTGCCCGGGGTTGGGCTGGCACGTGGAATTTGGTGCCCAGAAGTGTCTGGGTTGTCACACGTCGATGTTTGTTGTCTGAAAGTGTCCCGTGGTGCCAACCTGGGCTGGTGAAAGGAGCCAGAGCGGCTCCTCTAACGACTTTTTAATGGAATTATGGATTAATTATGGGGTTTCCTTGGGGTGGGTGTTCCGTGTTAGGGCTCAGAAAGCTTTCAGGAGGTGTCCTGGTGTTTTTAGGGCTGTTGTTCCCCCATCCCCACCCGGAATCCCGGCGTTCCCTCTGCGCCCGAGTCGCGTTCGTTAATGGCGTGCCTTAGTTCGGATGTGCTTTTCCCAGCATGGAGCTTTTACCTGGAGAAGAGGATTGTTTGGGATAGTTGGCTGGAGGTTGTTAGAAACATCTGAGGGTCTGCTGGGTGTTTGGGAGGAGCGGAGTTCGAACCAAGCCGTGCTGGCTGTGGGGCGTTCGTGGCTGCCCCCGTTCCGTACCCGCCGCGGAGTGGGATGAGGAGGGACGTGCAGGGTTCTTTTTTGGGATGAGTTGCTTCTGTACCTCGGAGCATTGGGGTTGTGCTGCTTGGAGGGGGTTGATCAGAGCCCGGTGAATCGTCAGGCTCAGCTGTACTTTCCCTGGGAATTATTCACGGGGTGGTTTGGGTGGGAAGGGGCCTCAAGGATCATCCAGTGCCACCCCTGCCATGGGCAGGGACACCTCCCACTGTCCCAGGGTGCTCCCAGCCCCAATGTCCAGCCTGGCCTTGGGCACTGCCAGGGATGCTGCTGAGCTGGAGCTCCAGGCTGGCCGGAGGAAGGAGGTGGATGCTGAGCCGGGAGCTGAACGACAACTCGTCCGTGCCGATGGCTTTTACTGGAATTCTCCTGGAGGAAAGAAACTCTGGCTCGCTTTTGCCTCGTTGGTCGCTCTCCGTGCCCACTTGTCAGCCCGAGCTTGGATTCCTGGGAACTTTGGTATCCAGCAGAACCAGGTCTGCTTGACTCTTTGGATGCTCACATTTGGGCCAGCCCAATTCCCTGAGCTCGGAGCTGCCGCCGCGTTCCACACGGAGCTTCTCCATGGAGCTGCCCGACGCTGGCCTGGACCTGCTTAGAATCCCAGACTGGTTTGGGTTGGAAGGGACCTCAAAGCCCATCCAGTGCCACCCCTGCCATGGCAGGGACACCTCCCACTGTCCCAGGGTGCTCCAACCCCCATCCAGCCTGGCCTTGGACACTGCCAGGGATGCAGGGGCAGCCACGGTTTCTCCGGACAAGCTGTTCCTGGTGGATGTTGATGGATGTTTGCATCCTGCTGTGAGCAGGAGCCCCTTCGTCTCTTGGTGCTGTTGTTTCCTGGAAGAAGATTCCAGGATCGTCCCCATCCTGAGGGTGGAGGAACCTCTTGGACCGGTGACACCTCCGTGATGGGCCGGAGTCGAGACTCCGAGGATTTATTTCCCTCATGTCCTCCTGTGATGACGGAAGCTGCATTTATCCATCTGCTCCTGGAGACCTCCCCAGCAGGAATTCGGCTCCCTTTGGGGGGAAGATGCTTTTCCAGCCATCCTGGTGATGCTGGTGGGGCTTGGCATGTCCGTGGGTGGTTTGGAGGGGTCGGGATTGGGGATCAGAGCATGGGACATTCCGTGGGTTTTGTTACCGTGACCCGATACGGATTCAGCCAGTCTGGAGCGCCAGGTTCTGGTTGTGGCTGTTCCCAAGGATTTTTTTCTTTGGATGTTCACTGGAGCTGTAGAGTCTCCCAGGCTGTCACTTTGGGACTTGCTGTTTTTTTCTGGGAATCTGGATCCTATTTTCTGCCCTTCCCTAAGGAAAACCATCCAGAAGGTTGATTCCCTGGGCACGAGCTCCTGGCCGATGTGCTGTGGTTAAACACCCCAGTTTAGATCCTGGGTTAGATCCAAATTCCAATCCACCTGGGAGCTGCTGAGGGGAGGGAAAGGCTGAGTTTTCCACCTGCATTTCCCTTGGAATGCTCCTCCCCTTTATTGAGGACATTAACGATGGTCCCACGGGCTGTGGGATGGAGGGAGGAGAGGGAGGAACTTGGCTCTCGCTGCCTGAGCGTATCCATGCGTTTTCCAGCTCCGTGTTTCAGCTTTAATGTGTCTGGAAAGTCGGGTTATTGAAGGAAAATTCACTTTATGTGTTTGGTTTTGTGAGCCTGAACGGGGAATTTGGGATCCTGGCCTGGGACATTTCCAGGAATGGGGCAGCTGGAGCTCCTTGGTGCGGCCTGTTCCCGGGTCTGCTGATGGGATTTCCATAGGATTTGTTGGGATGTTTGGAAGAGAAGAGAGGATTTATAAACACCTGGTTTAAATGGGCATTTTTCCTTCCAGAATTTTAAGACTCCTTGAGGAAGCCCAAGTGTGGCTCTGGTTGATGGATGTTGGTAGAACTGGTTGTTTCCTTTTTCCTTGATTTTTTTTCCAGACTTTTCCTATTTTTTGGGGGTAAACTTCCCTAAAAATGCTTCGTCTCTGCAGCTCCACCTCTCCTGTGAGCTTCAGCTTTTGGGGATCCACCCTAGAGGCTGCATCCTTGGGAATGATGTGGAGCTGGACCTAAAATTCAGGAGAAAATGAGCCAGGAGTCAAAATTTGATCCCAAAATATTGCTGTGAGGAAGAGGCATCAGGCTGGGTCAGGAAGGAGCTGGAGCTCCTTGTGGAGCCCCATTCCCGGTGGATTCCTTCTGTGTCGCTCCAAGATTTTACAGCTTCCCCAGCATCTTTGTAATTCCACGATTCCCTTCCTGTTTGGAATGCACCAGCAGAAGTTTTCCAGCTGGAGATCCAAAGCGTGTCATTCCCAGGTAGCAGAAAATAATTCTCTCTTTTATAATTATAACTCCCAGCTTTTTGCAGCGTGGAAATCCAGCAGGAAAAAAACTCCAGAGCCTGGTGCTTGGTGTTCTCCTGCACAACCCGCTCCCAGTTTGGCATTTTCTGGCGAATTTCTGGTGTAAAGGAGCGTGAAAGGGATTTTTTCTTTCTCTTCTGTGGGATCGAGTGCAATTCCCAAGGTGTCCCTGCTGCTGCTGGGCAAAATCCCAGGGCGTTAAACTTCAGCTATAATTAGGTGAGAAATAAATCCTTGGAGGATTTATATTTCTATTTATTTTTAGTTATTTATAGTTATTTATAGTTATTTATATTTATTTGTATTTTTATTTATTTATAGTTATTTATATTTATTTGTTTATTTATTTATTTATTTCTGTTTATTTCTGTCGAAGGAGTGACTCTGAGCTCGGCCAGGGCCTTGCAGCATTTCATTTTCCATTTTTTTGGGATGCAGGTTGCGGTTGTTCCCCTTTGGAATGTGGTTTTAGGGTCACCTCGTGATTGGGAAGTGCCTTGTTGTGAAATCTGGGATGAGTTTGGAGTAGGAATGGGATCTTCGGGGCTCTGCTCCGGTGAATTTTGGGAATATTTGGTGGCACGCGTGTGTGAATTAGGAGGTGGCGACACTAAAATTCCAAGGTTTTGCCTCGGTGTGAATCTTGGGATGGAGGGGACGGGATTTCTCCTTTTTTTGGGGGTGTTGGGAATGGGAGCCGGCGTATCCAGCAGGACAGAGCCCTGGAGCAGAGAGAATTCCTTGTTTTCTGGGCATTTTGGGAGACAAAGGTGCCGTGCAGTGCCTGGGGGGGTGATGTCATTCAGGCTCCATCAGCTCCCGCTTGGAATTTGCTGCCCCATTCAAGGAAAATCCCCTGGGATGGCGATACCTGATAGGTCAGGAGGGCTGGAAATCCCTGCTTTTCCCGGGAAGGCAGCGGGGGGGGCCATTCCCAAATCCTCCCTTCCGAGGGAGGGGCGTTGCTTTGCTGCTCCGTGGTGGAGGTTTTTCCCCCTGATTTTTAGCACAAATCCCAAATTCTTCGCTCGGCTCAGGTGGGAGCCTCAGCACCTCCGCGTGTCCAGGTGCTGGGAATGGATTCCCATCCCTGGGAATGAATCCTCGTCCCTGGGAATGAATCCCTGTCCCGGTCCCTGGTAGCGACAATTGTAAGTAAACTGGGATTTTTCTGGTTATTACTTTTATTGTTTTAAAATTCCTCAAGTTTTCAGGTTCCAGGAGTTCCTCCCGAAATGCTTTTCCTGCTCTAACCTATTTTAACTTAAATCAAGGAATTTACAAAGAGCAACTTTAAAAAAGCAGCTTAAACAGAGGAACTTTCTCTGGGCACCAATAATTTTGGGATTTGAGCAAAATGATAAAAATTGGGTTTTTTTTCCCTACTATTCCCACTAATTCCAACATTTTCAGTCCTGGAAGTGGCTTTGTGCAGGTAGGGGAAATGTTTTGGTGGTGGAACTGAGCCTGAGCTTTAAGCCTGGCCTAACCTTGGCTTTAGGACGGTTTTAATTTGAATTAGGAGTTGCTGATGAGGGGGGAAAATCCGGAGTGAAATGGTGCCCTCGGCTGCTCTGATCCCAGGAATGCTCCGAAGTGTCCGTGGAATTCTGGATTTGATGTGGATTTGGGGTTTTCTTGTGCAGCTGGGTTTTAATGTGGATTTGGGGGTTTGGTGCCATTCCCACCTGTCCATCCCGCCCGCGGTGTTCCACAGGGGGAGATCCATGGAAAACCCTCCCGGAGGTGCTGAACCGCGTTTATGTTCAGATCCAGCCTCATCCTTCCCTCTGCCTCCTGGATGGACTCAGGGATGTGCCCGGATTTTGGGATCTGAGTGCATCAAGTTGGGAAAAGGCAGCTGAAATTCCCTTTTTTCCCTGGGAGGTTTTTCCTTGGCAGGCTCTGTGTGCCCGCCGGTGGCAGAGGGGGGATTTGGGGCAGGGATTACCTGGGAAGTGATCCCGTTTCCGTGTGATTTGTGGGAAGGTGCTGGCTCTGGAAGCTGCTGCTGGAATCTCCTTCCCTGCTCCCAGAGCAGGAGGGGGAGGGGGAAGTTTTCCAAGAGCCTGCTCTGAATTCCGGTGGGGATTTGTGCCTCTGCTTTGGGCCCCATCCCACCTCCACCCCCATCCTCATCCTCACCTTCCATCCTCATCCTCTCCCTCCCTGTGCCAGGTGAATCCCGGCTTCCCTGGGAGCAGCTTTGCTTTTCCTGCTTCCTCTCAGGAATTTCTTCCTTAGGCGAAGGAAGAAATCCTTCCTTATTTCCTTGATCCTTCCTTATTTCCTGAACAGGAAGGGAAAAGCAGGATTTGGGGGGAGTTTGGGAATTCTCAGGCAGCTGGGGGAAAGAGCAGGGAAATGGGATATTTTTTTCCTTAACTAGATCTTTTTCCTGGGGCAGACCTTGACCTCTCTAAAATCCTGGAATTATAACGCAGGAATTATGGAATAATTAACAAATGAAGTCACCCAGCCCCTCCTCATTGTTATAAATGAAAGGATGAATCCCTGTTTACAAGATGTTTGTCTCCTCCTTTCCCTGGAATATCCAGTCCTCCCTGTTCTTTCCTGTTCCAGCACAGGAGAAACTTTGTCGCTTCCCTTGCTCCAAACTTCCAGCTCCAAACCCCCGGTGAAAATGTTGTCCACAGCAGGAAATGGGGATTTTGGGAAGCGGGAGAGCTGGATGTGGGGATGTGCTGCAGGCACCTTGACCTCATTTTCCAGGGAGCTGGGCTTGGATTCCACCTCCTGGTTCAATCCAATTTTTTTCCAGGGATTTTCCCACTCCAGGGATGTGAGTGCTTTTGCCTTTCCACTCTCCATGTTTTTTTTTTTTTGGGAAGGAGCAGGATTCCCTGTTACCTTCCCAGCTCTTCTCCTGCTTGTCCTGTTTTTGGGAGCAGGGACACGCTGGGATGTTAAATCCCAGTGCTCTGCACAAAACGCTTCCCAGGAATTCCTCCCAGTATTCCATTAATGTTCCATGAAACCCAGGGAGAGCTGCACTTTTGTCCTTGGTTTTATCCCACGTGAGGGATTCGTAAACGGAGGAGCGGCGACACTTCAGGCCTGGGAGTGTTCCAGCAAATCCTTCAGCTTGGAGGGTGGAAATTGAGGGGAAATTCGGGACAGATGTACGGAAGGAATTCCTGGCTGGGAGGGGGGGGGAGGCACTGGAGCGGTTTTCCCAGAGAAACTGTGGATGTTCCTTCCCTGGAAGTGTCCAAAGCCAGGCTGGATGGAGCTTGGAGTGGGATGGTGGGGGGTGCTCATGGCAGGGCTTGGAATGGGATGAGCTTTAAGGTCCTTTCCATGCTGGAATTCTGGGATTCTATGGATGAGAGCAGCAGAGAGGGAATTTCCTCCCCAGCATCCAGGGAATTGCATCCCCAGGTCACCAGCAGCCCATGGATGCAGCTCCATCAGCATCCAGGAAGAACGGTAAAGCCTGCCTGGATCATTCCCTTCTGGCTTCGGGATCCTGGTGGAATTCCCGATTCCCAGCCGAGGTGTTGCTTTGATTTGCTGCTTCCCGGTTTCCTTAGCCCTGCTGTGGGTGATGATCCATGGAATTGGGGCTGACCCAGCCTAAACAAAGCAGGTTAAATCCCAATTTCCTGGGCTGCGAGTTGGGATTTAAGCGCTGAGCTTTTGCATTTGGTTCCCTTTCTTTGGCCAGCAGAGGTGGCTTTCAGATGGATCCCTGCGAATTCCTGAGCTGAATTCCTGCTGGGAATGGGCCTTTTCAGCTCCCAGGGCCGTTAGGCTGCTGATATTAAGATAAGGAAAGCTCCAGGCTTCCAGATTTTCCCCTTTTAAAGGGAAGAAAGTAAAAAAAAAACCCCAGGATTTAGGGGAGATGAGGCTCCTGAAGTTTTGTCTTTTAGACTTCGGAAGCCTGAGGGCATTTTTGGGCTCCTTTCGCATAAGGAAAACTGGGATAAAATTCCAATTATTGTGTAGGTTGCGCTCAAGAAGGAGAAAAATCTCCTTCAGCTCAAGCTGTTGAAGCACCGAAAAATGCTCGAGCTGCCGAACCCCGGAATTAAAATTAAATTTCATTTTTTATCAACATTCCCATGACAAAATCGGGATGTTTCCGTGAGAAGTGGCTAAAGCTTAAATATAAAGAATTTTGGCCAAAATCTGGTTCCATATAAGGAATTTTGGTCGAAATGTGGCCTCAAATAAAGAATTTTGGTTGAAATGTGGCCCCATATAAAAAATTTGATCAAAATGTGGCCCCATATAAAAAATTTCAATCGAAATGTGGCCCTATAGAAAGAATTTTTAAATAAAAGTGGTTCTTTAGCCTTAAAAAAGCTTTTCCCGGAATTTAATTGGTGTTTAATTTTTATTTTGTAACAAAATTAACACATCAAGCTGCTGGAAACAGATCAGAGGTGGTGAAGCTTCCTGGTGGTGGGGCTGTTTTTCTGTCATTTGGTTGATTTTGTGGTTTTTTAGGTTATTTTTAAAATTTATTCACCGCTTCTCAAGGTGTTCAGTTTTATTTTGAGCCTTGTTTTGGATTTTACCAACTCTTTTCTCCCGACTTTCTCAGAAAGGGGCCACAAAGTGCAGGAATTCCGTGGTAATTCTCATCCCGCTTTTATTTTTGGTGCCTGCAGGGAGCAAGGTGCAGCTGAGGGAATTTCTCCAAACCTGTGGAGCTGGAAAAGAGCCGGAAAACCCCTGGGTTGTGTCTCGGGATGGATCCTGAGCTTGGAACTGGGGGGTTTTATGTAACTTCATCCCGGCGTGGGAGGAATTTGGCACAAGGTTCCTGAGGGAGCGGCAGCGCGTTCCCTAATTTTGGAATTCTATTTATATGGATTTTTTTTGATCCTGGGAGAAGGAGGAAACTGGGAAGGAGAATGGGATCCATGACCTTCCTTTAGGAAGCTCAACACCTTTTATTTTAAGGTATGGAATCCCAGAATCCCGAATGGTTTGGGTTGGAATGGGATCATCCAGTCCCACCCAGGGACACCTTCCACTATCCCAGGTTTCTCCAATCCCCGTCCAGCCTGGCCTTGGACACTTCCAGGGATGGGGATCATCCGTTTCCTCTCTTTTTCCTGCAGGATTTTTCTGGGTGTTGAAGGATTCCGACTCTCTTTCCTCCCTGTCATTAATTCTCCCTGTTACTAATTATAAATAGGAAATTTAATTACCTGTCTCCCCATATACAGCTGATTAAAGATGGATTCTTGTGTATGAAGAGTTATTTTTGCTTTAGGACCCTCAGCTTCCACCTGGTGGTTGTAATTCCCTGCTGCACTGGCCTGTAGAGGTCTGGAAAATCTCCCTGGAATCTCTGAGGTTGGGAAAGACCCTTAAATCATCAAATCCAGGGGTTTTGTTGAGAGTCGACTCCACAAAACCTCGAACCCAAACCGCGCGACGCTTCCTGAAAGTCCCAAACTCTTCTTTTGGTGATCCTAAAATGGAAAGCTCCTTTTAGGCCTTAAATCCAGTCAATTCCAGGCAAAGTGCTGCTCTTGGAGAGCTCCTGAATCTCTGGGATTTAGAATTCCTGGCTTGCCTGACCCCATTAAATCCCGTCCGTGCCCTCGCGCGCGCCGCAGGCTGGAACTCCCGGCTCGGGTTTCCTTGATGGAATCAAACCCCGTTTGCGCTGCTCCGGGGATAATTTATAGTCTTTTAATAAGCTGGATCAATTGGATGGGAGCCTTTGGAGAGGCAGGAGAATATTCCCGTGGGGAAAGTTCTTCCCAGCACTTCCCTTTGCTCCCAGTTCCCCGTTGGTGATGGTTTCAGTGGGGACGTGGGTGGTTCTTGTGCCGTCACCACATCTGGGTTGCTCTGAAACGGAAAATTTTGGCTTTTTCTTCCAGAATCGCATATTTCTCGTTGAGCTGATGCTTGAGGTGGAATCTGGGAACCTTTTCTGTGGGAAATCTTTGGCTGTGTCACCATGACAGCGCCGAATTATGGTTTAAAAGCTGATAAAATGTAGGAAAATTCCAGCTCTGAGCTGCGTTGGAGCGCTGGAAGGGGATTTTGGGATCTCTGGCGGATCCATGACAGGTGGATGGGTGAACTGTTGATGTCTCAGCTGGGATGTGTTGGAAGGGCTGAGAAATTCCCTGAGACTCCAGGGAACTGAGCAAAGCGAGGAGAGGGAGCTGTGTTCCTGCTCCTTCCCCTTCCCTGAGGAGAAACAAGTTTGCTGTGGGATCGGAGCGGAGAACTTGGGAAGAAGGAAAAGTGGGGCTTTGCCGCTGGCTCAGCATGGAGAATGGTCCTAATTAATGCATTATCAAGCTGCCAGAATAGTGATTAATTATGCAAATAGCCAGGGCAGAGGCACAGCAGTCAGACCTTCATTAATATCTTTCGTTTCTGTCAATGAGAGGCCGAAACTTTGAATTATTCAGGAAAATACTCAAATGGAAAGAACCCCAAATCCACCTTCTTCAATCCCATTTTTGAGGCTTTTATTCCTGCAGCGTGTTGGAATAACTGAGGACAGCACCAAGCCAGCAGTTCTCTCCAGAAAGGTTTGCTCTGTCCTAATCCCTGTGGGATTTCCCAGGGGATTTTGGAGCCTCCCAGCTGTGCCGTGCTCCCCTCCAGAGCCGCGTTTGTGTCCGGGTGCCGTCGGTGTTTCCCTCACTCCGCATCCCAGGTCCATCCCGTTCCACATCCAGATGTCCAACGTTCCATTTCTTGTTCCTGCCCGGTGTTCACACCTTCTCTCCTGTTTTTTTTTTCCATGTTTCCCCGGCTGGGTTGCAATAGAGAAGAAGAAAATGAGGTGAGTAAAACCAATTCCAACATCTGCGGGTCTCCTGTAAGCCCGGCCGGGTTGGTTTGACTGGGACATTCCATGAATCCACAGCGACTGAGGGGCCGGATAAAGCAAATGGATGCTTTTCGGGGATTCCTCTGGTTGGATTTGGGGAGGAGGGGCAATAATTCTCATTGAATTTGGGAAGGAGGGGCAATAATTCTCATTAAATTTGGGAAGGAGGGGCAATAATTCTCATTAAATTTGAGAAGCGCAATAATTCTCATTGAATTTGGGAAGGAGGGGCAATAATTCTCATTGAATTGGGGAGGAGGGGCAATAATCCTCATTAAATTTGGGGAGGAAGGGCAATAATTCCAGCATCACTTGTGCCATAGGCACACGGGATGTGATGGCACAGCTTGCTGTGGGTTGGTGCTGATTATTTAAGGACTTAATTTGTAAAAATAATGAGTTTTGCTGCCTGTGACTCAAGGAATTTATTGGGAAAAGAGAAAACTTGGAGGGCTGGGATAGATTTTAATATCCTGACTTTATAATGAGAGCTGTTAATCATTTTGGATGTGGGGTTTTTTTCCATTTTGGGGAATGTTCCCTGTCTGTAAAATGTGGAAGGAAGGAGAATTCCTCTTCTCTTGGAGAGCTTTTCCAGTAATTCCCACCTATTACATTTCCCAAGTTACCTGTGGAGAGTGAAATTCTGCAAGTTGTACTTTGTTCAAATTGCTATTATTTAAGGAAAAAATCCCTGGAAGGGTGAGCACACAACAGGGAAATATCCTGGAATGTGTCAGCTCTGCTGAATTGGCTGTGGGAAGGGGAGGAATGGAAATGTGGCAGCTCCTTTTTGCCTGCACATCCCATATTTGGGAAAAGGTGGATCTATCCAAACCCCCTTAATTCTCATTATTTCAAAGCCGTTGTGCTTGAAATTGGGAGGATTTTAATCAAAACACTGGCACGATTTTGGCACATAAAATAATGGCACCAAAGCTGTAGCAAGAAGGAAAACTCCGGAATGCTGATTCCCTGAATTTCCTGTGTTATTTAAATATGTATTTATTAATTTATTTTTTATCGTTGATACGATTAAAGAGTCCTATCCCTGATAAGAATTTGGGTTCAGATTTGTGGAGATCCTTCAGGGTGTGATTTCAGAGTAACCCGCTCGCTGCTGTTGTCCCAGGTTGCAGTAAAAAAAAGTGGGAATTTCTGGTTGTAAGGATAATAATTAATCCAGGAATCCCCCAAAAATGCTGTTCCCTCACTCTTCAGGAGGCTGAACCCCAGTGTTCATTTTGTCCTTTGTTCTTCCATGAACTGATTGATATAAACTTGTGGATTAATTCCGGGATCACTTCTGATGCTTGAGTTCTCTGGAAAACGGGGATGGCGTTTTCAGCAGGACTTGTGGAGGTGGTTGTGAGTTGTGGTGAGAGGAGCCCGTTTCTGAGCTGGAGATGCTCTTTTTTCCCAGAGTCAATGTCTTGGGTGCCCTTCTAGCCATGAAACTCCTTTAAAATAATCCCTGACAAGTCCCCTCATAAAAACCACCCATTTCAAGGGAATGCTTTTGGGTTTTGCTCCCGGTTTTCCCCCAGTGAAGGGAATTTGCTGCTGCAGATGCAGTGTGGTGCTGGCTTGGGTCACCACGCCGAGTCACGTACAGACCATTAAAAGGTTTTCACAATGAAACTCCCAATGTGTTGAGAATGAGGATTTTTTTGGGATATGTGATGTCCCAGGGTGCCAAAAAACAGGATTTCTAATCCACCGACATCTCATTTAATCATTTACTGCGCTGCCTTGAGCCTGGGCAGCTCCACGTTGTTTTTCCATGAGTTAAAGGATAACAAAATCCTTAATAATTCACAGGGGGCTGCAGGAAACCGCTGCTCCTGCCAAAAATGTGCTCATGGCACAGCTATGGGAGCAAAAGCCGGCTCTGGATAATTTGGATACGACTCTTTCCATTGGAATTAGGCTTAACGCACAAAACGTAATGACACCAATTCCCAGAGCAGCTGTGGCTGCCCCTGGATCCCTGGAAGTGTCCAAGGCCAGGTTGGACGGGGCTTGGAGCAACCTGGGATAGTGGGAGGTGTCCCTGCCCATGGCAGGGGTGGGATGGGATAATCTTGAGGGTTCCTTCCACCCAAACCATTCCAGAATTCCACGATTCTGATGCAGTTTGGGTTTTGGAGATAAGGAGTGTTGACAGCAAAGCCCTTTTCCCACTTTGTCTTCTCCAGGATTTTATTCCTGGGACACAGATGAGCTCCGAGATTTAAAATAGAGGGAGAGATGCCCAAGTGGGTGAATATAGGCTGCTTTGTGCTCTGAAAATTCCTGGTGTTGGGCTTGGAAGGTGCTGAGTGAGCTCCTGGGCAGGAGGCAGATGGAACCTCCTGGTGGGAAGGACGTGGAGCGTGGAACAGTTGGTTGAACCAGAGGTGACGGAGTCATCGCGCACCACTGGCTCCTGATGGGAATTCCTGGGGAGCTGTTAATTAATGCTGGTCTTGGCCCGAGCCTGGGAGCTTGCAGGAATTAGTAACGACTGGGAGAAGGCTGTCGGAGGGAGGTGGGAGAGGACGGGGTTTAAATTCCGGCTGTAATTGTTGTTGGTCTGATTTGTGCTGGAACCAAATCACAGAATCCCAGACTGATACAGGTGGGAAAGGACCTTAAGGATCACTCAATCCCACCCCTGCCATGGCAGGGACACCTCCCACTGTCCCAGGGTGCTGCAAGCCCCAATGTCCAGCCTGGCCTTGGGCACGGCCAGGGATCCAGGGGCAGCCACAGCTGCTCTGGGAATTCCAGCCCAGCCCCTCCCCACCCTCCCAGCCAGGAATTCCTTCCCAATATCCCACCCATCCCTGCCCTCTGGCACTGGGAAGCCATTCCCTGGCTCCTGTCCCTCCATCCCTTGTCCCCAGTCCCTCTCCGGCTCTCCTGGAGCCCCTTTAGGCCCTGGAAGGGGCTCGGAGCTCTTCCTGGATCCTTCTCCAGTGCTGGAAGGCTGCATCCAGGTGGAGTCACATGAAAACAAATGCACTTGAAGCTTAAGACTCGGGATGTTCTGTAGCCTGGGACCACAGAAGCAGCGTAAGAAAAGCAGAGTTCTGCCCACAATTAACTTCATAAACTGAACTCTCTCTTTTTTAAAAAATAAGAATTAAAAGATAAAAGGACTTTGAGGTTGGTCATTAATAAATCAGATAAAAAGCCTCAGCCCAAACCTCAGAGGAGGTTTTGTTCCAAGCTGGAGAAGTCTGAGGAATTGATTTCTTTCAGGACAGAGCTAGGCACCAAAGGCAGACCCAGGGTATGCATTTCCGTTTTATCACCGTGAAAAACTCACCAGGTGAAAGAAAATGCTGCAGAACTGAGTTCAAACCCCCCAAAAATCCAATTCCTCCAACTGCATCTTCTTTTTCTTCCACAGGGCAAACCTGAAACGGTGCCGAGAGCTGGTTTTATCAAAGGCCCCGTGTTCAAAGGCGTCGCCTCGAGCCGCTTTTTGCCCAAAGGCACCAAAACCAAGGTTAACCTTGAGGAGCAGGGAAGACAAAAAGTGTCTTTCAGCTTTAGTTTAACCAAGAAGACTTTACCCAATCGATTCCTGACTGCTCTGGGAAACGAGAAACAAAATGAAACTCCCACCCCTCCGGCAGTTCCCCTCCCGACTGATTTTAACCCCAAAAATAAACTGGACCTGGGGGACGCCACCGGTTCAGCCGAGGAATCTTCACCCCCGAAACCGAAGGTAGAATTGGGGAAGATTCATTTTAAGAAACATTTACTGAGCGTCACCGCAAAGCCACCCCCGTCTCCGGCGGCGCCGCTCCCGGCACCGCTAACGGAACCGGTGGCCTTGGCCGTGGACTTCCCCCCGACGCCGCCGCCGCCTCCCCCGCCCCCGCCGCCGGCGTCACCGATGCCGGTCCCCGGAGCCACGGCCCCGCCGCCGCCGCCGGTGACGCCGACGTCGGCGCTGCTGCTGTCGCCGCCCGGCGAAGCCGAAGCCCCCGCGCCGAGGGAGCCGAGCCACGCGCTGCCCAGAGAGGCCTCGGAGCCGGATGCCAAGCGGGATCCGGCGTCGCGCGGCTCGGAGGAGCGCGTGGCTCAAACCGCGCCTGAGCAGGCGGAGGTTACCCCGCCGAAGGAAGATTCCCATATTGGGAAGGAGGATGAGGTTTCCGACGGCTCCAAGGGCGCTCCCGCGTGCTCCCGGAGGCAGGGGGCCAAGAGGAAGTTCTCCCAGTCGGATGGCGCGCTGCAGGGCTCCGAGTCCGACGAGGATTCCGTGAGGACCTCCTCCAGCCAGCGGTCGCACGAGCAGAAGATATCCAGCACGGAAAAGGAGAGAGATCCCAGACGGAGCTCCACGTCCCTCCGGGGTGACGACCTGGGCAAGTCCTCGTCGCGCTCCAAGTCGGACAGGGATGAGAAGTACTCGAGCTATTCCAAATCGGAGAGAGACTCACGGTACTCGTCCTCCCGCTCCCGCTCGGACAGAGAGAGGAGGCGAAGCCGGTCTCATTCCCGTTCCCGCTCCGATCGCAGCTCCCGAACCAGCTCCTCCTACTCGAGGTCGGAGCGCTCGCATTACTACGACTCCGACCGCCGGTACCACCGCAGCTCCCCGTACCGGGAACGGTCGCGATATTCCCGGTCGTACGTGGACAGCCGGGCGCGGGAGAGCTCGGACTCGGAGGATGAGTACAGGAGGACACATTCCAGGTCCAGTGACTCCAGGCGTACGTCCTCTCATTCCTCCTCCTCCTACAGAGACTCGAGATCCTCTTACTCCAAGTCGGACAGGGACAGCAAAGTGGAGTCGTCTCACGCTGACGTGGACAGGAGAGGGAGGTCGTCTTCAAAAGCGGATCGAGATTCCAAAAGGACTTCCGAAAGTGAAGTATCCAAAAGGTGCTCTCCCCTCGATGAACTGGGCTATCGGAAGGGGACATCCCATTCCAAGCCCGACAGTAATGTGAATTCCTCCCGCTATAAATCCAAGGCCCCCGCACCAAAGCCTGATAAATTTAAGAGTTCTTTCTGTTGTACAGAATCGATCGAAGAAATCAAGTCCAAGTCTAATTCTCTAGATTTAGAGACCTCTTGTGTAAAGAACAATGAGATCAGGGTGTCCAGTGTGAAAAAGTTGGAAAGGGAAAAGACACTTTCTCCATTAAATCAGTTCAGCGATTCTCCCGCTTTGCCGAAGGCCGAGGAGTCCAAGGCGGGTTTGGCGAACTCAAAATCCGAGGAACTTGCAGCAAACGAATGCCATGACAGTGTTAAGGAGCAGGAAACGTTCTTAAAGGCAAAGCACGATCCCTTGAGATTGTGTTTCCCCACGGAATCGAGTGTGAACGGCTCCCCGGGGGGTCAGGATGAGGGTCTGGCAACTTCCAGTGCCTCCAAAGCAGAGGACGTTGCCACGTCCTCTGACCACGGCCCGGGTTGGTCGGAAGCGTCACCTGCCGTGAAGACGAGCCCGTCGTATCCGTTGCCATCCAATGGGTTTGAGAGCATGGATGTGTCCCAAGAGCAAGAGCCGGATGATTCCCGGGTCCAGTCCAGCGAGTGCAACAGCCTGTTCCAGGAAGCGGAGGCTCCGGAGCCGCAGCCGCCGGAGGAAGCCGCCCCTCTCCCTGTCGTGAATGTAGATCCCACTGAAACTGTCCTTAAGAGGTTGGATGAGGAGGTGGCTCCGTGTGACAAAACCAAAGAACCTGTTTTTTGCTACATTTCCGACGATGCCACCCCCGATTTGTACCACTCGGAAGTGGAAATCGAAGCGGAACCTGCGGATTTGAAAGTGACCTCTGAGACTTTCCTGGACGTGCAGGTGGAGCCGCAGACGGTGACGTGCGATTACGAGAGCACGGAGGATTCCCATTCCAAGCCTGCCGGGGAGGATGAGCATGGCCATCCTTCCCATAAAATCAGCCTGGCAGCGGAAAGCTCGAGCAGGGATTCCTCCGAGGATGGCGGTTCCCAGAGGCTCCGCTCAGATCATCCCGTGCCGGAGGAAAGCGTCTCTTCCAAATGGGACGTGCCCCCTCCGGGTGTGCGCCAGGAGCCGCTCCAGCATTCGGAAGCCGAAGAGATGGTGGAGTTGGATGCTCAGCACGTTGATCTTGGCTCAGCGAAAGGCAAGTCATCGTTCCAGAATGAACATTCCTACTATTCGGAAGTGCCGCTGGAGCACCGCGGCAGAGAGGTCATGGAAGAAAGTGCTGTTTCCACCGAGGGAGCCGAGCTGGATGAGCTGAGGGTTCCGTGTCCCGGCGTGTCGGCCGAGAGGGATGAGGGAAGCGAGCCCTTGGTGGCCTCGGCTTTTCCAGACACTTTGTATCCCTCCTCCGATGTCATCGTCACCGCAGAGGACACTGAGATGGTGACCCAAGCCCCGACGTGCGACAGCAGCGGCAACGCCGTGGAATTCATTCCCGCCGGCCACGACGATTATTCTGACACGGGGGACAGCGACAGCGAGGGGCGCAGCGAGGACAGCGACACAGAGGACTCGGATTCCGACGATGGGACACCACGGAAGAGGCTCCAGTCGGTTGTGGTGGTTCCCAAGAACTCCACCATAGCCGTGGAGGAGAACAGCCCGGGCTCCTCCCGGAGCAGCCGGCGCTTCTCCGACCACTGGGACGACGAGCGGCCCGAGCCCAGCAGGCCCTACTATGAGGAGAGGTCAGAAAATACGGGGAGTAAAGGCGGAGCTCAGGTGGAGAGCAGGTGTTCTCCCAGAGGGATGGAGAAGAGTCCAGCAACTTCCACGGAGCTGAGCAGGAAGGAGCCGGAGGAGCTGCGGGCGGATCCGTGCCAGGCCCAGAGCGACGGCGTGGACAGCACGAGCCAGGCGGACCTGACGGCCGATTCCCACGGCAAAGCCGGCGCGGAGGAGAGGATGGCGCTGACGGACGCGGTGGCCGTGGGACGGCCCGCGGTCCGGCTGGAGGAGCAGCCCTTCTGCGTCCCGGAGAGTTTGGAGAGCACCGACGCGTCCCGACACCAGACGAGCTCTTCCAAGCCCGACAGTCGGCAAGGGCAGGGCGGGCTGAACGAGTCCGGCCTCGGAGACTACTCCAGGCTGGACGGTTTCCGTGCTCCGGAGGAGATGGGTGCTGCGGGCTGGGACTTTTCCCAGCCGGAGAAGCCCAGCAGCACCTACCAGCAGCCGGACAGCAGCTTCGGGATGTACTCGGGCTACGTTTACCAGCCGGGCTCCGGAGCCTATCCCAGCTCCCAGAGCTACTGGCAAGGCAACGGCTACTGGGACGCGAGGGCAGCCAGCAGAGCCTCCGCGGGTAACTACGAACGCGTCCAGGGGCAGGTGCCGGATTCCCTCACGGAAGACCACGAGGAGTATGAAGAGGATGAGCGTTGGGACGAGGACTGCAAGCCCCGCTTTCCCAGCCCCTCCGGAAAATCCCAGGTGCCCGGGCAGAAGGAGCAGGGCTCGGTGCAGGCGCACGAGATCAGCAGCAATTCCACCAAGGAGCCGGTGCCGGGCGGGGAGAAGAAGGAGGAGGGGAAGGCTTTGGACAAAAACGACGCGAAAGAACGAGGGCCGCCAAAAAAAAGGCGCCCGGAGCTGGAGAGCGACTCGGAGAGCGACGGGGACTCCGGGGAGAAGAGGAAGGGGAAGCTGGAGGGGGAGCAGGCGGAGCCGGCGCCGCAGGACTCCTCCATGGTGGGCAGGTTGTGTATCATGGATGACTTCAGGGACCCCCAGCGCTGGAAGGAGTTCGCCAAGCAGGGGAAGATGCCCTGTTACTTCGACCTCATCGAGGAGAACGTCTACTTGACAGAGAGGTAACTGCTGCTGCTGCCTTGTTTGAATTCCTGGAGCAAGTTTGGGATTTAACTTCCTTTGGGTTCCAGGAGGGTTGGGTTTTTATGGCCCAGTTGGCTTCCTTTGGAGGGAGGGGCGGGGATGTTGCATTCCCAACATCTGGCAAAGCCATCCCGGGGTCTCTTCTCCTAAAGAGAGTCCCCCAGTTGGGCCCAGATGGTCCCAAGTGCTGAGCAGAGTTGGAAAATGGGAGGATCTGAGGGAAAGGTTGATTTATTTATTCTGTTTTTTATAGTTTTACCAGATCCTGCCTGGTTCATGTCCCCACGTGCCAGCTCCCTCCCTCTCTGTAGGCACAGGGAATCCTGCCTGGGTGTGGGAAAGGTTTTGGACAAACATGGCGCTCTTCCAAAGGTTTTGGTAACTTCCATGTCTTTATTTGGAGGAGCTTTTTTAGATCTAATGGCCATAATTTGAAGTATCAATTTTTTTTTCTTAAGGATTTTTTTGCCTTGTCGGGATCCACGCTCCCGAGAATTCCCGAAATCCTTTATGGAAGCTGAAATATGAATCAGTGGATGCCTTTTATATATCTCTGATTTTCTCCTCTTTTTCATCCTCTCACTTGACAGCAAGGCTGAAGTAACCAAACCCTCCAGTCTGCCTTATTAAAATGTGGGTGTCCAAATAAACGTGGACAGGGAGGAGAAAGGAAAACCAGCTCAATATCCTGGGAATTCTCTTTAGGAAATCACCTTTTGTCCTCACAAAGGCATCACCAAGCCCAGTGTCCTTGGTTATTCCCGTCCCTCCCGGTGGTTATCCCGCGGTTATCAACCCGCATGTCGAGAAATTAATTCTCCAATCTTTCCAAAAACCTCTTGACAAGGACTGAGGAGGAATTTCTCCACCTGGCTGCTGTCTCACCTGTATTTCCATGACTTGGCTTCCCCAGGAAGAAGAACAAATCCCACCGGGATATCAAGCGGATGCTGTGTGAGTGTCCCCCTCTGTCCAAGGAGGAGCGGGCGCAGGGGGAGGTGGCCTGTGGAGAGGATTGCCTCAACCGCCTGCTCATGATCGAGTGGTGAGTGGGGCTCCGTGGGCTGGCCCATGGAGGTGGCTTGGGAATCCCTCAGGTAACCCAGGAATTCCTGGGAGGTGCCGGCCAAGTGGCTGTGCTGGCCTGGAGTGACCTTCGGAGCTGCCACCAGAAGCTGTGGCTGTCCCATCCCTGGGAGGGTTCAGGGGTTGGATGGGGCTTGGAGCGCCCTGGGATGGTGGGAGGCATCCCTGCCCATGGCGAGGGGGTGGAATGGGATGATCCTTAAGGTCCCTTCCAACCCAAACCATTCCATGATTCCATGATTTAAATGTCTGGACGATCTGCAGGAGGTCAGCCCTCACAATCTCCTGGATCTCCTCTCCCCAGAGCCTCTCCGGCCTCTGGCTGTCGTCTCCTTGTCCCTCCTGGAAGAGGTTTGCTGCTCCGTGGGAGCCGGAGGCAGGGACAGGGCGCTTCATGGGCTTCCCCCCAGCGTGTGGGAGGATGGGAATTACCTGGCAGAATCCCAACTTTTGCTTTTATCTCGTAGCCCAGACCTAGGGCAGGGAATATCTCGAGGGAATAACCCCCAAAACAAGGGGAGAAGAGCCCGGTTCTCCCCGCTGGGATGCCCTGATACAGAAATGCAGCGGGATCAGCATTCCGAGTGTTTTTATCTTGCCAGCAATAAACGATCTGCGTTTGCACGTTGACGGTCACGTGGCTGTGCTTTTTATAGCGAACCACATTTGAAGGTTTCACACGGAATTTATGATGATTATTTGGGATTTATTTCCCATCTGAGCCCTTTCTGTTGGCGCCGTTTTCCTGCTGGGAATTGATTTGCTCCGTTCCTTTCCCTTCCCTCAGCTCTTCCCGGTGTCCGAACGGCGACTACTGCTCCAACCGGCGCTTCCAGAAGAAGCAGCACGCGGATGTGGAGGTGATCCTGACCGAGAAGAAGGGCTGGGGGCTCAGAGCTGCCAAGGACCTGCCATCGTAAGCCTTCCCTCTTCCCGCGGCCTCTTCCCGCTCTTCCGCTCCCTCGTGACGGGAAAAGGGCCTGTGGGTTCCTGATCTCCCTCACAGGAGATGGGCCGAGGTTCTCCCGGCTCGTCCTTGTCCCTGCTGGGTGTCCCTCTTCCTCTTTGGCATCTGCCCATCCATTGTTTGATCTCCCAGCTCTCCAGGGCAGCCTTGCCATGGCTCATTCTGGGGATCAGGCTGCCTGCCCTTTCTCTGTCCCTGCTCCACTCCAGTTGTGTCCGTTCTTCTCTTCCCACCTCTGCAAAGCCTCTCCTGTTCCCCAGTCCTCCTCCTCCTCCTCCTCCCCTTTGGACAACAGGAGGATCCTGAGGGGGGATCTTTCCTCCTGTTGTAAATTCAGGATTGGAATTCCGAGTGCTGGTTTGGGTGAGGCTGGGAAAGGAGAGAGGAGTGAGGACGTTGAAATCTTGTGGGGCCTGAGCAGGATGAGGAGACCAAGATGAGATTTATTGGGAGAAGGGACCATGCTGGAGCGTGTCCAGGGCAGGGAACGGAGCTGGGAAGGGGCTGGAGAATTCCTGAGGGAGCTGGGAAAGGGGCTGGAGAATTCCTGAGGGAGCTGGGAAAGGGGCTCAGCCTGGAGCAAAGGAGGCTCAGGGGGGACCTTGTGGCTCTGCACAACTCCCTGACAGGAGGGGGCAGCTGGGGGGGGTCGGGCTCTGCTCGCAGGGAACAGGGACAGGAGGAGAGGGAACGGCCTCAGGCTGGGCCAGGGGAGGGGCAGGGTGGATACTGGGGAAGTTCCTCATGGAAAAGTGTTGTCCAACCCTGGCACAGGGTGCCCAGAGCAGCTGTGGCTGCCCCTGGATCCCTGGCCGTGCCCAAGGCCAGGCTGGACATTGGGGCTTGGAGCAGCCTGGGACAGTGGGAGGTGTCCCTGCCCATGGAATGGTGTTGGAATGGGATGATCTCAAAGTTCCCTTCCAACCCAAGCCAGCCCGGAATCCTAGGAATATATAGAATATATTGAATAAACCCTGCCCAAAGGGGAGCTTCATCCTTCTGTCACCTTCCCATGTGACGGCATAAAATCCCAAATTAATCAGGATTCCCTGAGATTAAGGGAATTAATTATTGCTGCACCACCGGGATGGCCAGGCTGGGAGCTGTGTTCCGAGAATCCACCTGAACAGGGATTATTTTGTGTTTCTTGGTGGTTTTTTGCTAAGAAAAATCGATGTTTTTCCCTCTCGCAGCAACACTTTTGTCTTGGAATACTGCGGGGAAGTGCTGGATCACAAGGAATTCAAGGCTCGGGTGAAGGAATATGCCCGGAACAAGAACATCCACTATTATTTCATGGCCCTGAAGAACGACGAGGTGAGCGCTGGGATTGCTGGGATTGGCTTTGGGAAAGGCTGGATTTAGGTGTGTACAGCACCAACTCCTTGGGAACCCACGGAGCAACGTCCTGAATCGATCAGGAATGTTTTCCTGAGGGAAGGAAACTTCAAACCTCGGGATTTTTTTTTAACCCATTACTCAGTTCCAACAAAATTGTGGCAGCTTGGATGTATCCCAGTGTCCTTAGGTGGGGGGAAGTGTCCTTCCAAAGGAAAAGGTGGAGCGTGGCTCATCCTTTCCGTGAGCAAACATCATCCCTGGGAGAAAAGTTGTGTTTGGGAAGATGCTCCAGGCCAAACTCGCCCTTCCTGGGTGCCCAAGTGCACCCAAAAAAGCCACATTTCCTTTCCCATTCGACTCCATGAAATTGGGATATTTTTAGCAGGCGAAGTCCCTCCGTGCAGGATTGCCACTGGAATATTTATGTATCGGATATCCTTAATTATTTATGGCTGCTGCGGCTCCGTGGGATGTGGAGCTGTTCCCTCTGCCTTGAGAACAAGGGGGATGAACGGAAATCCCATCTCGGGTTCTCCTTGTCTCTCCTGTCAGGACTTCTGGGAAGCTTGAGAGAAAAGGAGCTGGAAATACTCCAAGAATAGTTTTTCCTGGTTTTTTTTCCTCCTAAAGTAAGGACTTTTGGGATTGCTATGTGATTTTGAGTGTCACAAAGGAGCATTTCCAGCTATGAAAGGAGTTTTTATTTCTGGAAGGGATCCAGGGGATGACTTTTCCCTTGGAGTATGAGGCGTGTGGGAGAAAAATTCACCGTCCCGACCTCTCGTGGTCTTATCAGGAACAAAATCCAGGATCCACATCCCGCTGGAGAACTCTGGAAAATCGAGAGCCGTGTACCTCAGTGCTCTTTTTGGGGGGAACTTCACGTCCTAAGAAACCCCAATCTCCAAAATAAAGATGGGGAATATCAAATAAAGAGCGGGGAAGGAGATGAGCCCTGCATGGGTTGTGTTTGTAGCTGCTTCCCGTTCCAAGGAACGAGCCTTTTTCCCTGGATTTCTCGTTCCTTTTCAGATCATCGATGCCACCCAGAAAGGAAACTGCTCGCGCTTCATGAACCACAGCTGTGAGCCCAACTGTGAGACCCAAAAGGTAAAATGCTGCCCCAAATCCAGCGCCTCCTCCCTCCAGAGAGCTCAGAGTGAAGCGTTCCCCTTCTTTATTTTGGGAATTTTTTGTTGCTGTCGTATCAGCGACACGAAAACCGCTGGGTTTGAACCCCGGGCGATTTCGCCCGGTTTTAAACCCCTCAGCGCTGCTTTTCCAAGGATCGACGCGGTTCGGGGAAAGCAGAGCTGGAGTCGAGCTTGGGATAACTCCTGGCATCTCTCTTCCCTAGTGGACTGTGAACGGGCAGCTGCGGGTTGGATTTTTCACCACCAAGCTGGTCCCGTCGGGCTCGGAGCTGACGTTCGATTACCAGTTCCAGAGATACGGGTACGTCCCGGTTCCTGGCGCGGGAATTCCCTGGTCACGGCGTCTCTCCCGCCGTCGCTCGGGTCCCGCTCCATCCCTTTCCCAGATAATTCCCTTCCCTGCTCCTTCCTGTCTGGGTTGTTAATTAGCCAAGCTCCAGGCTTTGCCGTATTCCTCAGGAATTCCCGTTCTTCCCTTCCCGCTCCTGTTTTATGGCTTTGTGAGTCCTTGAGGAGCTGTGAAAGCCCCGGGGTAACACGTCCCCTCTTCCTGGCCTAATCCAGGGCTGCAGGTGGGAAAACTCCAGCCTGGAATTCGGATCCCTCCGCTAAACCTGAGCAAACTCCTCTATTAGCGTTTTTTCCAGCTGTTTTTCCAACTTAAGGAGCATCCCTTCCTTTTCCTTCTGGATCCTCATCCAGGCCCTTCCTGTAAGCAGGAAAATCAGGAATGAGTTTTTAGTTGCGTTTTAAGATCATTCCTCCTTCCTAAAAATTCCTGGAATTGAGCTTCCCTGGTTCTTAGCATTGCAGGGCCACGTTCCTCCAGTGGATTCCACACGTTGAAAATAAAACCCTGCCATTTTCCCAAGGAATTGTGGAATGGAGTTTAAAATGGATGGTGTGTCAAGTGGGAAATGCAGAGGCTTGGGAGAAATGTTCCTTGGGAATTATATTTATTTTATATATATAATATATATATGTGTTGTATTTATTACATTTATTATATTTATTATATTTGTTGTATTTATTATCCATGGCTGTGCATCCCAAACAAGTTTTCCATGTGGATTTTGCTGCTTCCACGAATCCTGAGCTCCTTCTTTATCCTGTTTTGAGCTCTAAAATTCAATGTATGATCCATAAGATATATATATATATTTAAAATGCTGTGAACTGCAAGCTTTTCCTAGTGGATGTGTAATCCTGAGGATAAATTCCTTGGGAAAATTAGGATATCGATGGCCATGTGGGNCCAGCTGTTTTTCCAACTTAAGGAGCATCCCTTCCTTTTCCTTCTGGATCCTCATCCAGGCCCTTCCTGTAAGCAGGAAAATCAGGAATGAGTTTTTAGTTGCGTTTTAAGATCATTCCTCCTTCCTAAAAATTCCTGGAATTGAGCTTCCCTGGTTCTTAGCATTGCAGGGCCACGTTCCTCCAGTGGATTCCACACATTGAAAATAAAACCCTGCCATTTTCCCAAGGAATTGTGGAATGGAGTTTAAAATGGATGGTGTGTCAAGTGGGAAATACAGAGGCTTGGGAGAAATGTTCCTTGGGAATTATATTTATTTTATATATATAATATATATATGTGTTGTATTTATTACATTTATTATATTTATTATATTTGTTGTATTTATTATCCATGGCTGTGCATCCCAAACAAGTTTTCCATGTGGATTTTGCTGCTTCCACGAATCCTGAGCTCCTTCTTTATCCTGTTTTGAGCTCTAAAATTCAATGTATGATCCATAAGATATATATATATATATATAAAATGCTGTGAACTGCAAGCTTTTCCTAGTGGATGTGTAATCCTGAGGATAAATTCCTTGGGAAAATTAGGATATCGATGGCCATGTGGGATAAAAAGCCGTCAGCCCCACCAGCTCCACCTTTTCCTCTCTGCTTCCTGGTTCTTGCCCTGTGGAGAGCCTGGAGGTGAGGCAGGCTCAGCTCTCCAGCTGCCACGCCTCGGGATCACGGGAGCTGTGGCAGGAATAAAGCCTTTGTTGGGATTTCCAGCGGCTTTTCCGTGCAGAGCCATTCCCACCCCTGGCTCCTGGAGGTGGAGAAGTGGCCGTGGCTGGGGTTGAGCTGTTGTTAAACCTCCCTTTGTGTGTCCCCCCGCAGCAAAGAGGCCCAGAAATGTTTCTGTGGCTCCTCCAACTGCCGGGGGTACCTGGGCGGGGAGAACAGGGTCAGCATCCGCGCGGCCGGCGGCAAGATGAAGAAGGAACGCTCCCGGAAAAAGGACTCGGTGAGTTTGGCTCTCCCGGCATCCCTGAGGTTGGAAAAGCTCTCTTGAGATCGAGTCCAGCCGTCCCCCAGCGCTGCCAGGACCACCCGTGTCCCCGAGTGCCGCGGGCACGTGGCTTTAAATCCCTCCAGGAATGGGGATTCCGCCACCAGCGGCCCTTTCCGTAAAGGAATTTCCCCGATATCCGACCTGACCTTCCCCTCTCACCCTCTCCCTTGTTCCCTTGGGAGGAGATGACTCCTGATGACCTCAGGGTTCAGTCTTTTCCACGGACGTGTCATTAAAGGTTGGATTGATCACCTTGGAGGTCTTTTCCAACTTTAATGAGTTTATTTCACAAGACCCCTCAAGATTTGTGTTTTCTTGGACCTTCAGTTAAATCCGTATTTCCTTTCTCCTGGTTATTTAAAGTCCCACCAGAGAGGGGCTTTCCCAGGTCCAACATCTGCTCATCCATAACTAAAACCCGCTGTAAATTCCACATGGATTAAAAAATTTGGGTTGTTTTCCATGGTTTTTAAACATCAGTGAAAGATGAACAGTATTGGCTTCACCATTTAGGGCATCGCCTGAAATTTGGCAGCTCCGAGGGCGGAGTTTGGCCATCTCCAGGTTGAGAGGTGGAATTCCAGTCTCTAAATTGTTTTGGCTTAGAGGCAGCACTTGGAATTGTAGGGATGGGTTCTCACCATGTGGAAAAACTGCAGAGAATTCAGAGCAAAAGGAATTTTTCTGGGCGAAATCTTCTGCCAGAACCTGCACAGGCTCTTCTTTAATTCCTACAAATTGTAATTATTCCACCCTTGAAGAGACAAACCTCCATTCCTATGGAGAAGGTTTGTTCCTAATTCTTTTGGGAAGTTTAAAAACGCCAGTTTTTATTTTTATTTGCTGTGTCAGAGAGTGAGGAAGCCAGGAAATAATTCCTAAATCATTTAGAGGGGGTTTCAAACCACTGATTAGTCACTAAATGATGATGGGTGATATTCCAGTGTCTGTGTGGAGGGGGAACCTCTGGTTGTAAGGATTATAATCCATAAATCTATTACAGGTTTGTAAAGAATTTATACAACTCAGAATATAAAGAATAAATTTTATCTGGAATTAAAGGTAATTTTTCAGTGCACCTTGATTTTCCTAAATAAAAAGATAAACTCAGGACTGGGAGGGTTTTGGTGCAACCACCTGGAATTTCCACTTGTCTGGAGCTAAAACTGGCATTCCTTAGGGAAAACGGAGGTTGGAGTCAGGGAATTCCACGGCCTGAGGCTGAGGTGGTTTTCCTTTGGCCGTGCAGGTGGACGGGGAGCTGGAGGCGCTGCTGGAGAACGGGGAGGGTCTCTCCGACAAGAACCAGGTGCTGAGCCTGTCCCGGCTCATGGTCCGGATCGAAACCCTGGAGCAGAAACTCACCTGCCTCAAACTCATCCAGGTGAGGAGCAGCCCTGGGAGCGGGAGGGATCCACGTCCTGCTCAGGTGACATCCTCAGAGGAGGAGGGGGAATGTGGGAGGCAGGTCCTGCCCTTGTTCCGGCATCCCAAGCTCGGCCGAGTGGCTCCAGGATCCGTTATCCTTGAATTTTATCCCCCAGTAGGAGCTGTAATGGTTGTACTGGTCCTGCTGCTGGATCCCTGCTCCAACCCCAGCAGTTCCAGCCTCTTAAATCAGGTTGGACACGCTCAGGTGCCGACTTCAGGCTCTGCCGTGGGTTTGGCCGTGATCCCAGTGGAGCGCTTTTCCATGGTTTTGCCTGGAAGTCTCTGACCGTTGCCACGTTTGGCTCTGCAGAACACGCACTCCCAGTCGTGCCTCAAGTCCTTCCTGGAGTGTCACGGCCTGTCCCTGCTCTGGATCTGGATGACGGAGCTGGGCGATGGCAGAGGGAGCACCGCCAACAACCTGAAGCTGCAGCTGGAGGTCAGTCATTCCCTGGGATTGGGAGCTCTCACGGAATCCTCGGGGTGGGAAAAGCCCTTTGAGATCAAATCCGGCCGTTCCCCGGCACTGCCGAGGCCAGCGCTCTCCCAGGTGCCGCATCCACAGGGCTGTTCAATCCCGCCAGGAATGGGGACTCCGGCCCTTTTTGGGGAAAAAGGGTTTTGGCGGCTTTGCTGAGTGTTCGGGATCACGAGGATTTTCTTTTCCTTCTGTTTTTTTAAACACAAATCCGTGCCAAGCGTTCATGGAAAACAAACTCAGGTGCCTCAGAACTACGGGTCTGAAACTTCCGCCCTCAGGCAGATCCTTAATAAACGGAAGGAATTTGCTCCTGTGGTTTTCCTTAGATTCTTGAGGTAGATTCCATGAGCCAGCCTTAAAGGTTGTTGCTGTTGCTGTTTATTCCGTGCTGGATCACAGGGAATTTGAGATCCTGACAATCTGAAGTGAAGCTGGAATGTTTTGGTTTTCCATGAGCGATTTGGGATTGGATGCCCAAAGACATCTGGAGGTTCAAGGCCGTGGAGTCCAAGCTGTGCCTGGTCCCCACCTTGTCCCCAGCCCAGGGCACTGAGTGCCGCCTCCAGGCCTTCCTGGGACACCTCCAGGGATGGGCACTCCAAACCTCCCTGGGCAGCCCCATTCCAATGTTTAACAGCCCTTTCCATGAAGGAATTCTTCCCAAAATCCCTCAGCCATGACCTGGGACCATTGTTAGATAGATTAGATCAGATATTTAGATTTTAGATGGGATATTAGGAAGGAATTCTTGGCTGTGAGGGTGGGGAGGCCCTGGCACAGGTTGTCCAGAGAGGTTGTGGACTTCCCATCCCTGGAAGTGTCCAAGGCCAAGTTGGACTGGGCTTGGAGCAACCTGGGATAGCAGAAGGTGTCTCTGCCCATGGCAGGAGGTGGAATGGATGATCCTTGAGATCCCTTCCCACCCAAACCATTCTGGGATTCCCTGATCACCTTGATATCCCAGAGTTAATCCTTCCTGAGAAAAGCGAATCATTCCAGCCTGGACACAGCTTTAAATCCTGGTGGCTGTGACAATGCCCTGCTTGTCCTTGCCCTTAGATCATGAAGACCCTGGAGCTGCTGCCCATCCCTACCAAGAACATGCTGGAGGAGAGCAAGGTGCTGCCCGTCATCCAGCGCTGGGCTCAGACCAAGACGGCGGTGCCGCAGCTCAGCGAGGGCGACGGATATTCCAGCGAGAACACGTCCCGGGCCCACACCCCGCTCAACACCCCGGAGCTCTCGGCCAAGCAGAGCATGGAAGGCGACACGGACACCCCCAAGAAGTTGGTGTTCCGGAGGCTGAAGATCATCAGTGAGAACAGCATGGACAGCGCCATCTCGGACACCACCAGCGAGCTGGAAGGGAAGGAGGGCAAGGAGGACCTGGACCAGCTGGAGGCAGCCCCGATGGAGGTGACGGAGGAGCAGCAGCAGCAGCAGCAGCAGGACATCAAAACAGCTGTGGAGGTGCCGGTGGAGAGCAGCAAATCCCAGCCGGCAGAGCTGGAGGCCGAGCCCGAGGCAGAGGTCAAGGAGAGCAATGGAGCGAAGCTGGAAGAGCCCATGGCCATGGAAACGCCGTCGCAGGATGAAGAGGAAGGAGTTTCCGACGTGGAGAGCGAGAGGAGCCAGGAGCAGACGGATAAAATCGTGGATGTGAGCGACTTGGCCACCAGGCTGCTCGACAGCTGGAAGGAGCTCAAGGTAAGAGGCAGCTCTGTGCAGCTCCAGCACCTGGAGCTAAGGAAAACGTGGATTTGGTGGCGGTGTGGTACGAATGGGGCTGGTTTGATGTCTTTTGGTCAATATTTGGTAACTAAATGGTCTTCCCTACATAAAAAGTGCTTTCTGTATAAATCCTGTGGTTCAGACTGCCCTGGGTGTGACCCGAGTCCAGGTGTCACACACTGAAAGCAGCAGCTGGTTGGGTTTGGGCACACACGGACACCTCGGTCATCCCGTTGGTTTTTAGGCTGTCCAGGGAAAGGGCAGCTCTGAAGGGTTGAGATTCCCGTCTCAACCCACCAGGAAAAGAGGCCAGAGATGCCACGAGCATTTTGGGTGGAAGTGGCCCACATCCATCAGTGCTGAAACAAACTGATGGGCTGTCTGCTCCTGCATTCCATCCTTGGAAGTGTTCAAGGCTACTCCTGAATGCCCCTGGATCCCTGCAAGTGTCCAAGGCTGGACGGGGCTTGGAGCTGCCTGGCATAGTGGAAGGTGTCCCTGCCCATGACAGGGGGTGGAATGGGATGATCCTTAAGGTTCCCCCCAACCCAAACACTCTGGGATTCTCTGAATTCAGTTATCCCAACATCCTCAGCTTTTCCTGTCCTTTCAAAATCTGCTTTCCATCTGCACCGTGTGGAGCCTCCAGAGAAGGGTCTGTTGGCCACAGAGGTTCTCTCAAAGCCCACGATGGATCAACCCCTGGGCGTTTGCAGTTGGAAATGCCCGGATTTGGGTGTTATTTGGGATTTCAGTGGTTTCACTCCCATCAAGGTCTTCTGGAGCAGAAAGCCTCTTCAGGAGAAGGGATTGGTGGCTCCCTCTGTCCTCTGGAATCACGTCCCTGTCCCATAGGTGGCCAGTGTGATCTTCAGCCAACAGCTCCTTTTTGATGGGATGTAGGATGACATTCCAGTAACGGTTTTAAACTGAAAGAGGAAAGATTTAGATCAGTGGATAAGAAGGAATTAATTCCTGGCCGTGAGGCTGTGGAGGCCCTGGTGCAGCTTCCTGGAGAAGCTGTGGCTGCTCCATCCCTGCGAGCGTCCAAGGCCAGGCTGGAGCTTGGAGCACCCTGGGACAGTGGAAGGCGTCCCTGCCCGTGGCAGGGGGTGGCACTGGATGTCCTTTAAGGTCCCTTCCCATCCGAACCATTCCGTGGTTCTGTGGATCTCCCTCTCCACTCAACTCTTCAGTCATTCCCGGGTTTCTTTAGATCTTCGGAAACTCTTCACCCATCTGCTGCTTCTGTAGGATTGCATTCCGTGTGTTATTTTATATTCCTTACATTCAAGGGCAGGAGGGGTGGGAGCCTCTTTAATGAGTCCAAACCCAGTGATTCCTGAGGATCCAGCAGGAACTGAAGGTGCTGCCACAATTCCAGCTTCGTGTGGGCTTGGTGGGACTTGGAGGCTCTTCTGCCCTTCTCTCAATCAAGCACCAGCCCGGCTTTAATTACCGGAAGTAGTTTTAAGCCAGTTTATGTTTTCTGATGCATCACAGAGCTAAGGAGTTTATTTACCCATTGACTTTGATAATGAGTGATGATTGAAAGAGGTTAATTAAAATAACGGGTGTTAATTGAGCTTTGCTCGTGCCATTCTGTAGCTACAGACATCAGGATTTAGAAAAGCAGAGATTCCCAGGAGAATTCAGGGACATTCTGCCTCAGCCTGAATTTTTCAGGAGCATCAGATACTCCTGAGCATTCACAGATTTTGGGCACAATCATTTGTGCCCCAAGTCTTCGAGGGGGAAGGAATGAGGTGACTGAAATACGTTCCTGTAGAGAGCTTGGGCTGTGGTTTGGTGTTTTCCTTCCCTTTTTCCCGAGTGGATCTGATCGTTCATTAGATTTGAATTTGCAGACTCTCGGTGTGGTTTTCCTCTCGAAGCGACACCATCAGGTTGAATTTGTGGTTAAACAGGAAAAAGTCCTTTTCCATCGTTGCCAAGGGAATCGTTAAGGTTGGAAAAGACCTCCAAGATCAAGTCCAACCAGTTTTAAACTGAAAGTTCAGTCAGGCCTTAGTCCTGCTCTGCTTTGGAGACTTGTTTTGGGTATCCAGACTGAGCTTTTCCTTTGGGAACAACCGTGTTCCCTTCCACACTCTATATGCACGGAGCAGCACAGAGAAGATGATAAAATATTAATGAAATGTGTGAAATTTCACAAAACTCCCTCAAAACGTTGGTCTGAGACCAAATTTGATCTGACGGTGTCGTTTTATCCCCAAGATTTGTGTTTTCTTTGGAGCTTGGAGAAGCTCGGCTTGGGAATCTACAGAATTTTGTTGCAGTTGTGGTCGGGCCATGGAGTCCTGACATATTCCCATATTTTAGATGTGGATTCTCATCCTCTCCGTGTATTTATTAATGAGGTCGTGGTCTGGTTGTAGGGATGGGGTTGGAGCTCATGAGCTTGGAGTAATCCCGGCAAATCCATCCCAAAAAAGCCGGATCGTGACACGGGGCTGTGACAATTCCTTCCTCTCCTATGAAACAGTTGTAGGGAAACTGGGAGCTGGGAATTTATCCTGTCCTGGACTTTTTCATGGCTCTGGGAGTTAACTGCCTCTGTCCAACTCTCACCTCATGAGGTGCCACCAAAGCCCACCCCGGATGTCTTTAAAAGACAAATCCAAGCTGGAAAGGGGGATGGATAATTCACCCACCCCCAGGTGCCTTTCCCAGCACATCCAAGCTTTGGAAAAGCCGGGATTTCGGAGTGGTGGAACACCTGGCCTCGGCTGGGGGGTGGGAGGGTCGGAAACGTCGTGACTTTAGCGCTGTCCTCTCCAGCCTTGCTGATGACCCCCTTGTAATTTCCACCGTTTCCATCCAGCTTCTCCGGGCAGCCAGAGCTGACCAAGGGGCTCCTTTTCTCCAACTCCGTGCGGAAGAAGGGAGAGGACATAGCGTGAAGAGCCGGGAAGATGGTTGGGAAGCTGGCTGATGCATGAGCAGTGTGATAGGTGAAAGGAGGACAGAGGTGGTTAACTCGGGGATGCCGACGTTATTTTGGTGCGTCCATTGCCGGCAATGGACGTCGCTCCGGGGAAATCCCAGCTCCTGGCCTGAGAGGATTAAGTGAGCTTCATTTTTTTCTCTACCTCTACACACCAGGACTTGTAAGTCCTCCCAGGGGCTCCAACACTCCGACTCCACTCCCAGCACAACACACACTCACATTGCCAGCGGGACGAGTTTTCAGCCCGGGGCTCGTGGGCGCCGTTCCCGCTGTCCGAGGAAGCGCCGCATGGCTTCTCCCGGGCTGAAAACTCCCTCCCGGTGCCCAAGGCTGGCTGGTGGACACCCGGCAAGGGCACGGGTGGTGGTTCCACGTGGTTCTTCCCGGTGGATTGCGCTCAGGTAAGGCTGCGTGGGCTGGTCCGTGCGGAGAGGGCCGTGCTGGAGGTGACACGAGGCGCGATGGCCAACAGACCTCTGGGAATCACCGGAACACGCCGTAGGGCCGAGCTTGGGAAGCTCTTCCCAATGTCCTCTTGATGGCTGAGGTTGAGTAGCTGAGCTGAGGGACAGGAGAGGACGTTTTGGTGCCGCTCTGCCTCAGGTGGGAACGAGTTTTGGGAATCTTCCTCCACTCCCGAGGAGGCCCTCAACTTCTGGGAAGGGGCAGCTGGGAGTTGTGGCTCTGAGGATCCGCAGGCCCTTTCCTTGTGAGTTGGAGAAGGTCTTGGTTTTAGGAGAAGTCTTTTGGAGGAGCCAGTCTTGGGTTTAAAAGGTTTTAGTTGGACACCTCTGACCTTCCAGGCGTTCGCGGTGACTTGGAGCTCAAGGCTGAGCCCTCACCCTGACTTGGGCCAAAGTGGACTTTTCTTTTTGCTCCCATCTGGGAGCTTAATAATCATGGAGTCAGGGAGTTGGTAAGGCTGGAAAAGCCCTCAGAGACCATCGAGCCCAGCTCTTCCCTCAGCTCTGCTGAGGCCAGCACTGCCCCATGTCCCCAAGTGCCACATCCACAGGGCTTTTAAATCCCTTTGGGGATGGGGACTCCACCCCTGCCCTGGGCAGCTGTTCCACTGCTGGACACCCCTTTCCAAAAGGAATTTTCCCAATATCCAACCTGAACCTCCCCTGGAGGCCATTTCACCCTGGATGGGTCATCTTGGGTGACCAAGGCCAACTCAGCCTCTGTCTTCCCCTGGGATGATCTTTCCAGGTCTCCTGTGATTTATCCTGGTAAAGTCCCTTGAAGCTGCTCTTCCCTGTCCCTTTCCCAGTGAAGCCATCCTGGAGTGCCTGGCTCTGGCACGCACATCCCGTGCTTTAATCAGGAATTTTATGATTTGTTATAACTTAGAGCAAGGAATAGTTTGGGAAGAGAATAGGAGCGGGGAGTGGCCAGGCCGTGGTTTGCTGTGGGCTTTTCTGGCCTTCAGGCAGGGATTTCGTGGTGTTGGTCCTTCCTCTTGCTCTGCTCCATCCCTTGGGATCACGCTGGAGCCGCAGAGGGGACAGAGGAGAGGAGGGAGGAAGGGAAGGAAGAGGATCCAGCCTGGTAGGGGATGGATTTGGTTGCGCTGTGTTCCTTTGAGAAGCCAAGAGACGTTCATGGAACCGTAGGATAAACTCGTGGAATCCTTGAGGCTGGCAAAGACCTCTGGGATCATCCAGTCCAACCGTTAATTCAGGAATGACTGGCAGCTGAGGGATGGATTTATGGAGGAGGTTCCATCAAGGCACAATCTTCCTTTCCCACTGCTGCATCCTTTGAGTCCTGACTCCATCCTGCAGCTCTCTTCCCTCTCCCAAGCCAAGGCTGGCTTGTGCCTGAGGCTGGACAGCCTAAATCCCGTTTTTTTCCCCCCCTCTTTTGTGTCGAGCAGACCCGTGTCACTTTTCCTTCTGCATTTAATTTCCCGTGCGATCCCTTCAAAGCTGCGCTGGAAGCTCGGGAGCCATTTGGAGCCCGTTAGCGGCGGCCGCGTTGATTGAGGAATTCTGCGGCTCCCAGCCAGCAGCTTCCGTTTCCAAAAATAAAATCGGCTTTTCTTGGGAGTTTCCCCAGCCTGGTCTGACCACCATCTGCTTTTCATGGGGCAAAGTGGACAAATCCCTCTGTTTGTTCCCGGTTCAGAGCCTTTGCTGCCTCCGTCTTCCCGCACGGGTGCTGGAGGCTCCGTCGAGTGGAGCCGGAGTTGATCTCCAGCAGGACAGAGCTCACTCCCTGCTCATCACGATCTTGGATTTTGGCATTCCTGGGCTTTTTGGGGCTGGCCAGTTTGTCGGGATGGAGCCTGGAATGGGTTCCCCCGGTGAGCGGCAGTGCCGGGATTGCCGAGTCCCCTCACTCCACGTGGTCCTTATCCTCCTCCTCCTCTTCCCACCGAGCCTTTTCCCAGGAATTCCCCATCCCCATCCTGCTCTTTAGTGGGACAGATCTCTTTTAGGAGCTGGGGAGTTGGTGTAGTTTCGCTCTTCCCAACACTTGTGCTGTCCTTCCCCTCTGGGCAGTCCATCCATGATCCCGTTCCTTGGTGGATCCTCATTCCCTCTGGGAACAGCCCTGGAGCAGACTTGGGAGGTTTTCTTGGATGTGCCGCTCTGAAAATGAATTTTTTTAGGGGTTTAATGTGGGAGAGAGAGAAAAAATAGGGAAAACCCGTTGCTGGGAGGTGATTCTGGGGCTTCAGAACCTGCCCCTGTGGCCACCTCCGTCCCACACGAGGTGGTGGGAGGCAAAATCATCCCTGCCACGCACAGCTATGGAATTCTGTAGGAAAATAAAATTAAATCCATCAGTTAGGGCTGGATGGGGCTTGGAGCAGCCTGGACCATGGTGGGGGTTGGAATTGGATGGGCTTTAAGGTCCTTCCAGCCCAAACCATTCCATGGTTCCATCGTGGGACGTGACATAGATGACATCATTTATAAATATATAAAACCCTATATAATTATAGGCTCCTCCTGCGTCCCTCCCCGCCCCAAACATTTTACATTTCATCTGAAAAACCCTGGATTTGGAGTCTTACAACCCACAGCAAACATACAAATAAATAAAAGCGACTGAAAAAGGGCATTTTTGGGGAATTTTAATGCCTCTCTTTTTTGTGGGTGCTTCAAACTGCACGTGCTGTGCTCGGGCTCCGCAGAAAAGCAAAAATATCTTTAAAAAACCTAAAAATCTTGGCTCAAATCCCTTTTTTTTTAAAAAAAAAAAAACCAGCAGCAGCAGTTTTGAAGTGGTTTTGCCTCGTGGACAAACCACAACAGGGTTTCTTCTCCTTTCCTTTTTTTTCACTACAGGAAATTCTCTTTCCTAGCCCATCCAGGGCTGGGGGGGTGAACACATTGCTAATGAGCCCCCTGAGCTGCCCGTTAATTAATTCCCAAACAGCTTTAAAAACTCAAGGAATTATTTTTTTAAAAAAAAAAAGAATATTCTGTAAAATCTGAGAGTCAGATCAAGGTAAACTCCGCATTTCTGAGCACGTGGGAGCTTTAAATTCCCAACTGGAGCAGCCTTCTCCTCCCAGGAACAGATGAATCCATCTTTTTTCCTGCTCTGCCTCATCCAGGGCCTGAATGAAAGGATATTTTAGGGAAAGCGCCCTGGGAAAGCTGGAATGTCAGCGCAGCTCCCCAAAACAATTCCTTTGTATGAAGCTGAGCATCTCCTTTATGATTTAATGGGGTTTTTTTGGGATGCAGCTGCTGCTCCATCAGGGGTGCCCTATCAGGCACAAACCAGCTGGTTCATCACGTTCTGCTGGGAATAACTGGGAATTCTTGGGAATGCTGTGTTCCTTCAGGAAGGGGACAGAGCAAGGGCTTGATAGAAGCTGGAATTAAACAAAAATGAGCTTTTTATTCCAAGCTTTCAGGACTTGGGCAGTCAGGAATGCTGTGAAACCTCTGTGGGATCATGAGCATCACTGAGATAAAATGGGATTTGCATGCTGTGAGTGCCAGAATATTCCAGTTAAAAATACAGTGGAGCATGGAAAGGTGCTAACAAACCTCATTTCCTGACTGTGGGGATGCACAGTTGGTTCCAGTGACGTGGGAAGGGTCCTTCCTGCACAATCCAGCGGGGTTTAACAGGGATGTTGTGCTAAACCTGGACCTTAGGGAAGTTCTAATCCTCATTCCCAGCTCTTTCTTCCCTTTCTTCCCACGGTGCCATCTCCACCTGGACCTTTGTGATCACCCAGTGCCACCCCTGCCATGGGCAGGGACACCTCCCACTGTCCCAGGCTGCTCCCAGCCCCAGTGTCCAGCCTGGCCTTGGGCACTGCCAGGGATCCAGGGGCAGCCACAGCTGCTCTGGGAATTCCATCCCAGCCCCTCCCCAGCCTCCCAGCCAGGAATTCCTTCCCAATATCCCACCCATCCCTGCCCTCTGGCAGTGGGAAGCCATTCCCTGGCTCCTGTCCCTCCATCCCTTGTCCCCAGTCCCTCTCCAGCTCTCCTGGAGCCCCTTCAGGCCCTGCAAGGGGCTCTGAGCTCTCCCTGGATCCTTCCCTTCTCCAGGGGAACATTCCCAGCTCTCCCAGCCTGGCTCCAGAGCGGCTCCAGGGCCCCCTCTGCAGCAGCTCCGTGTCTTTCCTGTGCTGAGGGAGGAGCTGGGTGAGCAGAGGGTTTGCAGAAGGAGTGGTGGCTGTTGGGCTCTGATCTCAGCAGCTCCAGCAGGTCCTTGACCAAAGGGGTCACTCAGAGCTGGGCCTTGTCCTGCTGCTCATTTCCCTTGGGATGCTCCAGCATCAAACATCAGACCTTGGGAACATCTCGGGAATGGGAACCCCGGCCCCAGTGAGGCTGGAGGGAGCTGGGAGAGGCCCAGGGATGGTCCACGAGCAGGGGAGCAGATGTTGGCCACCAGAGCCGGGGTCACAGACCCCTGGAACGTCTCCAGTCGGAAGGGACCTGTGGGAATTACCAAGCCCAACTCCCTGCTCCTTGCAGGACAATCTCCAGCTGCCTTGGGGACCAGGGCAGGGAACACAGGAGGTGCTGGTGGGACGCTCTTCCCATCACCACGGACAGTGTAGGACCCTACAGCTCTGCCTGGAGCTCTTGGCCCAAAATCCCACCTAAATCCATCAAAAACCAGACACTGAGCAGAGGAAATATATGGAAAGCACCACAAAACCCCCAGAACTTTCCCTCAAGAGACCCTTTTTCGGCTGTTTCCTGAAAACGTGCGATTTCTGGGCTGTTTGGGGCGGTTTTGGGAGCAGCTGGAGCTCTGACCCTGCTCGTGCCCTTTCCACAGGAGGTCTATCGCATCCCGAAGAAGAGCCAAGCGGAGAAGGAGAGCAGTGGTAAGTCCTCGCCTTCTCCCACGTTTTCCTCTGCTCCCATGGAGCTGCTTCGTTTTCCCAGTTGGGAATGCCAAGGGATGTTCTGCCTCCGTGGCTCCTGGGAACCGGCTCCTGGGAGCAGGGAGGGTGATTGGAGCGGTGGGTGGTGGGAAGTGGAGCCCTCAGGGTGGTATGGGGCGACCTAGAACTTAAAATCATGGAATTGTTGAGCTTGGAAAAACCCTCCAAAGCTGAGTCCAACCGTCCCCCAGCACTGCCAAGGCCACCACTGACCCGTGTCCCCAAGTGTCACATCCACGTGGCTTTTAAATCCCTCCAGGGATGGGGACTCCACCTTTGTCCTGTCCCTGGCCAGCCTTTTCCATGAGAAACATTCCCAATATCCAACCTGAACCTTCTCTGGTGCAACTCGAGGCCGTCTCCTGTTGTTCTGAGAGAGGGGAGCTCTTCATACTCGGAATGATAAAAATTCCCTCCCTTTTTCCCTGTTCTCCCAACAGCTGACCGTGGGAGAGAGACAGCCGGGCTCCGGGATCAGACCCCGACTCCCAAGAACCCCATCCTGAGCCGGGAGCGGGACCCGGAGCGGCAGAGCCAGAGCAAGGAGAGGAAGAGACGGAGAGATTCCCTGTCCCCGCCGTCCTCGGGCTACGAGCGCGGGACGAAGAGGCCGGAGGACAGGCAAGTGCTGCCAGGGATCCGCCATATTCCAGGGATCTGCCGTTTTCCAGGGTAAAATCTTCAGGAAAAACGTTCCTGGAGATCTTTGAAATGCCCCAGGGCTGGGGAAGGGAGTTTTCTCCTGGAGGAGTCCTGGTGGTGGGAGTCGTTCCCGGGAGCTGGGCGGTGCCTTGGTGTTGGTGGCTTCTTCTCTGGGATAACCTGTGCCTCCGTCCTCAGGCGTGTTTTGGGAACGAGGTGGGAAATGAGGGAAGCTGTGCCAGCTCCTGCACAGGAATTAGGAATCGTGGAATGGTTCGGGTTGGAAGGACCCTAAAGCCCATCCAGTCCCAGCCCGTGCCATGGGGACACCTCCCGCTGTCCCAGGTTGCTCCAAGCCCCGTCCAGCCTGGCCTGGGACACTGCCAGGGATGGGGAATCCAGGAATTCCAGGATGCAGCCCTCCTAATGCAAAGAGCTCCCTGGGTCCTTCAAAACCCATTCCCTTCTCCTCCTCCACCTCTTGCGAGTGTGCTGGGAATTATTCTGAACTCGGAGCAATCCCTGCCTGAACAGGAGGGAGCAGTGCCCAAATTCCAGGATTTCTAACTCCAAGCCTTCCTTGACTGAGTAAATATTCCCTAAATATCCCTCTAAGGACAGCAGCCCAGGTAGCTGTGATCCCAGCAGGCCGGTGCCGTGGCTCCTGCCTTTCCTTGGGAGCGCTGGCATCGCTGCCGGAGCTGAGAATGCGACTCCTGATGAAGAGAAGGAAAATATTCCATGTCTTGCAGCTCAGAGAGACTGGAGATCGTGTTAAAGGCAGGAAAAACACCACGGAATTTCCTTTCAAGAAGTCCCTTCTCTGTTGTCCCTCTCAAAGCCGCTCCATAATTAGGGAACAATTGGTGCCGAGTCAGCCAGACGAGGAAACCTCGCGTTGAGCTGAGCTGGGAAAGTTGGAAACATCTGGATAAAAAATACGGATGTAAATCTATCCCCCTGTAACGAGGCTGGAAACATCCCCAGGAAGTAAATCCAGGATTTTGGGGGTTGTTTTAAACAGAACAAGTGGGTTTTTTTGGGGGAGAGTGAGGAGTTGGTGCTCTGGCTCTTCCTCCTGTGCCGTGTCCGTGCCGGTGAAGGACCAACATCCTTGTCTGGGAATGTTATCCCAAGGGTTTAATGGGGAAAATAACCAAATAGATGGAGAAGGGAACACTAAACCCTCGGTTTCCTTCTTCCCACTCCCTCCATGGCGGCTGCTTCTCCTCCAAGCTCTCCAGGCAGTGCCAGGAAAGACTTTAATTAGGGAAATCAAACTCCTCGCGGCAATGAGGTTCCCATTAACGGATCCTGCAGCTCCTCTGGGAGCGCCAGGAAACAGCTCCAGCGGATCTGTTGGTAGCAATGTGCTTTTGATATGTAAATGGATCCCAGGGACACAGAGTGTATGGGGAACGTCCTGGATGCTTTGTAGAATCCATTATATTAAGGCTGCAAAGCATTTTTCCTTGTAATCCCTGTTTTACCACACTGGTAACGTCTGGAAATATCCACCTTTGATCTGAAATTTTCCTTGGCTGGGCTTTGATCACAGTCCTTAGGCTTTTTTTTTTCTTCCCCCCTCCTTCTTTAATTCCCTGGAAAAATCCCTCCAGCTGCTCCGCGTTTTGGGATGAAAACTCTTGAGGAATTAAAAAAACCCATCCACACCATTATTTTTTGAAGCTGAAGTTGCGGTCTGGGAACGAGCAGAATTCCAAACAGGAATGTGCTGCCTGCAATTCCCTTGTTCTTTGCCGTGTCTGCAGCTCCCGTGGTGGGGTTCCGGACTGGAAAGATGGAATTCTCACCCCAGCGCTGGAATTCCCGGGGGAAGGTGCCGTGGTGTGAGCTGCTCCTGTTTGGGACCCTCTTCCAAATTCCTCGTTGGTCCTGCTCTGGGAGAGCATGGCAGGGTGTTTCCAGTATTTTGGGATGCCCTGCAGATTGTGACCTTTCCCTGGGGTCTCTCGGAGATGTTCCCTCCCTCTCCAGGTATCCCGGAGCAGCTGCTCCAGGCAGCTTCTGTGGCACCAGGCTGACGTTGGCCAGTCCATTGGGATCGCTCCTGCCCTGGCCTGTGTGGATGAGCAGGACCAGCGGGTGTTTCTCGAGTTGGTCAAACAGCTGGAAGAAAGGGAATGTTTTTAGGAATTCGTGCTGTTGTTGGGCATTCCGGGTTTTCCGCTGTCCCTTTTGCTGCTGGAGCTTCCCGAGGCCTCACGGCCCTTTCCCCATCCCCTCTCTCCCAGGTACGACACGCCAGCGTCTTCCAAGAAGAAAGTCCGGCCCAAGGACCGCAACAAGCTGTCCACGGAGGAGCGCCGCAAGCTCTTCGAGCAGGAGGTGGCCCAGCGGGAAGCCCAGAAGCAGCAACAGCAGCTCCAAAACCTGGGAATGGCGTCCCCGCTTCCCTACGACTCCATGGGCTACGGAACCCCCCACCACAGCTTCATCGGGTACCCGCCGGGCTACCCCATGCAGGCCTACGTGGATCCCAGCAACCCCAACGCCGGCAAGGTGCTGCTGCCCACGCCCTCCATGGACTCCATGTGCTCTCCGGCGGGCTACGAGCCCTCCCAGACTTTGGTGGGGCACGCGGTGGAGCCCGCCCTGAGCGCCCCGCAGCCCGTGCCCGTCGTCCAGCACGTGGCCGCCGCCGCCGCCGCCGCCGCCGCCGTGGAGGTGACCACGCCGCAGTACGTGGCGCAGAGCGACGCCGCGGTGCACCAGGAGGCCAACGTGGCCGTGCTGCCCGTGGCCGCCGCCGCCGCCGCCGGCGCGGTGCAGAGCCAGAGTTACGGGGTGTGGGATTCCAGCCAGCAGCCCGTGGCTGTCCAGCAGCCCTACTCCCCCGCCCAGTCCCAACCGGCCATCTACTACCAGGGTCAGACCTGCCAGACCGTCTACGGAGTGACCTCCCCCTACTCGCAGACCACCCCGCCCATCGTCCAGGTAATTCCAGCTGGGAACGCCCAGGTAATTCCAGCTGGGAGTTGAGTTACTCACTCGTTGTTACTTCTCTTGGTGGAGCATCTTCTTAGCTCTTCCCAGGGAACTTCCTGCC
>VXBT01000515.1:0-53540 GCA_013400235.1 Oriolus oriolus
CCTTTTATCCTGACCCATAAGCTTTTGACTTGCTCATCATCCACTGCAAGACAGGGCTTGATACATTCCAGATGTTTCTTCACATAGAACATTTCTCCTAAACAGAATATAGCCCTTCATGACAACATTCCAGTCATGTGAGCTATCCCACCACATCTCTGTAACTGCAACTAGATCAAAGTCCTTTGACTGCATACACATTTCTTGTTTCTCCTGTTTGTTGTCCATACTGTGTGCATTGGTGGACAGGCACTTCATGGAGGTATTTGATTGTGCAAAGGGATATGCCATAGTCTGTCTTGTGGTTACATCTTTGGATGCTTGTACTTGGTGAATGTATTCCCTCTTCAGCCTCCTTTTGCTGCTTGGGTGGTCACTGTAGTTCTGCCCTTCCCACACCTTATCTCTGTCAAGCCTGGCCCTGTCCCTGTTCCCCTTCAAATCTAGTTGAAAGCTCTCTGAACAAGCCCTGTTGACTCCTGAGCTAGAATCTTTTTTTCCCCTTTGAGGAGGACCCTGTTTATTGCCAGCAGGCTCAGTGTTCTATAAACTGACCCACGATGAGTAAAACCAAAATTCTGATGGTAACGCAGAATTGTGTTACCAAGGTGTTCATCTGCATGATTTTCATGACAGGACAGAAGAGAGCACCACTTGTGCTTCAGATCCCATCTCCTAGTAGTATCTCTTACCTGAGCCTTAGGGAGGCAGCAGACTTCCCTGTGGGATGAGCCCAGCTGGCATGCAGGGGCCTCAGAAGAGAGTTGCCTGAAACAATTACTCTTCTTTCTCTCTTTCTTAACCTGAAATTGTGATGCATTTGGTTGACTGACTTGCTCTGGGCAACCCTCCAGGTAGTGAAGTAAGATGTTCACCTTCACTATCATTTGGTTCACCCTCGAGTTCTGGAGCCTCATACTTATTTCCTAAGGTCACCTGTGAAGGCAAGGGAGGTGATTCTCCTGCTGCCCCCAGCAGAGACCTGTTTCCATTTCCCCCTTGTCTTTTTGTTCCCCTCATTCTGTCTGTTATTGCCCATTGACTGTTCAGCACACACTAAAAACAAAAGCAAGTAAAGTTAAGAAAACCATCTTTTGTTGAATTCATTTATTAAACGTGAAAACCAGCAAAAATGTGGCAGATGAACAAATGAGGATGAAAGTAAATTTGTATTCTTTGTAAGACTCTTGCACACAGTACCGTGTAACATTAAGGGGAAGTTGTATGTTTTAAGTTTAAAGATGGTAAAAATTGCATGTAGAATATATAGGGGGGAGTGTTTTATACTCTCAAACATTGTGTGATTTTGCCCAAAGTAGTTACATAAAACATGATACACACGTGCTAAGCGTGGATGGATTTACCTGTGGAGAAAAAGGGAAGTTGCTGTCTTTATGGTCGTAAGCGAGGATGTTTTGGTTTTTCCCTCATTTGCTGTCAGGTAATTTTCTTAATGTACACCATTTTTCTGATTTCTGAAAGGTGTGACTGTTGTGACATCAGCTGTGGTGGAATTGCATTCACCTGTGAAAATAAAAACAACACTAAAACTGGACTTCAGATTTGACTCTCTGACTTTAGTGTTGTATAGTTCAAATCCAAAACAGGTAAGTATAATTTTGGTTATGAAGAGAGATCAGCAGCTTCAAGGTTGCCTAGAGTCCTGGAAATTCTGAAGAAGAATAGCTTAATTCATGACAGAGAAAGTGTGTTCTAGCAATGATAACATATGTGATGGAAATGATAAAAGAGCTATTTTAGCTAAATTGCTTGGCAGATATTACAGGAAATAGAATAACCAGTGGTAGCATATAATATGGGGCATCTTCTATCACCTGACTAAAAATCTGATGAAAATTTGTATTAATTTAAAATATAGCTTGGAAAGAAAAAAATGCAGAGGAATGAAATGTATTCATTAGTTACACGTAGAGATGCATACATGGACACACACACAAAACTGTGGAGAAAGAATCCTAAATTTGTCAATAGGAATGCATTTATATTCATCTTGGTTTAAACTTAGAAAACTTGTCACCAGATTTCTGACTAAAAGTTTGTAAATAATTGTAAACTTAGGTCTCTCACTAGTGAAAGCTTGCTTTAGAAAGATGGTAGAAGGGTAAAGCTTTGCTCTTTGAAAGTTTTCTCTTGTATATTGTTGATTGGGGTTGTCTTTTGAATTAGTAGTGGGTTTATTTAATTTATTATTATTGAAAATATTATTAGTTAGAATAAAACTGTGTATCACACCTATATATTATTTTTGCTACCTGTAACCAAATCTACAAATGTTTGATTTAAACAGGTTAACAGTTTGGATCAGAGAGATGACCTTTTGAAGCTTGCAGAGTTTAAATTAATTCTGATGTCAGCTGCTCTGAGAATGTTATCAGATGGCTCAATGAATGCTTCAGTCAAACTGGCGAACTGTACATTAGATGATAAAAGACCATCAATCCAGAAGGCTACACCAAGGTCTGTAATTTTACATAATTTACTGTTTATTAGAGTTAATTTCAATTTTATTAGTATTCTGTTAAAACCACAATTGTTTTAGTGGAGGGGTTCTTTAAGTACATGTTACCGTGGATTTATGTGTCTTACTTGCCTTTTGTTCCACATATCTTTATGAGAGACCAATATAAATGCTAGATGCAAAAAATGAAATTAACCGAACTTTAAATATGAATTTAATAAATGCACATAGAAAACACTTCCACTTTCCACTTTAATGTAGTGCTAAGTAAGACTGAGATGATGTTTGATGAATAGTAACAAACTTCAATAAAGTGTAGTACTTCTGATACGTAAATGAGGAATCATGATGGTTTGACTTGTTAAAATTATGAACACCGTTAGTTGCCAGTGTATGGGATTCTAGTTTTAAAGTTATGTAAAATTTTTGTTAATGTTTTTATTGGCCATGTTTTAAAATCATTAGTATTACTTTTCAATCTGGTCTTGTTCATGTGTTGCAGCTGGGATGAGAATCTTGAGGGCTTTTCAGTATCTGTGGCTGTCTCTTCATTGTTTCATTAAATGCCTCCTTAATTGTCTTTCAGAATGCTGGAAATGAAACGTGGATTTGAAAAGAAAGTTATGGTGGATATAAACTACAAACAGGGGAGAGAGGGCACTATTCTTGATGTTATTGCTCAAGAGATATACCTTTGTGCAAGCATGGAGTTTCTGACTACTGTAGCAGATATATTCCTAAAGGCTAATGCAGAAAGTGCTGCTGCACAGAGAAATCTCAAACAGTCATTACCTTTAAAAGAGCAAGGTATATACCAGTATATACTGGAAATAGCTTAAAATCTCTATTTAAATATCAGCTTAATTTTGGTATTGTAATACTATGTAAAAAATACAATTCTCCTTTTATGCTATTTCCTATTTCTATGTGTATAGAACAGCTTCCTGTAACCATTGATGTTACTTTCTTTGCATCATGGAAATAGATTCATGATCTTTAGTCTTTGTTTCCAAATGAAGTCTTGTCTTACTAGACAAAGAAGATACCTAAAAATCTATGTTTAAAATAAAACAGGAAGAATAATGGAGCATATTATATTGTGCTTACACGTGGAATTGGCCTGCCTGATATTGCTGCCTAGAAATGTTGTCATTTCATTTGTCCACTGATGTGCATTTCTTCCTACATCAGAAAACAGACTTTTAGATTGCGTACGTGACATCAAAAACTGGCCCATTAGAGCATCAGAGCAGGAAATACTCTGTTTCTCTCCTCAGGTGTGCCAAAGCAAGTCCCTGGTTTTTTGGTGTTGTTTTCATGTGCCCTAAATACTGTAGTTGTGTTCATCTCAGCCAGGCCTGTTGTGATTATTTGCTGATGATCAAAGTCTGAACAGATAAGGAAGTCTTATATGAAAGTATATCTTTATTGCCAACGGTTACATTAAGCATCAGTAAATGCTACATTACTGTCCTGTTGAAAAATGTGAGTTTGCTACTCCAGAGAAAAGAAAATGTGCCCAGCATTTTCACAAGACTCTTATCAAAGAGTTGGCAGATGTAGGTATGGAGTGAAGCTGATAAATTTGTTAATGTCAGAGATAGTAACACTGGTGATACTGTTACCCTTTTCGTTTTGGTGAAGAAGCTGTGGGGAATCTTTTGTTGTACCCAAGAGTAATTAGATATTAAATGATTTTGTGCCTGCAATGAAGAGCCTAGAAATAACTCTGTTGCAGGGATCTACAAATTTGCTGACACTAGTTATGCTAGATCTTACTCCTAAATAGTTAAGGCCTCCCCATAAGTTATGAGAATTAAATAATTATTGTGATTAATATTATTAATTAATGTTAATAATTAAATTGCAATAAGCAAATAATTGAAATTTAATCTTGAACAATCTAACTAATGTAATTTATATTTCTGAAGCATCTGTGCAGCCTGTATCTACAACCGAAATGAACATTGTTGTTAAAAACCCAGAGATTGTGTTTGTGGCTGATTTAACAAGAGGTGATGCTCCTGCGCTGGTGGTTACAACACAGTGTGAGATCTTCATTAAAAATAGCCCTGAAAGGTACAACATGACAGCTGCTGTTAAGGAGATACAGATGAAAGCATGCCCATTTCTTCCAGAAGAAAGGAAAGGGAACATTACTACGGTGAGTTTGCGACCATTCAGTACGTATTTAAAAGGTGCTGTGTAACTTACATTACTAAAATACAAGTAATTTCTGACATGTTCATCATTAAAATGTATACCACAGATAGATGAGTAAAATTTGGTGGTGAACATTTTGTTGATTTTATTCTCTTTTGTTTCATATGCCTAAAGCATCATCTTGATCTGTGGCATTGGGGTTTGCTTTGTATGATAAGCTACAATGAAGAGCCCCAAGGAGTAAAATGTTAATTATCTTTCATATCCCATGTAAGCCAAATAAATTGAATTTTGTAAGTGTGTGCTATGTCAAATGCAGTATATTAAATTTGGAATGCTATCAGTGTAAAACTTTGTATTAAATAGCTATGTGAGAGAATAACAGTGTCACAAAAAAAATAGGAAGTGCGTATTATGAAATAGTTTACTTACTGTATGCTGTTCATAAATTCCTTTATGTTAAGGTCCATAGATCTGTTATATTAATGCTGCCTGTTTATATTTTGGCGACAGAATCAGACTTGTTAGTTACTGACCAGGTGGAAGTGCATTGACTCCTGAAGTTTCTTGCAGCTTTTCTGCCTCTACATCAGACTGTACCTCAGTTAACTCTGTGATGATATTGTAGCATCAGAGAAAAAATTCAAATTTACTGTATATCCAACAGTTACATATGTCCTCAGACCATAGATGAATTTTGAGGAGCAAATCTTTTCAGCTCTCTGTTAATGCCTGCTTACTTACGGAGTGACGTAGGAAAGACCAAAGCTATAAGTGGAAAAGACTGGGGCTTCCCCTTCATCTCAATTTCAGATAGAATCATAGCAGCTCAGTTTATTCCTTGGGTATGCAGTCTTCAATTGCACTAAAATGTTAATCTAGTCATTTAGAAGGGGATGCACTTGTATTGATAGCCACAACACAATGCAAAGATGGTTGATGTCCATTCTTGTAGCTCACAAACACGGTATGAATGTGACTTTTTGTAGAAAGCTATTGAAAGACTTCACACCAGGTTTTCCCTCTCACAGGAATATCTTCTGATGGAATCTCTTACCTCAGACTGTAGAAACAGGGAAAACTACCTGAATCTGACAAGATGCTTGTGCTATAGATAGGGAAAAAAACTTCAGAGAGCACTGGTTTTAATGCTTAAAACGGTATGTTCCTTGAAAGATTCAGAAAGTTCTTGAGAAGCGTCAAAAAAAAAAAGGAAGATTTTACCTGCAGGTGGCAGCGTAACTGCTCCTTTTGAAAATGTGTGTAAGCAAGCCTCTTAACGCAGGTTTTCTAAACAATCTAATTTTAGTCTGGGAAAGTAATTGGGTTGGATGAATTCATTCTTTTGATGACAAAATTGTCAAAACTGAAAGAGGCCTTCATGATCATTTAGTCCAACTGTCAACCCAGCATTACCATAGTCACCCCTAAACCATATCCCCAAGTGGCCCTGTCCAGATGCCAAATAGGGAAACTAATCTCCAGATTAAAAACAGCACCAGTGATGAGGGGTTTTTGTATCTTTCTCATGTGTGTTGGTCTAGAGAGGAATATGTTCTTTTTCATTTGTGAGTGTAATAAAGAGTAAGAATAAAAGGTAATTTGAGCAATGGAGTATAAAATAATACTGTGGACACAAACTTCTATTAGATCAAACTCATTTCAGAAAAGTGTGGTCAGACTGATTCAGGGTATATCTATGCTTCCAGCACCTGATTCAGACATGGACAGAGATGTCAGAAAAGGTTGCAAAATCAATATGGTTTAAAATTATAGTTTTTGAAAGACTTACCACCTCAGATAGGAATTGGAGAGCAAATTTTCATGTCTGAACAGTGTTAGTAGAGTCTAGTTACATCTGAGTGCTCTACTAATAGCATGTTTTGTGTATAGCATACCTCTGATTTGGTAAACTTTGGCAAGTGAAAACGTTCAGGGACTGATTGCAAAACAAAGTTGGAACTGAGTGATTGTAATTCAAACAGTTATATTGTTATTCAAGAAAACTGTAACTGTGTTGTTGCTGTGTTGCAACTGAAAAACTGGTTCTCCTCAGAAGTCAGAGGCATCATGGTGCGGTGCATTGAAGGCATCTGCAGACTTTACCTAAAGAATGGAGTTACTGAAGTGTAATGTGTTGTACTGTAGCTAACATTTCAATCTTTAATGATACTTCTGGATACTTTTTTCTTTCAGCATGTTATTAGCGTTCAGATTTCTCTTAATTTTGAAGACCCAAATAACTCTAAGTTTTCTTTCAGTACTTTGTATGTATATGATTTCAAAGTAAGTTTTTTAAAATAGTTTTTACTCTATATGACGTGTTTTTACTTTATTGTATAGGTATTGCAGCCTTGTGACTTCTTCTTTGAAATGAAACAGTCGGGTACTAATCCACAGACAGCTGATCTAACGATTAAATCTCTAACAATAGAAGTAAGTAGACCTCTATTGTGTTTTTAATTTTCTACTTTGCACTCAGCAGGCTATAGAGTTGCTTCAGGAATGACTGAAGGGGGGAATTGTTTGTGTTCTTCATTAGGCCACCCACCTGTTTAGCATGTCAAAACAAATAAAATTGAAAATGGACAACTGTGTTGCTATGCTTCGGCTTTGAAATCTGTGTTTTATGAAGTGGCATGGTGTGCAGAGATAAGTTTTGAAGTGTTCAGATAGATCATTGAATTACATAGTTTAGAAAGCTTCCATCTGGAAATAAGGCAGGGGTTGAAAATCTGGAAAGATTGAACTATAGCCTGTGGAAGGGAAGTATTTTCAAACAGGAGAGTCCTGTAGAAAATGCAAGTGTTTTGTTATTGTAGCATACTCATTATACTTTTGTGTCTGAAAGTAGCTGTTTCTGTACTAGATTCTCACTTCCAGTTATTCCAATTTCTTATTTGTAGGTTTCACCAATAATCATAAACACAGTAATCACTATTACGTCAGCCCTTTATCAAACTGCAGAAACAACAGAAGAAGAGATTAGTCAAATTCCTCCTGACTTGTGGAATAAGAAAGATATAAAAAATCTGAAAATGTGGTTTCTTGAAGAGACGAATGAAAATGAAGATAAAAATCCAACCACTGAACTGGTTCCTACGGGAGAGTCATTGAAAATTAATATAGAATCTGTTTTTCTAACACTTGAAGCTGGAGTTGGGCACAGAACAGTACCAATGCTTTTAGCCAAGTCCTCATTTGTTGGAGAAGTCAAGAACTGGAGTACTCTAATCAACCTACATTCTCATCTTGAGCTAGAGGTGAGGAATCCTACATAAAGAAACAGAAGTTTTTCTAGGATGCTAAACCCTATTGTCTAAATGTTATATACACATTATTTAGACAATAAAAGAAAACCCATATATTTGATGACTAAAGTCCTACAGATTCGTGTTGTGGGAGCACGATTGGAATGAGGTGTTTAGAAAGTTAAATTAAAATGAAAATCTAGTGCCTCAGATGTAACATTAATTAATGGCACAGTATTTGGTGTTATGCTGCCTCACATTTATGCTCTTTGCAAGTTCCTAAAGAACTTGCATCAGAACCTGTTGCATCAGTATTAAATGTTGGAATGGTAGCTGGCTAAAACTCTCTAATAATCTTCAATTAATATTGCAGTAGAATATATAATGTGTTGTTTCTATAAAATACAGTGTGGTTCAAGTATTGTTCATAAAACATCCAAACTGACTCATATTTGGAAATTAGTGACATAAAATTCAGTGATTGTTGTAGGTAGATTCTTCCTTATTTATAGTGCTTTTGAATTCCAGTGCCTACTGCTTAAGCCAAAGTTATATTTTAAGTGGCACAATTTTTACCACTTATTTGGAACTGGGACTTTGCAGTAGAGACTTCGCTGCCTCATTTATTTCTCTTATGTGTTTGTTTCATCTAATGGCGGCAGCTGGAAGTGTAATCTGATAATGAATCTTTTAGATTACCAAAATAATTAATATACTTGTAAATCAGAATTTTTTATATAAGTTGTATGTAAATTCCTAACTGATTTCTGGGTTTTGATAGGTACATTATTTTAACGAGATGTTTGGCGTGTGGGAACCTTTGCTTGAACCGCTAGAAGTTGAGAAGACTGATTTATTCAAGCCATGGATTCTTGAAATCAAGGTGTAGTTTCCAGAGCTGAACTCACATACTGCATTTCAATACCTTAGAAAAAACTGCTCTCCAACTTTCATTTCTGAGACTAATCTAACAATTTTGTTCCTTCTTGTTAGTTACTGAGAGTTTTTTCACAAGTAGTGAATGAAACCAGTTCTTGTACAAGGAAAGATCCAGACTCACAGATCTGTGAAATACTGTCTTTCAGGTGGCAAAATTTTATTCAAGTTGCACTAGATAATCATAATGGCTTTATATCAGTTTGTCTGTTAGGCCATATGCTAATGGTGCATTCAGTGACTTTGGAAAGGCAAACCACTGCTCTTGTTTCACAGTAATACATGTAGCAGAATTGTATTGGAAAAACTGATAGCTGTTGAATAGCACGGCGAGTACTATGGGAGTCGTGCTCTTACCACTTCATTTTCATCTTTCATGGAAATAGTCGAAATTCTGGTCTCAAACTAGATAAGCCTTTATCTAAGGATGGGAAGTACCTTTTGTTGTCCCTCTTTCTGTCTTAACTGTTTTATTTCATTGTTTTCTGACTTTTTTCGAAACTGTTCAAGTATTTTTAACCTGAGACATTGCTCAGAATTGAAAACCCGCCCTTTTCTTAGGACTGTTATTATCAAAAACTTTCTACAGTAATAGTCTCAGGAGGACAAAGATTATGGACTGGGATACTGCAGTTAAGAAACTGCTACTAAAAATATCCTCAGCAATTTTCCAGAAAGGTATAAGACCGAATGCAGGAGAGAAGTAGAAGAGAGTGAGTAAAACCTCATGTCTTCTCACCCAGATAGGAAGTATAACATTTGGAAGTGCATAATTTCCTGAAGTGTTGAAGGCTAGAGAAATGTATTCCATCAGATGTTTATTATTTTTTCTTTCAACCAAATGAAAACAAAATAGGTATTTGATTTGGAAACATATAAAGACTAAATTTGGGGACTGTTTTAACACTGAATTTCATTGACTTCTTGAATATATAATTTGTCTCTTGTCTTATTTACTCTCTCCCACTTCCATTTTTATTTGAGAATAAAAACATGAACAACAACAAAAAACTGAAAACTGTGGCAGGACTTAGATATGGGAAAGGGAGACATAGAGAGTCTTGAGATGAAACTTTCTTCTACAGAATGAGTGGTCAGATAAAAATTCTTTAAACATTTCCTTTCAGATGAAGAAGGCTAAAAAAGCACTGTTTGAATCAGATGATGAAGAAGAAGAGACCTACAAAGTTCCAGAATATAAAACAGTAATAAATGTTTCCTCAAAAGACCAGCTCAACATTACACTGTCAAAGTTAGGACTTCAAATGTTGAGTAACTTGGGCACGGTAAGGAAGATTTCTTAACTATGCAGTGTTAGAATTGCTAGATGAATGTTTGCAGAGATCATCCTGGTGAAGTCTTACTCAGTATGCTTATGTTTTGTATTGATTCTTTGCTTTCTAGGCATTTGCTGAAGCAGCTAGTCAAACTTCAGACATCTTCAAAAAAGACCGAGCACCATTTGTGATAATAAATTCTTTAGGACTTCCCATCACGGTGTCGCCTAGTGATTCTTTTAGTGTCCTTAATTTTGAATTTGGAGCAAAAACATTTCATTTGGAAGACAGAGAGTGTTTAAATATGGAATTTGTCAGAACTAGAAATGAGAGTGACCAGTTCACAGCAATGACAACACTGAGTAGCAAGAGATTTTACATTCAGATCTGTAAGTTCCAAAGTTCATACATCTTTTGTTTTTATAAATATTTATCATGCGTAATACAGTGTCTTGTACAGTACAATAAATTTTGGAGGACTGCATAACATGAAAGGAGTGTTTCTTTGAATTCTAGATATGTGGCAGTATTCAAAATCTTGCTTTAGCCTTTACAGATAGAAGTTATATATATCATGCTTCTTAATTTTTGCAGCCTAGGTTTTCCACTATGATGAATTATTTATGTAACAATCCTTATTGCAGTCAGATGTTTGTTTGCATTTACGTGTAATTGCAGAAACTGCTCAAAATAATTTTTGTTTTACAATTGAGTCCTGTATATATGTGTGTTTACGGAAGTTGCTCTTAAGGGGCATGTTTTTAAAAAAAGATTGTTTAAATAATTTCAAACAAACCAAAGTTAAAGCTAAAATTAAAATTTAGCTGTTTTTAGTGGTGTATGTGTTTACAATTTGAATTGATTTATTGTAGCAATTGGCAGTTTTTCAAACTTGACCATATGATGTATTAGTTGAATTGTTTTTACAATGTAAGAGCTGTACCTCGTTAATAAGCCATTGCATCTTGTAAACATTTCCTGTGAGGCACTAATTTTGTTTGCAGTAGCGAAATCCACTTAAATATTTGAATGATGGATTCATTTACTCCTTTCCTTGTGGCTAAAAAAGAATCCTTGCCATTTCCTTAGTAGCGCTGCAAGAGCAGCGTATTAAGAGTGATGATTGTACTTTTTCATCGGGTGGGCGTTTTTTTAATGTTAGATTGAATGACACAGAAAGTTCTATTGAATGCACATTTTTGTCTTTCAACTCTTTCTTTATGCTCCTTTTGAGTGTTTCATGTCTCATCTTGTAAATTCTAGGTCCGCATAATCATTCTGCTGTGGAAAAGATTCCATTGACAAAAGTGGGTCGATGTATTTACAAAGTGAGACACGAGGTATCAGGTGTTGAAAGGTCCATTGTCTGCCAAATTGACACTGTTGAAGGAAGCAAGACGATAACTATACGTTCCCCTGTTCAGGTCATTATATATCCATGCATTTAATTTTTTAATGAATGAAAATGTTCCTGTAGTCTTTAAATAAATATTGAAAAAATGTATTTTAAAAACTTACCTGAATGGTCCATATAACTTTGCTTTGTGTTTGATTTTTCAAGAATAAAAAGCTTTTTCAAAGTGACAGATGGGTTGGATGCGAGCGGACATCAATCAGATTTTGGATCAGGATAATTCATTAGTAATGTTAACTAATAGTGGCTCTAATTTTGATGTAGAACTATTTGCTTTATATGAAGTGATCAAACTTCTTTTAATCTTATCTTGGTTCCACAAGTTATCCTTCAATCAGGTTATTTAGTTTTCTTCATCCTGTACCATTGATATATTAGTTTCAAATTTAGTACAGTGTCAGTTGAAAAGTGAGACCTTCAAGTGTATATGTCTTTTGATGGAATAGTATTTTTGATAGATATTATATGGTTTATAGCTACAGTGATGAATCAGATACTACAGTTCTATAGTGAGTGTTCTTGTTACATTTCAGTTGCTTTTTTTCACTCAAAGTGGCTTATGACTTGATTAATAACAAAATTTACTGTTTGATTATTTTCTCATTTTTTTTTCTAAGAGCTAATTAATGCCATTAAATTAACCCTGAAATAAATAAAAAATAATGTTTGCAAGAAAGATAACTACATGCCTCTGAATGATAATGGACATTAGATTTAACCTGAAACTTCTAACTTCCCTTACACTTTCACTGTATGGATTTTTGAACCTTGTATCTATTACATTTTTAGGAGACCACTGTTTGGAAAGTTACCATGTAGTTGAGATTTACTTGTCTTTGGTTTTTCAAAGTCTTGTGTTTCTCCTTGAAAAGCATTTTGCAGTTAATATATTTATTTCATGAATAAAATACAGCATTAAACTGCACAACCAGATAATTTAAAAAGATTTCCTGTTTTAGAGACAGTTCTTCTGAAATACTGACGTTGAATGGTAAATGGGTAAGATGAAAAACAAGACTTCTCATTCTTGCTTTATTAAGCTCAAAATACTTTGTCTTTACAGTTTTTCCTAATGTGTGTTGCTGGGTTTTTATTTTACATAGATAAGGAATCACTTTTCAATCCCATTAAATGTTTTTGAAGAAGGAAGATGTTTAGGGACTGCTTCACCAGAAAATGAATTCAACATACCCTTTTCCTCTTACAGGTACTTTACTGTATTTTTCTTTTATCATGGAATATGCTTATACATTTTTGGTTATTGTATCCATACAATTATGCTAAAAAAATTGTTTATCCTTGCTACCTAATACTGAAATAATACTGTGCTGTCATTGTTGTGTAGGATCTTCTCAAGGTGTGTGGTCTTGAGTTAAACAGAGTACTCTCTAATTGTTGAATTGGAAGAATTTTGAAATCCATTTTTATGAACAAGTTAAATTAGCTAAGCTACTTTAAGAATCTGAGCTCAGGTACTTCTGGAACACAGTGATTGTAATCCACACGGTACACTTCTTAGTGGGGTAATGTTTGATGGCTTAGTCCAGCTTTTTTTTTTCTGAAAAGGCTTCTTTTGATTTTTTGATTCTGAAGTAAAAGATTAAAAGATATACACTTAACTCTATCAAAGATGTAAAAAAAGACTCATCAACCTTAGAAAAACTTGACTTATAGCATAACTCTATTACCACATTCAAGCTAATAACAAAACTGCAATGAGTTTGCATGTACATTTTAGCTGACCTGTCACCAAGTTTTAGGTAGGTAGGTTTGCTTTGATGGATTGGTTTTTTTTATGGTTGCAGAGACTTTTTCCTTCTGTTTTGCCCCAAACGCTCTCCTCATTTTTTTACAACGAAAGCTTAGTATCTTCTTCATTACTTAAGGTGTGCTTTACTGTAGATTCATTAATTCATTGATGTTTCTAACTATTTGTATTTCATTAATAAGACTTAGTGATGTCCTGATTCCTTGCACAGATGAGTTCCACTAGGCAGTCAGGAAATGTGTTAAAACAAAAAATCTTCAGTCAGGAGCAGCTGTATTAGATTAAAGCCATTGCCTTATAAAAGCCATGTGTGTAAAAAATCCATGAACTAACTTGATGTTTTATGTGACTGAAAAGAAGGGCACTTTCTGCATATCTGTTACAGGAGTAAGTTGTAGATCCAGACCTTTAGCTTGGAACAGAAACTGAGCAGCACTTGTAAGGAAATTCAGTAGTGTCTTCATAAAAATCTCCAATAATCCTTTCTTTGTAAGGGAAGCATGTGGAGGTATGGAACAAAAAACCCCAGCTGTTACAATAGTATAAACTTTTGGCTTCCAGTCCATCTTTTGATTCCTCCTTTAATCAAGATAAAGGCAGGCAATGAATTACTGCTAGAAATCTTCCTAAATCCAAATAACGTTAGACTGTCCCTGTTGTATATTAGGTGTTAATATGTCCCATATTAAGTGTCTAAAAATGTTTTCATTTACAGATCCATACTGAGTTTGCAACCACTAGCCAATGAAAATGGAGTGGGTGGAGAATATGATATGTGTGAAGGAATTACATTTGATGAAATTATGAAAAATGTTGACAGTTTATTGCAAAGGAAATGCCAATCTGTGAGGTCAACTAACCACTCACTTATCATCAATATTGTTCCTGTGAAAGATTCACTGACATCTTCATTATGTGCAGAAGATGAATGGGATTTTCCATACGTTGTGCATTTATGGCCGTCTGTTCTTCTCCGCAATCTTCTTCCTTATCAAATAACTTATTCTGTAGAGGTAATTACATAATGCTTGAATTTTACTGACGTTTCCCACTTATAATGTGAAAGATGGTTGAAATGGAGATTAGAACCAAGGGATTCTGATGAAGTATTTGTGAAGAAAGTCACAGATCTTATAAGGGCAAGTCTTACATAGTCTAATAAGGTCTGTACTTACAGAATAGAAATATTACCACAGAATGTGAAATATAGTGTTATTAAGCCATTCTTTATATATATATGCAAAGTAAAACCTAACACTGTACAAGTTTGGCCCTGTGAGAGTCACTCAGTTGCTCAAGTGCAACTTGAGCCTAATTAAATAGTGCAGCTTTTCCTGTGAAGCCTGCCTCAAGTGGATCACCCTATGTTAGCATTTTATGTGCAGTCACTGACTTTCAGCAGTAGCATGCTTTTAACAAGTTCTCACGGGCCTGCCTTTTTGCCAGATTTTGGCTTGAATTGCAGCCTAGTGCCAGACTTCAAGATCTTTCCAGATGAAATTAAACAATTAGGTATGCTTTGACTGTTAATAGGCATTCTTTCCAGTTCCAGATGAGAGACAGTCTTGAGTAAAATACCTAAAACATGCAGTGTAGACATTGATTCCTCAGCACTGTGTGTTTCATTCTATGGATCTGGTATAATTGTGTCCCACTCCTTACTGATGTCACTTAGGAGAATAGAAGTATAGTTGGGAGACAGATTTTTTTCAGATGGTCTTAATATTTAGTATTTGAACTCAAATAGTAGAATCTAATAGTAAAACTTTGTCACAAATAAACAATTTCTAGGACTGGAGACTGTAGCTTGTACCAAATGTATGCAAGTAACAGGCTCTTCTCTGTATGTCTCTTACAAATTTAAATTTAGTGAAGAAAGTACTGTGTTGAGGAAATTTGTCGTTTAAGAACATTTGTGTGTTTGAATTAGGTGACAGATGGGCTTTTTGATGTTCAACATTGATGACCTTGCATTAGGGTTCTCTTTGCAAATGTTGTTTTAAGGTAGATGTTGAGGAAAGTAACTTAGCTGAAGAGCACAAAAGGTATTTTAAAATTGTGCCTAAATAACTTGTATCTTAATTTTTAAAGCTATCTAAAAAATAAAAGTTGATATGAACTTTGTGTGTGATTCATGTAAATGTATCCTGTTTGATGTCTGCTTGTCTTTTTAAGGGAAATGGGAACAAATATGATACTCTAGAAGAAGGATGTTCAGCCCAGATTCATAATGCAGTCTTGGACCAAACAAAATTAGATTTGCAGTTGCTTAACTATCTTGATCAAAACTGGAGAAGCGAGTACCATATAAAAAGCAATCTGCCTGATATCAGCTTCACAACATTCCACTGTGTCACAGAGCTGGATAAGACTGAACTGGATATTGCTGTTCACGTCACCTACACAACTGGGCAGATGATTGTAGCAATTCACAGTCCCTACTGGATGGTGAATAAAACCGGTCGAATGTTACAATACAAAGCTGATGGTATTCACCGCAAGCATCCTCCAGATTACAAAAAGCCCCTCCTTTTTACTTTCCAGCCTAAAAACTTCCTTCAAAATAATAAGGTATTGTATTTTGCAAACCTGACAGCTTTGTACTCCATTATGTTGTTGTATGAAAGCATTTTTCCACTTTAAAGTATATTTACTCTATCCTGTACTCTGTAAAGGGCATGAAATCTATAATATCTCTGTCTAAACCAGTGTTCTAAGTAAGTGTGTTGTCAGATATGCTTGAGATAAGAAATTTACATTATCAAAGGTGCTGTTAAGAAAGAGATCCTCACTTTGAAAGAAGAAGTTCATTGAGACGTGTTTTCTAAATAAAACAATTTCCTTTGACATTTAAACTGTCAGTAAAGGTTCTTATTCCAAATAAGACATAGAAATTGTGTAGGAAATGTAAAGCTGTGGTACTTGAAAATGAATGCTACTTGAAAAATGAATACTTGCAGTGGTGGTTGGTAATTGGTTCTGGGTTCATAGAATGCTAAGGTTAAGTTCACCGTTGGAGTTTCCTGAGTTTTTTAATGCTGAATGTTACTGATGGATGAATGATATGAGAGAGATTACAAGAGTGTGTTGATTTTCCTTTGGAATTTTAATTATGGTAAGTTTTTTAGAGGATCCTTATGTGATTGCTCCCTCTGGAACGTCTTACACTTAAAATGCTTATTCCACATAGGTTATAATTAAGCATGGTAGAAAATACCATGTGAGATGATACTGGCAGTTGTTATGTCCTGACTTTTCAATAAAAACACCAGTATTTCCATTTATGTTTATGCATACTTTATATATAATTTTAAATGTTGTCAGAGATTTGTAAATTGAAAATTAATTCAGGGTGCTTCTTCACAGGTGCAGCTTAGGGTAACTGACAGTGAACTGTCTGATCAGTTTTCCCTGGACACTGTTGGAAGTCATGGTTCTGTGAAATGCAAGAGTCATAAAAAGGAATATCAAGTGAGTTAAATTTATCTTTCAATTCCATTATTTTCAGGAGATATAAATGGAGTAAAAAAGGGTACTTAAAATAATGTCTTTCTGTTCACAGGTTGGTGTCACCATAAACAACAGCAGTTTCAATATTACTAGAATTGTAACCTTCACTCCATTTTTTATGATTTCAAATAGAAGTAAATATACTTTGGAAGTAGCTGAAGAAGGCAAGGAAAAGTGGATTCCAATTGTTTTGCAACAGGTAAACTTATAATGGAGCCTATTCCAAGTTTTGTCTCTAAAGAAAAAGAAACTGATTTGAGCACTCACTGATGGAAAATGTGAGCCATGTATAGTGTCCCGTGACAATGCCTGACTATACCATGCTTTTGCAATAAATGATCTGTGTCCTTTACCATTTCTCAGTGTTAGGACATACTGTAAAGCTGGTTTACATTGTAATTATTCATTCTGTCACCTTGCATCATAAATAGTATGAGAAGACATCTGCTATATTATATTATTACTGCGTTGTCTTTCTGCAGTGCCACTGGAGCTCCTTTTCAGTTTAGCAGTGGTATGTGGTAGAATATTTTGACTGACCTGGTATGCTTGAAGCTACTTTGGTGTGGGAAGAAATTCCCTCACGTGGATCAGTTCAGAGAGATCCAAATTGATCTTCTGGATCTGGTCTCACTTCTGCTTTTAAGTGCTCAATGTGTACTTCCTGGAAGGGATCCCTGGCCTTCAGGCCAAGTGGTGTGAAAATGGGTTTAGGGCTTTTGTCTGTGCTGCAGAGGTAGAGACTGTTACACACTGGGTGTGCATCCTTGGCTGTTTTCACTGCAGTGTCACACAATTATGTTTTGTATGTGTGTTGAGTCTTGGGGCCATCACGCCTTCCTGCAGGACATGTAGGAAAAACAGTGCTTGTTTGGGATAGTGTTGGAGGTTTCTTAAAGCTGTGGTGCCTTCTGGGAAGAGTGAAATTCCTTCCCCTTCCCCCTTCCCCCTTCCCTCTTCCCTCCCCTTCCCTCCCCTCCCCTTCCCTCTTTAAGAGAGCATTATCCAAAACAGAGTTTAGCCTAACAAATAGTGTGGTTGAAGGCCCAGTTGATTTCCTTTAGAATCCTTGAAGTACAGCATTGTTAAGCTTGGTAAAGATTTCTAAGATAATGTATCAAGTCCAGCCACTAACCTGGCACTACCATGAATAAATCACCACTAAAATAGGTCCCCAAATGCCATGTCCACAATTTTTTTGAACACTTCCAGTAATGGTGATTCCACCACTTCCCTGTGCAGTCTGTTCTAATGCCAGACTTACCTTTCAATGAAGAAATTTTTCCTGATAGACAATTTAAACGTCCTCTGGTGCAATCTGAGACTGTTTCATTTGGTCCTGACGCTTGGAGACCAACCACCACTTTGCTACATCCTCCTTTCAGGCAGTTGTAGAGGGTGGTAAGGTGGCCTCTGAGCCTCCTTTTCTCCAGACTAAACAATCCAAGCTCCTTTAGCCACTCCTCCTAAAGCCGCTCCTTTAGCCACTTGTGCTCCACACCCTTCAGCAGCTCCGTTGCCATTCTTTGGACATGCTCCAGCACCTCAATGTCAACATTGTAAATAACTCCAAGTGGTTACCAAAAATGCTTGCTAACCAAATTGCAAGAGTTAAAAAGAATATATTCAATCAGATTCCTAACCAGATCTTTCAACTAATTTTTTGGTACCTTCAGTACATGCTCCTTAGCTGTGCATATTATCTTTAATGATACAGTCATTAGAGACATGCCATTAAGTAGCATTTCAGTTACTGAAGTTGATATGTTGTTCTGTTGTGATTTTTGTTAAATGTGCATAAAGATGTTTGGATCTTTAAATGCTGAAGTCAGTTCAGCTTCCTGTGATGCTTATCATTATTTTCAAAAACAAATTTCTTTGCTTTTACTCAACAATGGACTGTTTAACATAAGCCCTCATGTTTGTTCTCTTTCCTAATATTCTTATGTTCCTCTTAACCAAACTTTTGCTTGGCCTTACATAGTTTGTGGGTTCTTTACGTGTATGATTCGTCATCTAGTTCATTGATAAAGGTTTGAAATGACAGGAGGTGTAGTGTATAGTAGTGTATGTGTAGTAGTATGGGCAACTTCATATCTAATTTCTTTCTCTTAGGAAATACAGTCAGATGGTATTATTGCTTGTTTTGTGGTTTATATTTGATATATCTTTGTTATTAGAATAAGCTGAATTATTTACAGAAACTTCTAAAATTTCTTCAAAAACTACTCAAAGGTAATAGTTCTGGAAGTTCAAATACATTCTGCATATATCCTCTCTAGGTTTCCCGTGTTGGCTGTTCTATTCACATGCCTACAGGATTTTCTAGTTTGTCCCACATATGTTAGTGTGTCTTAGGTATTTCATAATTGTATTAGTTAATTTTAGTCTTTCAATTATAAAGTATCTAGGGAAGACTTGTGGATCTTAGGATCACTTCTAAAAACTTTTAAAAGGTTAGATGTGGCAGTTTACCAAACAGAGCAGTACAGGTCAACAGAAGAATCTGTAACTCCTTCTAAATCTTGTTTTCACATTGTGTTGATATTTTTCCCTTTGATAGGCAGTCTCTAAAAATCCATGTTGTGAGAACTTGGTCTGCCAGGGTTGTTCTTTGTAATTCAGTTGCCTAATCCAGTGTGGTTTTCATCTCTTCTAAATGTAGGTTGTGTCAAGACTGTATTGGTCTGTCTTTGGTCTATCTCTGTTCTTAATCCAGAACAATTTCCAGGGGCAAGTTTCCATCTGATTCTGTTGCTGAAATGGGGAGCTCTGCTATTCTGCTAGTCTAGATTATTTTTTAAACTAATGCCTGTGATTTTTTTTTAGCATTTCTCACATAACTGTCTTACATTAGGTCAATCTTCAAAAAACTAAGCAGCTTGCTGAAATGTTAAAGCATATTTTGGCTTGCTCCTTTCTCCCCCTATTGTATTTTGTCATTTTAAGTTAAGCAGAGCCATTCCTGGTGATTTTTTATTTTTTTAAATACACTCTTCTTTCTTAGTGACAGATAACTTGTCTTTTGGGGAAAAAAGCAATTCTTATGTAGAACCAGTCTCCCCTGAGACATCTTCCCTGTCTGGGAAGTAGTAAATATATCAAAAACCTTAATCACTATTTTTAGATAAATTCATTGTTCTTCAAAGATTGCAATAGGGTTTGTTGGACAGTGATTAGTGTGCAGTGGCTTGCTAAGGACAGTCTTTTGAATTATGTATAGTGCAAGGCAGTTGATCAACATATATCCTTAGAGAAAGAAGGTATTGCTGAAGACTGTTCATAAGACCACTGCTAAATATAAATTAAAGATCCCACTGTGGGAGCAAAATTGTTGTATAAATATAAGCACTTAGCAAGTGTGTGGTAAAAGGCTTGAAAACAACATCATTGTGTGACACAACCTGGCTAAAGTCTACTACAAAAATTAATTTTTCAGTTCTCTGTAGGTGATTCTGTAATGTCTTGTTTAGCCAATCCTTTTTGCTTATTTGGTTTGGATTTTAAACTTTCATTTACTGTTGACTGATTCTCCTTGAACTTCCTCTGGGCTCAATTAATTCCATGCTGAGACTTACTTGCTGTGTTTTATGCTAGTTTACAACACAATTTAAATTTCCTTTGTCCGTGGGATACATGTTGATGTAAATAACACCTTCAATCTTACCGTTTAACTATATTTTTTTCCTTTGTCTTCCTGCTTCCTGTGGTGTGAGAAACAATGGGAAAGGGAACTTAGTGGCATGGTAAGTTGGTGAACTAGTCTTTCACCACTGAGGAATTAATTCTAGGATTCAGATGCAATTAAATATGGACATGTCATTTCTTAAACTATGTTAGAGAAAGATGAAAAGATGGTTCTCAGATTTTGGATGCTGCATGTCAACACTTTGAAATACAGGAAAGATGGTCTGACTAAACAGACTTTGGCTCTTGATAGCTGAGAGTTACCGTTAGTCATAGTTTGTTCTTGTGGCAGGACTTTCTTAATTAGTTAGAGATTTTTCATTAGTTACAATTAAAACTTTGTCTTCTCTACCTCCTGGTTATCTCCATTTAGCAAGTAAACTATTGAAGAGAGATTGTCTGTGGTAGTTTTAAATCCATAATGGTTATGATTTCAGTTATGAATGTGAATAGCAGAAAATGCGCTCTGCTTTAGCTGCCTAATGCTCCATACTGTATGTGTTTTATACCCACATACATATGTGTGTGAATGTACTTTTAAATATATATGAAGCACTTTTAAAAGGACTGCTAGCAGCTGATGTCCTGTGTACTCGAGTTACTCTGGGGTGGCATTTATGCTAATATCCTGGTTTATCATTTCTTGTTGCTGTAAGATTGATTTTTTTTCTTTTTTTTTTAAACACGCTTGGCATTGTCAATGTTGTAACTGTTTTATACTCTGGATTTTGTGTACTTTATCCATTTTAAATATACTTTGTGTGAATATGAAGTCTTACTGTTTTCACTTTAGCTCTTTAACTCCTCACTTTCTTCACTGTAGTCTGAATTATTTCTTGACTTCCTTTGAATTGATTGTATTTAGGTAAGTAATAACTTTTAGGTTTTTTTTAATAGGGTTTCTGATCCAAAGCAATACATTTTTGGATAGAATTTAATAGATGAATTTTGGGCTAATGTGAATGGCATTTGATGCCTCAGTTGCATTCTCACTTTGAAATTTCTGATTTTTCTTTTCTAGTGCATTCCCTTTTGGCCTGAAAATGATGCCAACAAACTGCTTGTTAGAGTTGAAAATTCTGATCTCCCTCCAAAGAAGATCAATTTTGATCAGCAAGAAAACTGTCTTTTACTGCATTTGGACAATAAGGTAACATGTTGCCTTCCATGTTTACATGTTAGGTAAAATAGCATAAATCACTTTTTCATTTTCATTCTCAAAACTTTGTTTTCCCATGCACTCAAGTATTGCAAAACCTTAGCTGAGGAAAAGATTATGTTTATGCAAATTCATTCTCATGCTCTCTTTTTTTGTGTGTGTACAAACAGATACAAGTAGGTATTCCGTTCTAAGTGCTTCTCTGGGAAGCAGTTCTACAGGAGCTAAAATGTAGATTGTTTTGCAAGTATTCTTTGTGAGAAGTATTAATAAGTTCGAAAGTAACACTAAGTTACTCTGAAAAGTAACTTTGACTCCACTAAATTTACTTGTATGTTGCAGATAGTCTCATCTAGCAGTAGTTTTTAAGTAGGTGAGTGGGTTTTGTAGTCTAATGTTCTTGAGGGAATGAATGCGTATGCTTGTAATAAGGAAGGTTCTTCTACTACCAGCCTAACTTTTCACAGTACAGAACTCCTGCATAGTTTTAATTACTAAGTGTAATACCTGCTGCCTAGTGTTTAGATCAAGGAAATATTTTGAAGATATGGTAAAATGGCTACGTTTACTATATGATAGTTTTATCTTATGATGAGAGGAAAAGTTTTTCAAAATGTTTCAATTACATTTGCTTTGCTGGAAATCCATTCCACTTTTATTTACCTTGTAATTTTTACAACCGATAGCTTGGAGGAATTACAGTGGATGTTAATCTGACTGAACATTCTACGGTAATTACCTTTTCCGATTACCATGATGGTGCAGCTCCATTTCTGCTGATAAACCATACCAAAGAGGAAATTATTGAGTATGGACAAAGGTATGTATGAAGAGGTTGAGAGTGGATGTTTGCATGGAGACATGGGAACTGTAATTTTGTATATTATAAGCCTGTGTTCTCTAAAGAAGCCTATTTTAAAGAAATGGCTGTCTGATTTTGTCAGAGCACCAAAAATCTCTTGCTTGGTAAACTGAAGACAATGGATTGTTAGCAATGTTATATAGTGCTAGGTAGTTCTACAAGTGAGCTGTTTCGTGGTGTCTTTTTATATGAATTTTGTGGCCTTGACATCTACATTCCTGCTGGGGGCAAAGATGTGCTTTTCTGGAACTGTGCAGGTGCTGACTGCGCAGAATAAGTAACAAGGGAGATTTAGCTGAAAGAATGGGTTAAATTTATGTGAGATATGAGGGACTGTACTAAAAAATGAGAGGTAGTCACATAAATTTTGCCAAGCCAGGCCAAAACTAAGATAATTTAAACAAATAATAGTTTTCTGCAGTCAGTGAAGATTTAGTTCTCCACCTGCACACAGTTATTCTGTTCTCAAGCTGTAATGTCTTTGTAATGCTTTGCCACCATACGCAGATACTCTGCCATGCTGAGAAGTCTATACCTGCAGCATTCTTGAACTGTTTCTTTTTAAAAGCCAAACAGCCTCTACTCTTTTTTCCCCCTCAGTCAGTCAGAGCAGTGTTGTTTAAAGATTTTATGCTTGGAAAGTGGAAGAGTTGCTGGTCAAATCCTGTTTGTTTCCTGTTTGTCTGAAGAATATGATTGATTGGTTTGGTTTTCCCCTGTAAAGATTAGTAATTTTTATCTTTTTAGATGATTTGTGGGCATCCCTGGTGTCAAAGAATAGAGTAAAATATTTCAAGTGGAAGGGGCCTATCATTTACTCCAACTGCCTGGCCACTTCAGGTCTGATGAAAAGTTAAAGCATGTTATTAAGTGTGTATCGTCCAAGTCAAGGGGCATCTCCTGCCTCTCAAGAAAGCCTGTTTTGAAAGAAAGTCTTCCTAATGTCCAGTCTAAACCTCCCTTGGCACAGCATGGATGCAAGGGAATGGTTCAAATCAATGGATCCCAGCAAGAAGACATCAGCATCTCTCCACTTCCTCTCCTGGGGTAGCCTGTTTTCAGAGAGCTGGAGAAGACAAATCTGCTGGTTTTTAACTGTATGTGAAGGGGAATGGAGTTTAAAACACATTTGTCTGAAAATGTTGATCATAAGGGGGGAAGAAAGTGCGTATTTTAAAATCTACTGTATATACTTTTTTTAGAGTATATGTATGTACTTTAAAGTACAAATCCTTGTTCTTACTACTGTTCTGAGAATGGTTTTGTGTGTGTTTTTTCATGCATAATGTTATTTTTGGTCTGTTTTCATTAGCTGAAAATATAACTAGTGTTCTTGTGGAAATGCTGGAAGGCAAAGGTCAGTGACACAAAATATTCATTGACATTTGACTTTAAAATTACTTTGTTCTAGCTCCCTCAGTGAATTGGAAGACTGCCTTCAGCCAAATAAGGCAGTATTGTATACTTGGGCAGACCCAACAGGATCTAGGAAATTAAAATGGAGATGTGGAAATAGAACCGAGGAAATTGCCCCAAAAGAGGTATGTTTTTTATCAAAATCTCCTTTTAATGGTGTCTAATTTTATATTTATATATCCGTTCATCAGTGTACGCATGAAACTTTGTATTTAATGAATATGATCAGCAGCCTCACATATGAGTTCCAAATACAGAACAGTAACAATACTTTGTTTGCCAGCGCTTGCGCCAGGGTGCGTTGTCTTTAGTTGAAAAGTGTCAGTGTGTGTGGTGAGAGACTGTTGTAAAATTTTGTAATTACTTTTTTCCTGTACCTTAACAAAAAGTCTTCCATTGTTGTGATGCTAAGACTTCTGCATTTTTTTATGGAGTAGAACGATTAAAAGAGTTGTAAAAACTTTTCCTCTCTTGTTTGTAGGACAAAATGGAAATACTCAGTGTGGATTCTAGAAAAGCAATCTATCTAATGTCATTTTATGAAGGTTTGCAGCGTATCGTCCTGATCACTGAAGATGAGAACGTATTTAAATTGACATATGAAAGTGTAAAAGCAGAACTAGCAGAACAAGAAATTGTTCTGTCTTTGCAAGATGTTGGAATTTCATTGGTTAATAATTTTACAAAACAAGAGGTGTCCTACATTGGAATTACAAGGTAACTTACTTTGTGTGCAACAATCTAAAATGTTTAACTTCAGGTATTTTCACTCTGTGAATTTCATTTTGGCTTGCGATGAAAGAGGAAAATGAGGTCTGAGTTAATAATATTCAAACCTAATCACTGTATTTTCCTGCCGTCAAGAGAAATGTTTTCACTGTGTTTTGTGCTAATGCATATGCTTTCTGTATTTAGATGTATGTGGTTTTGGAACTTGTGTTAGTAACTCTGTGTTGCAGACTTCCCAATAGACCGAACAGAAGTATTTTCTGCCCAGTAGTTTGAGAAGTGATAATAGAATTTTAAGGAGTAAGGTCTGTGGATAGTTTGTGTCAGTGGGTTTTGTTATCTTCACTACAGAAAGAGCTGAATTCTGTTTTGGAAATATTGATGCACAACTTGTAGGTCTCTTTAGTTTTGGTTGATTAATTATGGTGATCCAGGGCTCTACTGCTTGGGTTGCCTACTGTAACATTTCAGAGGGAAGCAGAAAAGAAATCATGTAATTCTTCAGAAGTGTGTGCTATCATATATTTGAACTGGGGCTCTTCAGAATCATCAAGGGACACTTGAATATAATTGCCATAATCCACACCCTTCTGTATATTCACAGTTACGAGGTTGACAGAGTGAGGGTTGTTTTTTCTTGATTAATTCTTTGCACTGCACTGCAAAGCAAACAAGCATAAACTTCACATACACATAGGCTTCACGTTGTCACATCCATCATTTTCTAAGAAAATTCCAGTCCTTGCCCTCACCTGAGAAACTGTGCTCTGATATTTAGACAGTAGAAACACTCCATTAAAACTGGCAGCTAATTGCCTAGATACACAGTAGTGTTGAGATTTCACTAAACTGGTTTTTCTTTTGAAGCAGTCATCCATAATCATTAGCCTAGCAGTGCTTATAGTTGGTTTTGTTTTCTTGTCAAAGCTTGATGAGTTGTCCAGCTCCTGGAAAAGGGATGGCAGTACTGTTATATTGCCTTCCTCTTTTCTAGGAGCAACAAAAACCCCTAAAACCCAAAAACTAAAACATAAAAGGTGAGAAGAAAAAAAAAAAAAAGGGAGAAACTCCCAGGAATCAAGATAATACTCTTTTTTGTAGTTGTTTTTTTGTTATTTTGAACTTTAGCTCATCTTTTTTTTCTGCCGTTGATGTGTCTCAGCACAGACACACATGTAGCTAAAAGAGGTTAGGTGGCTGTGTCTGGAAAGCTACATATTTGTAGGCTACAGAGTAATTTGTGGAAAGAAGTACCTTCTACCTGCGTGACTGTGTTGGTTTGTGCCCTATTTTGTGCCTTAAGTTAGACTATAAGGTGAAATCTACCACAAGAACTTCTCACAGAAGCAGTGGAAAAAAGTCTAATTACCTTTAAGGCTGATTAATTATTTGCATTAATAAAACTGAGACACAGAAGAAAGGATAACATTTTAAAAAAACCAAACAAGCAACAAACCCAAAACTCCCACCATGAAAGCAGTAGAGGAAATGTAACACAAAATCACTGCCTATTTATTTTAGATGGAAAGACTAAATAAACAAGCTGTCAAAAATAAGATGCAGTGCAGAAGGCATTTTGTCTTGACTTGAACTTTTCAATTTTTAGTAAATTCAAAATGCCAAATAAATGCAGGAGTATAAGCAGAAAAGCACACTGAGATTGCAGGACAATGGATGGCAGTACTGTTGGAATCAAGCTTTCTTGAGTATCACTACATACCCATCTTCATCAAAATGGGGAGTTACACAGACTTGTTCACTTTTTTTTTTTTTGCGCATCACATTGGAGAGACTGGCTTCTACTTAGTACCAAGAAGGCAGTGGGTGATTTGGATAATTTATATTTGCTACAGCAGTGCTTTATGCTGTGGTTTCTCATTCCCTAGTTACAACCTATTAAAAGTTACGCTAATGGAGGTGTGGTTTTGAAAACTTGTTTTCAAAAAGCTAATCCTTCTCTTTTGGTTCTTTGTTTTGTTTTCAAAGTTCTGATGTGGTTTGGGAGACAAAACCCAAGAAGAAGTCAAGATGGAGACCAATGAGTGTTAAGCAAATTGATAAGTTAGAACAAGAATTCCGAGATTACAGTGAGCTAAGTCCTTCAGAAAATAAGATTATTGAGTTGGAGTCGAATGTTTTGGTAATACTGATAGTTTTCTAATTCTATTGCTTATATGTATGCACAAGAAAAAGATAATACATCAATTTTGCTTTCTTTGATAAAACTTCTGGTGAAATTTGAGATGACTGATTTACCTACTCCATTTGAAAACGCTTCTTCATCTCTGTATTAAAAAAATTGCAGGAAAAATTCTGCTAACTTTTGCTATCTTCCTACAGACTTTTTGTTGTTAGTGCCTAACTTTGAAATTGAAGTGTAACATTTTTGGAGGTCATGGTACTAAATGTGCGTAAAACTACAGTAAGGAAGCTTTGCATTTGGTTCATATATTATACCAGTAAATATGTTAGTTTGAGGTTTGTTTATTTGTTTCAGCCTGAAATCCTGTATTTGTGAAATAGCTTGCTGTGGAATGATTTAGCTGTCATTCAACCACATACAACTGAAAAAGAAATTGCAGAAATTATTCTGGAATGTAGAAGCACATTTTGCTCCAAATAATCAGTCCTTGTTTGTGGATAAATTCTAGACCTCCTTAGAAATGTGCTGTAGGAAAATAAACATTAGATAGGTAAATGATCCAATTTTTATCTCACTCATAGTCCACTACACTGTTCAGCTTTTCCTCTGGATAGCTATGTATTAAATGACAGTAACCCCCAAATACTGCAGTATTTTGTAGCTTTATTTCTATTGAAATTTATGGCACAGTTTATTTGCTTTCAATAAAGTAAAATTATGACATCTAACTTAAAAGCTGCAGAACTTTTACTGCTGAGCTTTACAATATTGGTGAACAATGTAAATTTTTAAGTATATTATATAAAGCAGGATTTTAAAACACTTGGCATACTCAATTTTCTTTAATAACACAATAGGTATGTTTAACTCCTAATGGAATGAACATGAAAATTCAACAACCAAATGAGATTCCTATCAGAAGAAATTATCTGCCTGCTTTAAAAGTGGAATACAGTTCCTCTGCACATCAGAAGTCTTTCAGAATTCAAATTTACAGGATACAAGTGAGTTGTGTCAAAAAGTAGTAGTTATTTATTCAGAAAAAACTTTTATGGAAATTTGGGTTAATTTCTAGAATTGTTTGGATTTTTCATGTTTTCAATTTAATTGTGATCATTGGCTTTTACATCACTGCTTCTCAATCTTTGAAAATACTACTTAAGTGCTTCTTGGAAGAAAAGGAAGACAACTATGACTGTTCAGAAAAAAATATTTGCCATTGATCTTACTTGCTTTTTCTTGGAGCATTTCTGTATAACAAGCAAAAAAGGTAAAATTTCTTGTCTTGCTGTGCTCAAGGTTTTAAAAACAAATCCTTTCCAAAATTTTGTGGACCGTTTATTACTACCAATTTAAAGAAGCTTTTCTAAATTACTAGAATTGGATTATTAAATTTTGAAAATAGATATGTTTTAAGTATAATAGTGGCTTTTTTCTGCTTTTGGATTGGTGGAAAGTTACAGGCAATGATCATATCTCTAGAGTTTGTCCTGATTTTAAAATATTTCACTACTGAAAAGCTAATGTGCTGCACCTTGTCCTGTCCTTACCCCTACTAGATACAAAACCAGATTCCTGGAGCCATATTTCCCTTTGTGTTCTATCCTATTAAACCTCCAAAGTCCATCACCTTGGATTCAGGTTTGTTCTAGTTTAACATAATCCTTCCTTTTGAAATAACAAGATAACTTGTTTGTTACTGAAGGTAACCATTTTATCAGATTTAACACTTTTATCATGTGAAGCCTGCATCAGCTTTCTGACTACAGATAACACAAATAATAATGTTAGAAGTAAGGAAGCAGTTACCTCTACAAAGAAGATAGGTGGAAAACCATTTCAATAGTTAACAGTCAGAAGAAAAAAAATGTCTTTTATTTGTCATTATCATACCTTCTAAGAGTGTCTTTTTGGCACATGATTTCATTGATTTTGGAGACCATAAACATGAAAGTTATATAACCTTAAAATAAGGTATTGTGTTCAGACCACAACTAAAATTTAATGCTGAATAATATATGAGAAGACTTGTCTGTTCATAAGGTAAGTCTTGTTAATTTTAATGGTAGTGAATCTGTTGCACTGTTTCTGTGCTACTTGCATTTGGAGTTTTGGGGCAGTGGGGATTCACATGTCATCTTTAGTCTTCCACTATTTCCCTACTGCTCCAGTATCATGCAATGCATGACTTAGTAACCTATCTGAAGTAATCTTGACTCATAAGAAGAGAAATGTGCCTAAACTCACAGCTGTTAAGTGAGGCACCATTTATTAGCTCTGCAGGTGGCAAAATATATTTTGTCTAGTTTTTATGTAGCCTTCTCCATTGCTTGGAGTATAGAACTCAATGGCACTATACTATGTAATGAACTGCAGTCTTTCATTAATTTTCTTACACCAAAGTCACCTGGAAAACCTAAGTAATATCAAAAGGAATTCTGGACTGAGACAAAGAATACTACTTGCAGTTTTGTAGAGAAGCTAGTTGGATATCAGTTGTTCATTCTAAGTATGACCTGTTTTAAGCTACAGTGCATGAATCTGCAGAATTCTTTTTTGTTTGTTTAGTTTATATTTTTGTATCAGCCATTGGAAAATCTTATTCCATGACTAAAGAAATTACATAAATCTTAAGATTCTATCAATATTAATTTGCTTTTAAATGAAAATGGTGCATTTTCAGTTAAATAGCATTCATTTCATCCTTGTCTTCCTCTTACTTTCTGTTCCTGCTCTTTTCCCTGTCTTAGTTATTTGCCAGTCATATCCATTATGTAATCCTGTTGTACAGGATTAAGAAAACCCTGAATGTATATGACGTTTTCTTAAAAAAATCTATGAAGCTATGTATATCATATAACAATCTGTGCTGATCTCCTTTTGTTTTACAACTTCATAGCACCAAAACCGTTTACTGATGTCAGTATTGTCATGAGAACTGCAGGACACTCACAAATATCTCATATTAAGTAAGTATTTTGACATGTTCCATCTCTATTACTATTGGTAATATTTAATCAAGCTTTAAAAATACAATTATTATAGAGGCAAACATAATGAAAGGTAATTTTAACAGAAACTCAGTCTTGGAAACCCAGAGCACTTCAACAGAGATGAAAGCTCAGTGTCCTTTATTATCCACATAACTGTAGAGTAAAGCAAAGATTTTTAGATGTCTTTTTAATGCAGAATTTTGGTCGTCTTTAAAAAGAAAAAATCTATGTATAGTGGCACTATATATAGTGTTAAATGCCGCTGTGTGTTTAAAATGGTTCTGGTTACTTTGAAATGTATTTCTTATGCCTATGTGGGAAACCTTCTTTTCACCAGAAATGAGGAATCCCTCAAAAAAACAAACAAAAAAAGAAAACCAACAAAAAATACAAACATACATACACACACAAAACAACCCCCAAAACCCCACCAAACCGCCAAAACAGACAATAAACCTACAACAAAAAAACCCACCCAAAAGTGGTACTTGAAGTAATGTGTAAGTGGTCTAAATACCCCATGCTAACTTTTAAGTGTTACATGTTTTTGTAGAACACTTTAATAATTATTTTCTGTTTCATGTATAGGTATTTTAAGGTCCTAATTCAAGAGATGGATCTCAGATTAGATCTTGGCTTCCTGTATGCAGTTGTTGAATTCTTTACGCAGACTGATGTGCCAAGTGACCAAGAGGTAGAAACATTTTGTGGTTTGCAGATAAATAGATTTTAAATTTGTAATTATTCAACTTGTATTAAAAAAAAAATTTAAATGGTTTTCTGTGTCCATAACAATGGTTAATTGCTGTGTATCTGGGAATAATAAGAAGCTGTGAGGTTTTTAATTGCTGTTGCCTGAGACAGATTAGTAGACTCTTTCCTTTATGCTCACCTTGTGTGCTTTGCAAAGAAGGCTTTAAACCTTATCGTACAGGGGCAATGAGAGGAGTTTGTACGTAGGAGAGTATAAGTAGTATTAGTCAATGTATTGAGTCAGTGACAAATGACTAGTAGTTTTATATACTCCAGATTTTGAAGTAATATCTTTTTCAAATGCATTTACAGCTGCAACTTTTCAAAAAGGATATTGAGTCCCTTCAAGAAGAACTGATGAGTGTGTCATCAATGGATACATCACAAATCAGCTTGTATGAATACTTCCATATCTCTCCAATTAAGGTATTCCTTTTTCACATTACAGACTGAGTTTGCTCTCTGAAAATTTTTTGTCTCATGCAGGATAGTAGGCAGTGGAAATAAAGAAAGATTGAAACAGCTGATTAAAGAAAAAACACCAGGAAAGTACTTTCATTGTTACCACTAACTTACTATTCCTATGACTTTCTTTATAAGTAATGTTTTTTCTTTTTCTTATGTAAGAGTTCCTTGCAAAATGCTCTGATTTGTATGCACAGTGTATTAGGGATTGGAGAATGATGTAATTTCTAAAAAACATACACAACCAGGGTAGGAGATTAATGTGTAGCTGACATTATTACAACTGTGATAGGACTTTATAGGTTCTAGAACAGTTCTTGAGAGAATCTCCCCTCCATCTCAAGGGAAGTAGATCAAAGAATGATTTGAGTTTCACCTCTTTGCAGTATCTTGTGAGATGCTAGAAATTATATTAGACAAGAAAAAGTGCATGGAGGAAATAGGATGGAATAAATGGGCTTGAGGTTTTAGTGAAAAATTAGTCTTTAATGGTTATGAATTGAGTGACAATGATTCTGCAAAGTGAGCTATGTATCACTGAAATGAGCTATAGTTAAGCTCTGTTATAACATAATGAATGGTGTGTGATACTGTCTTCAGAGACTGAGAAACAGGCATAATTTCCTTTAATCTGGTTTTGAAAACTGCTAGATAGATTTGTACCGTTTTGTGCCGTGAAAAAGCCATTTGCACAGCTTTCCTTAATGTTGTTCTGTTTTGATTTCTGTGAAACAAATGCTTTGATTATTTCAACTGTGCACAGGTAGGATTTTTCCTGTATGCATATTCCAGTAGTTATTTAGCATCTGAAAAACTTGTATTAGTAATTATTTGTTTTCAGGCTTTCGTGTTACATTCTTGCTTGGACACTATTCTGTGTTACCGTTTTCTGTCTGCTTTGATTTTGAGTATAACTTAGAGAAACTAAATGTTTTAAAAATGAGCTAGTAACCTAAATTATAGCTAAAAGGATCTGGAGACCATCTCTGAAAACTTAAGCAAGCAGTTTCAAGTTCTTGTTTTCTTAAAGGTAGTTCAAATTTTTCAGTTTGGCTTTAGATGTCACTGGGGTTTTTTTGGCCTATATTGTGTATTTGTGTACTCTGTTACAAAGTCAGACTGGTTTCAGTCAGGCTAGACATGCAATTTTTGTCCTAATGCAATTTTTAAATCATCTCCAAGATTATAAAGGTAGAGATATAATACATCTAACAACTAACTGTGTTATTTCCCAATATCGCTTTTATCTTTCAGTTACATTTAAGTTTTTCACTCAGTACGGGTGGAGAAGATAGTAACAAAGAAGAAAGAAAGAATGAACTGATACCATTTCAGTCTGTGAATCTCCTGCTGAAGAGTATAGGGGCCACTCTTACTGATGTACAGGATATTGTCTTTAAGTAGGTTAAAAATATTAATGTAAAAATCACTCACGAAGATTATACCAATATGACATATGTTAAGTTTTATTTTGCTCTGCATAGTAAGGACTTACTTTTTCTCTCTTGTTTTTTTTAGGTTGGCATTCTTTGAGCTCAGGTATCACTTCTGTACTACACAGCAGCTCCAATCAGCAGTTGTAAGACATTATTCAAAACAGGTGAGAATAAGTAAATGTCAGTATTCCAGTAAATTTATATTTTGAAAGTGCTACTGTGCACTTTGATTCTATGAAACTAAATAGAATTACTTGCATCCTTGTATCTATGTACAAAGGTTAAATAAATGCATACAAGCCAATTACTCATTAATAGAATTTTATTGCCTTGCCAAGTGGCATGGATAACAAAACAGCTTGCAGGAATAAATGGGGGAAGCAAACACGATGGAGCTCTAATAGAACATGATTGGCATGAAAATACTAACACATTTCCTTGGACATTAGTACTATATGAATCATGGTTCCTTGTTGGCTTTTGTGTACTGTTGAAAGTCCTGTGTGGAGAGAACCCAGCACAAATACTTTTGCATAAAAGAATTAGTGCTCTTCTATCCATCTCTCATTAAAAATAAAGGGTTACTGAAATGCTTTTAAGTACTGTTGTTTCTTGGCTGACATAATATAGTTTACTCACTGACTTTTTCACACAATTTTGAGTTTTTTATATTGAATTCACGTTTCTTCACTGTTTTAATCTGAGATCCTACACTGTTTGCCTTTGTTTTAGTGTAATTTAGGTAATGTTTTCACTAATAACTATTTTTATTTTAGGCTATTAAACAGATGTATGTTCTTATTCTTGGCCTTGATGTGTTGGGTAATCCATTTGGATTCATAAGAGGCTTGTCTGAAGGAGTAGAAGCTTTCTTCTATGAACCTTACCAGGTAAAATTCTCTGCTGGCCTTTTACAAGTAGATGGATATGCATTGTATTGAAAATCTATATTGTTACCTCTTTTGGTTTTAAATTTAGATTCAGAATTGAAAATTTCAAGTGAAAATGCCTGGAAAACTCAAGTGAGATAAAAGGGACAGAGAAGTCCGTTTGACTTAACTGCCAAAAGGCCATTTCTTACAGTTCATACCTTAAAATAAATCTTAACATTTTTCCATTCTCCTTAAAATAAGCAGACTTCAAGGAATTAATTAGCATTCTAAAATGCTAAAATCCTTTCTGTCACAGGAGTTTTTGTGTGTCATTTCACACTTTATCACTCAGTGTCATCTTGTTGTTCTTTCTTACATATAAATCCCAATAAAAATGTAAGGTTTAAAAATATGTAATGCATACTATTCAAAGGTCATATGAATGTGTCCTTTCTCATAGGGAGCCATCCAGGGTCCTGAGGAATTTATAGAAGGAATGGCACTAGGACTTAAAGCACTGGTAGGGGGAGCTGTTGGTAAGTTTCAGCGCTGTGATGGTAGTTTGCCTAATAGTAAACAGTAGAGGTGAATATTTGTAAATTGCATTGGAATTTTAATTTGGCTTATATTCCAATAGGTGGATTAGCAGGAGCTGCCTCAAGAATCACAGGTGCTATGGCAAAAGGAGTAGCTGCAATAACTATGGATGAGGATTACCAGCAAAAAAGGAGAGAAGCCATGAATAAACAACCCACTGGTCTGAGAGAGGGTATCACTCGTGGTGGAAAAGGACTAGTTTCTGTAAGGAGGAAAACAAAAATTAATTAATTTTATGCAGGCAAGAGTAACAGGCTCTTGTTGTATTTGGCAGAGAGTTGTTGGTTTTCAATTTTTTTAGTTAGTTTTTTGTTTCTTAATTTTAATTTTGGTTTTGCAGGCATATAGATACAATTGAGTGACAGTTTTATAGAAAAATACAAGAGGGTAGAAAAGAAGGCCGAAAATGTAAAACAGGTGCCTCTAATTTTGTTAGTTTATAGTGAATTCTAGAATACTCCCAAAACATGTACTTTGAGGCTATTCACCAATGAAGTAGAAAGAAAAATGTTGAAAATGAAAAATACCTTCTGGAAGCATATTTTTAATGTCCGTTTTGTTTATCTTGGTAGGGTTTTGTCAGCGGCATAACAGGAATAGTTACAAAACCAATAAGAGGTAAGTTTGGGCCTCGATGCATTAACTGTTCACACGATGGTAAATTCTTGATGTTTGATGAGACATTGTAAATCAGAGTTATAAAACTCTTTGTCAAGATTTTATGTTCCTGCTGACTTGTAGTTTAAATGTTGTTTACATGAACTTTGTGTGGAGGCTACGTAGTTGTACATCAAATAAAATTTGTAATTAAATGGTAATTAAACTTGTTAAGATTTTAAGAAAAACTTTGTTTTATAATGATTTACTGCTTTTAATGCTTTTAGGAGCTCAGGAAGAAGGAGCAGCTGGTTTTTTCAAAGGTGTCGGAAAAGGCTTAGTGGGAGCAGTAGCTAGGCCCACCGGTGGAATCATAGATATGGCAAGCAGCACATTTCAGGGTATTAAAAAGTAAGTAAAGTAAGTGTACAGAATACCATATGGCATGAAACAGACAATAGTAGTACTAGTAGTATCTTGTGTCTTTGTATCACTTCTGTGTTGTTTACGTAATAAATAGGTGGCTCTTTAACAAAATACACACTCGGTATAATTTAAAAATCACAGACACAAATTTCAGGTATTTCTAGTATTACTGGAAAAACTAGTTTAAAAATCTCAGCAATCAGAATTCTCTCATCTGATGATTTTTAACTTTCACCCCAAATAAGCAGGAAAAAAGGGCTTCTCAGATGAGTTCAAAGTTACTTTATATATTATTACTACTGTATGAGATGAGTTCCTAGACCACTAGATTATGCCAGTCTCAGAACTATGTTAAGACTACATTTAAATACTGTGATAGTCTCACTTCAATAAATTCATTGCTGAAGATTATCTCACACTGTTATGTGGAACAAAGCAGGAGACAGTGTTTTGAAGAGGCCCTTAGTAACTTTGAATACGATTGTTCAGTGGCCCTGTTCATTGTGAGCTGGATCACTTCTGTTACCATAAGAATGGTACCAGTCTCTTTTGTTTTCCTGTTTAAGTTCGTTAGCAGAAAAATGCAAGAAAAATATCAGAGTGAAAGTTCTATATGGTACAGTTGTCTTTAATTTTGAAGTTTTGAAGTGCAATAGTTAGACACTTAAGTATTTGGAGGCATATGCTGCTCTGTGCTATCTAATTTGATAATAATGATTCTCTGAAATAGATTTCTGAGTCTATTGCTGTTTCATGTAATGTCTGTTCCTATGCAAAAGTGCATGTATCGACAACAATAGTTGTTGTACGAGTCAATTTGTATACAAAATAATTCCTTAGCTATGTATTATAGTTGAGTAGAGATATTGACATGTATCTTAAATTTTCTGCTTTGTCAGGGTTGCAGATTCATCAGAAGATGTGATAAGCCTGCGCCCACCTCGCTTCTTTGGTGAAGATGGAGTTATTAGACCTTACAGATTAAGAGATGGAACTGGAAGTCAGATGTTACAGGTGAAGAAAATGAAAGATAAATTGACATATATTTAAACTCATACTTAGAAAGAAATACTTTTGAATTTCCCGCTTCCTAAATTCCCACTCACTTCTTACCTAGTAACTCAGTAGTCAGGAAGTTTCATTTAATTTCTTAGGCATGTAACCACTTTGGGGATTTAGCTGCTGTGGTACAACTTTTGAGGAAGAAACCATAAAGTATATCAGTATATCTGTAAAAGTTTGTGCAAGACACAGAGTATTTTGAAAGAAGAAAAAGATTTGTATGTGCAAATGAAAAGTTTTGTGCCTTTAAAATTTTTTTGGTGAAAATTGTTGATAAATACACATAGTTTTTTCAGTAATTTTATAATACATAGTGACTTTTAAGTCTCAATTTTATGTAAAACAGCATTTTAAAGACACTTAGAAATAGTTATATTTATGTCATACTGAAGCCATTGAAAGGACATAAACAGTTCTGAAGTGGAATACTGTTTGCAGGAAGTATATGCTGAACAGCACTTACTCTTTAATGATTCATCTGCCATTTAAGCAAATTTGACTCAAAAAATTCCCCTCAGAAAGGGAAATAATTTAAGTTGTGACGCACACAGCTTACTGAGTTTCTGTTTTTTCCTCTGTTTGAAATAAAACTTCTTTCTAGAAATGTTCAGCCATAACAAACAAAGTAGTAATTAGTGATTGCATGAATTTGAACAGTATTTTAAAAATCTACATGGAAGGATTCATGTGTGCCATGAAAATGTCATACCAGAATAACCTTTCTGGGGAAGTAGATAATAATGAAGTAGCCTTTGGAGAGTATTTTATGACTCATTTTGATTACTGCTGCAGCTGTTTGTTCCATGTTGAGTTCCACTCTTGTTTCTGTTTCTCCTGCATTTCATTAGTTTGTCATTCATTTTCTGGTAGAAGAGGATTGACCTGTTGGGGGCACCTTAGCTATGTTCACTGTTCCATTCACTGGTGATGTAGTTCAGCAGACTGTGAAAGTGCTTTGATAATAAATAGTGTACGTGTGCCTTTCTTGTAATGAGATTGCTTTAACCTGTGCTCTCCAATTTATAACTGGTGTTATAAAGCAGTATTGCCTTAACTAGAGGGTAGTTAGAAGCTACTACTGATGAACAGTGTAAATTTGTTACTAATCTGTATCCTCTTTTTGGTAAGAAAATAAATTTAAAAACACCTCCTTTTCTGTTTTAGAATATATTGCTAAAACAAATGCTAGCAAACAGAGTCAGCTCTAATGAGCTGACTTTACATTGCTTTTGCTTCTTAAATTTGTACATTTTTGTATTTTGGGTTTTTTTCTGAGAAACTTTTACAAAAATCTGCCATGTAGCAGGTAATTCTAATTACTCTGTATTGTATGGCTGAGTACAGTACCTTCCATTATCCAACTTAAAAAACACTAAGGTGTGGCCTTGTGTAATGCTTTCGATATTTTGTGATGGGAGCCACCATTTGAAAGTAGCTAAAACTGAAGAATTGTTAGCTTCATATTTGTTACTGCTACTGATGATTCTAAGGCATAATTACTCTTGAAGAAATGTGTTTAAAGCTCCAAGCAGAGTAGACACTTCTTCCTGTAGACAGTCAAATCAGAAAACAGAGATTCGCATATTTTTTTCCCCCAGACATTAAATTCTGCTATAGGATATTTGGTGTCTTAATCTTAATTTAACCCTTAAGTATACTATTGTTTTTGGTTTTTAATGTTTGTGATTCTAGAGCTGTTACTTTGTTTTGCATGAGACTCAGTGTATTGCATGTCCAGTATTTGAAACAGTTTGAATAGAATCATATTTTCTTATGGGTAAAAAGATTATTCTCCCCTTTTGCAATGCTTCTTTGCATACAGGTCTGGTGACTGGTCCCACTGGGGTCACTGTATTGTAGCTTTTCAACAGATTACAGGATTAGGTTGGAATAAAACTTCTTTTGGTGATTTAGAGATTGTATATGCTGATGAAAGGAAATAGGATATAGGTTATTTCGTTTGCTCATACTGTGCCCTAAACTAGGATGTCACTTTAGAATTTCTTGGTTTTCTGTGGTTTTATTTTGCTTTAATTAACAAACTTGCCAGGCAAACTAGTACTTTTAAACTAATACTTCTGCTTTCTTCTTCCCTTACCATGCTTTCAGAAAAGACAGGCCTACAAAGAGTGGACTATGGCTCACAGTAGTAGTGATGATGATGACAGTTAGGATAATGTGTATTGTAACAGATATACATGGCCTTTGTTGCATTCTTTTGACCTTTAATTTTTAAATGTTGCTGCTATAATACCCGCTGAGAAATTGGGATTTTGTGATACTAAATTCTTACTTTTTAAACTGTGAAAAAAAATGTGGGGATAATAAACTGTGTGATGATGAGTGCTAGGCAAACAAGCAAATAATATAATAAAGATAGTCTTACAGATAAAACTGGACGTTAGGTAACATAGTATTGAATAATATGAAGAAATAAGTAGTACCGTGACTTAGAATTTATTTCCAGATGTATTTTTATCAGCTGTGTTTAATGTTTTTGCATTTATATAAGTGTTCAACAGGGTTTATTTACAATTGCTTTAAATGTGTTGAGTAAAACTTTACTGAGTTGTACAGTAATTATTGGTGTTAAAATGCTGTTTGACTGTTTTATTCAATTACTATTTCAAAAGTATTTTGTCTGCTTTTCTTCTTAACAATAAACATGTCAAGTATATCTAAAATGGATTCATCTGTTCTGTTCCAACATTGTTTCTCATGTTTCCTGGACCTAGATAGTGTAAGAACGCTAAACGGCTTATAAAGGTATTTAAAAGATAAAATACATACATTTTGCAAGAAACATTTAACATGAACTTTTAATTTTTCATTTATCATTTGTTTTATCATAATTTTTAAAATATTTATTTTGTGTACCTTTTGGTATCCCTAAACATGTGAACAGTTTATTTTCTTTTTTATTTTGACTATAAATTATTTGTTTCATAAGTCAGTATTTTTATTTTCCTAGCAACAAAAAAAAGAGTAAAAAATCCGCCCCAGAACTAAACTCCATGTAAAAACCACAGATAGGTGTGAAAAAATACCAGTAGTTCTTCAAGATGCTATGTAATAAAACAAATGTAATATGCAAAAGTATTTAGTTTTTTATTTACCTAGACATGGGGGGTGAGGGGGAAGTGTCAACACTGGTCCACTACAATTTGGTGTTATAAGTTCTACCAAATACCTTTACAAGTTACTGGTTTCTTTAAAAAATATTTATTCTGTATTAACTGAAATGCTTGCACAGTTTTCTCATTGTTGTTGTGGTTTGTTACTAAATTCAGATTTTTGTATTGCGCTTTAAAGATACCTTGTAATAGATAATTCTGTACCATTAAGTATTATAAATGAGAATTAATTCTTCTGCCAACATCTGAACAATTAGCATTGCTCTAAAACAATAAGAACTTCTGAAATGTTTGCATACGTAACAAGGTAATGTTACGTCTTTTATTGTCTGTTGGCTTCCACTTACCAAAATTCTGGGGGAAGAACCGCTGAAATGCTTTAAGATTGCTTATTCTGGCACAATGCATTCAAAAACTGCTGTATAGGCTGATCTCTTGGGCGATTACCCGTTGCCTTTAATCTCACAGAGAAAAGTGGGGACAAACTAAATTTGGGAGAAGGTTTTAGCTGAAATTGCTGATTATTATGATTGCTACAGGTTGTGTGTTGCTATTTGTTTTGTAATGTTGTCATCTGAAAAGGATGCCTTGCAGAAACAGATGAAAGGCTGTATTGTAGACTGTTACTGCCTGAAACATTGTGGGAAGGATTTTGAATGTTTCAGGTACAAATGGATCTCCCACATTTTGCTGAAGAACATAGGCAATCAGTTTGATCTTCAGTTCAGAAAAAAGACACATCGTGTCAAAAGGTTGAGGAAATTGTTAGGTATAACATTATGGAAAGGTTACTGTGACATTTAATTAACTTTACTGGGTTTTGAAAATTTGGAATAACATTACCTAACATTATCTTTTTCCTTTGCACTGTTTCAGCGCAGTTTCTTTTTTAATACTGTAAAACAGTGTTTCTTCTGTAATGACCAGTCTTACTAGAAAATGCATGTCAATTTAATGCAAAAAACATATTTCTTCCTCATTTGGAAACTGCTTTAGACAATCATCATTTTTTGACCAAAAATTGACCTACCTTTTACATTTTTTAAACTTAAAATCCTACTAGTTTATGCAGAACATGGAGGTAAAATTAAGCATGAATGGTAGTACTTCTGGGTCAGATTATTACTAATTCAAGTTACACTGCAGTATAACTGAAAAGAATTCTTTCTTTACTTGCTAGATTAAAAGGTTGTACAATGCTAACTAAAAAAAAAGGCCAACAAAACTAACAAGATTTGCCAGTGGAGTTGGCAAATATGATTCTATGCCCTAGAGTATTTTGTCTCTTTGGTGGAGTATAGTTCGGTTTTTCTATTTTTGAAGTTTTTCTGTTAATAAAAAAGATAGTAATTTTAGACAAGTATTTTACATGTTTATCTCTTGAGTCTAGGCTCCTCTGAATATACAGGGAAAAAGAAATAAGTTGGATCTGTGGATATGGGGATTTGAGATAACAAAAAACTACCATCTGGGATATTAGTACTTAATTTCTCTTTAGGTCATGGGACAAAAAACTGTGAAAACTAGTAGCAGAAATTGATCTTCTTTCAGGATGGAAAAAAAACCCAATCCAAAACTAAAACAAAACCCCCAAAACATTTAGAGATTATTTTCTTTAGGGATTTAAACTAGCATAGCAAAAAATAGAGACCATGTTTTCAATTTTTTTTTTTTCAATTTAAAGTATTTTAACAGTTTAACTTTTGGCTGTATAATTCCCCCATCTCATCCCTTTTTAACTGCTGAATTGAATTTGAAGTCCAGTACTGTCCCTGAAAACTGGATCTAAATGCCGTCCTTTTGTCTCAGATTGCTAAATTTTGTGCTGTTGACAAGTTGACAATTTAGCTTTTCCCAGGAGTTCAGTTTTACTCTTCTTGTGACTTGTATAAACTTCCTCCTTGCTGAGGTGAATAAGTGGCTGTGTTCTTTACCTTTGATGTTATGCAGTTTTTTAGGATTCTCTAGTGGTCTGGTTTTCTCAAGATGCTCTGTAGACGTGCGAGGGGATACTTTTGACAGTTTCTGGGATCATTTACTAGATTGTTTATACATGAATTGTTATTAGTCATTTCCAGAAGCAATAGACCTGCATGGTGCTGGCCCTGCCGGGGAATAAAGCTTAAAGACTGGTTTTGTGCTTTTGAAGCTAGGTCATTAGCATTTTTGCTGTGCAGTCAGTGGTTCTCTGTGTCAGTGTCTACCCAACCTCAAAATATAAGCAAAATATTTTTTAAATATTATTTTTAATTTGCTTTTATAATGTGTGAGTTTGTGAGGACACTTATACTGTGTTGTATAAAGTTGCTACACAATTATGTTGCTTTAGAGAAGACAGTCCTTCAAAGCTGTGCTTCAATACCATGTCATGTTGTATTGGAGGTGTTCAGCTTTTGGTTTAGTGATCCTTTTTGGTCATGAGCTTCAGATCAGGTAGGATGTTGAAGTGATTTGAACAGGCCCTTGTTCCTTAGTATTCACACTTTTCGTCTGCCAGGAAGAACATCTGAGGAGTCAGAAATTATGTCATGCTAATCCTTTGTCTCTTTCCCTCACTGCTTTTGAGCTGGGGTTCAAATCAAAACATAAGCATCCATATCCTGAAGTACCCTAAAACTAAGGTTTCACTTCATAAAGTTATATTCTTTATGAAGTTCAAAATAACTTCATTTTTTGTTTGACATAATCCTGACTCTTACTAGATATCCATGCATGCCATCTAGTTTGCTGGTCCCTTTACTAAGTCCCAGATGTCATGATCTGTCCTGCTTTGGAAAACCTTGTCTGTCTAGGTTAAAGGAAAAAGCAGGATCCTTACCACTTAAATATGCAATATTTGGATACTATTACATAGCCATTGCCCAATCCCAAATAGAAGACATTTACAGGAAGCTGCCTGAAACCAGCTAACACCAATTGTTCCAGAGGGACATGGAAGCTTGCATGACTCAGTTTCATTTTAACTTGATTGTGATTGAAGCTTAATGACAATATTCTTCCATTTCCCTGCTGATGCAGTAATCATGCTTCAAATGCTACGAATCCAAGAGTTTTGGTTGTATTGGCAGGAAACAGAACATCTAGATATGATCATCATGATGAAAGTGTAGATCAGTGTGGTTTCTCCATTTCAGCTGTTCAAACAAATTCTCCTGTGTCTTAGATGAAAAATTGATCGAGATAATTCTGCCAGTCAGCATAGGCAATTTATAATTCTACTGTGAACTAGGAGTTTTGTGTTCTGAAAGAAAGCTGCTATCCTAATTTTTATCTTGCATACTGTGGCCTTAGATTTAAATGTTAACCATGACCACAAATTCCTATTGATTTTAATAAAACCATGTTGGTTTCAGAGTTAGTGTTTAGCATGGCTAAATGGAATCTTGAATACAGACACTAACGCATCATGGACATTGCACGTTGCTTTGCATTTTGTGTAATGATGTTGCACATTAGGATAACTGAAATGAAGTTGGTAATAAAGGATTATAGGTGGTTATTATTCATAAATGATGAGAGAATTTTGCATGGCGAAAAAGGAATGTTTTACATGTTATTTTTTCTTTAACAGTTTTTTGCCTTTTTTCACACTCATTCAAACTACATCTAACAGGTCACCTGGGAACTGCTTAGAACTATTAAATGTTTCTATGGGGAAGACTGGATAGGTAATTATACCAGGTTAGCCTGCTGAAATTAGCAATTCTACAGCTTTTGAAAAAGTTACCTTATAATTTGAGCTGACAGATGCATTCAGGCTTAAGGGTTTCTAGCAACAACAATGGATTGCCTTCAGAACTCACACGTTTGGACAGTAATTAATTCACAGGGAAATATGCTGGTAATCCAGGTGAAAATTAATCTCAACATCAAGAGAGAACAGCAGACTTATAACCACTTTTTAAGATGTAACAGCCTTTTCAGGATTTTTTTACATACTGTTTCATCTGAGATGAGTTCAAGAAGGATATCAAACATTCTGACTTAAGTATCACACATACTACTTGTATTTTTTAGAACTATTACCAGAAGGATCATAGATTTCAATTTTTGCCTCCACTATTTAACACTTTGCTCTGTATCCTTTCTAACTTTGTCAAAGGCCTCTCTGCTTGCTTCTCATTATATTAAGAGGGTGTGATGTGATTAGGAATCTCTCCCAAGTGCAGAGATACCACTTTTAAAACATTGAGCATATTTGCATATCTATGCATAACTGATCACATTTACTGCTAGGTTATTGCAGTGACATCTAAGCAATTGTACTACAGGTAAGAATTTGCAAAGAAGGGGATCTGTTCTTGTATTGCTTCATGCTTTACAGCTTCTGGAGTGTCTTTTTTTAAATAGATTTGCATATATTTAATCAGGTTATTAAAATGTTTTTAATTTGAAATACAGACACTGTGTTTTAAAAAATTTGTATGTGTTTTATTACAATGTTGAAACTAATATTGAACAAATAATCAATGACTGCTCAATATTACCTTCCGTAGTTTTGCATCCCCAAACAGTGGTCCAAGTTGCTGTCTTTCTCCAGACAATAGCTATATACCATAGAAGTTTTAAGAACTATTTATGCATCTGCATTGAGTGATCAATTATATGTCATTTTATGTTTGAGTTGTATAAGGCACTTTGTTAGCAGAGTGCAGTAGTGAGCATGTTATATGAATTATCAGCAGTATCCCTCTATGATGTATTTCCTAATGAATAGGTGTAAGTCTAATGCTAAAAGGGATAAAGATTGTAAATGAAGGGTAGAAAAACCCAAAGGCAGAAAATTTAAAAGCAGAAACTGCTTAGCATTGGCATAGATAGAAGTGTTCCCTTTGTAAATAGCCTGTGCAGCATTTCCTTGTGTTTTATTTCTCAATTAACTCCGGTTGTCTACAAAACTATAAAAACAGATAACTTGAGTTTATCATTTTTGACTTGTAGCTAACAATGAGGACTAGTAATCTCAGTGTATGCCACATGCCAACCATGTTTTTGTGCTTCACAAAACACATGTTTGGGAATCTTAGTAGAATGAAATGCTTTTTGTGTAATTTGGTGTACATTTAAATAGCTTTTGTTTAGGGTTGTCATCTGTGTGATAGTTAAGTACTGTACTTCTGTAATAATTTTCACAATTCTCAATTCGTTATCAGTAAGCTGAGTAAGTTACAGCAGGGGACATGACTTGTTGAAAATTAGCTAGCAAGCTAATGAGAAGAGAGAAAGAGGTAACACCCCTCTCCTAAGTCCCACTTAGAGGGGATTAATATTTGGATTGAGAGCCTTACTCCAGTGCTATGGAAAGCATAGGAAAGTTACCTCCCCCAAAATGGGAAATCCCCTCCATCCCAATAAGGCTAAATTACTGAATGCTTTTACGCTATACTTACTTTGAATAGAAGAGAGATACCGGTCATTTTGTGTGATATTCATATGTTTGGTCAGTAAGAGATATTTGTGTCATTGTCACAGTGTCTTGCAGTTAAGTGCAGCTATGTGTATTTTTACCTCTTCTGAACCATCCTTGCTCTTTCCACACTTGTTATTTCTTCAAGTTCTTGTCAGCCTTCTCTTCCGTTTCCCTGTCTTTTTTGCTAGGCCACTAATGAGAATCCATCAGGGGATAGACCTGGACAGTAGCCTGACCTGTGGGTCAGGTATCCTATCCATCCTGTCCAGAGTCTGTCCATAAAGCCTCCTTTGTCTTCTAACCATCCAGTGTGTTATATACTGGAATGTTACAGATGCTATCTTTTAGAGAGGGTTTTTTTAGTTATTTACTTATTTAGGTCCAAGCTTCTATTTAATACAAGAGGCAGGGAGACACCTTTCAGAGGCAGAGCAATGCCTCGATAAAGCTTGAATAAGAAGTTTCCAAAAATTAAAAGAATAATAGCATATATTCCAAGCCCTTAGTTTCTCATTTCTTGCTGAATTCATCCTGCTCCTGACAGTAGCTCTTGCAGAAATAAATGCAAGCAGTGACTTCCGTAAGAAGGCACATGATCAATAGCTGTGATTTTGTAGCCTAACAGAGTTGGGGAAAGAGAAATAATTTGAACTTTCTAAGAGCTTTCTGGAAAGCTCTCTTTAGGGTAACCTGCTACTCAAATATTCATGCATTTTAGTCACAAAAGAATCAGTGTCTTTGGGGAAGACACAATTTTTAAAAAGTCTGTTTGGACAAGAGGAATTATCCATGCAGTCAAATTTGAAGGTGTAGGATACAGTAATTAAATGTCTTCATCATTTTACTGTGTTGGGAAACACATATTAAATGGCTTTGCTTTCCTAACTGTTTTAAGAACTTATCTAGATATTTTAAAAATTTTGGCATACGTATCTGAAGCTATATATTTGTAGTTAAAACTTTATTGATAATCATACTAGTTTATTCTAATCTGGTGTTGCTTCCAAGTTGTAACAGCTGGGAAGCATGCAAGCAGTCATGTTGCTGTTCCCAACCAAGATGCAGCAATATTAATTTGACCACTAGTTTAATCACTCACTGGTCAGAAAGTCAGAAATCCAATGGTTGCCAAGTCATGTGAGAGGTACAGGGCTTCTGTTTTTAAAAAGTTATCAATCTGCTGTCATCAATATTTAAAATATATTGCTCATTAAAAGTATTCTGCTAAAGTATTCACATTAATTGTAGGAAATGGTTAAGTTCATGGGGAAACAAAAGAATATAGAGGAATGCTGAGTATTACCTCAAGTGTGTTATTGTAAGTCCCACTGTCTACATGATAATGGTGGTTATATACAGTTAGGTATAGATTTATTCTCTGAGTTAGTTAGTCAATGTTTTGTAGGCAATGACATAAAGTAGGAAAGGAATCTTTATTTTGTTTGTTGTCTCAGAACTGTGTTAGTTAGCAGAAGTTCAGTGCGTACCAAAATTGTGTAGAAAACTGAGTCCTGAAATTTTTTGAGGAATTACATTGTTCCTTGTCAGTTTTGGTTAGGATTGATTTTTATTTATATAGCTGTATTAATACCAACCAAGTAGTTATGAACATTAGCTATTACAGATGTTAATTGTATTCTGACTTTATGAAAGTAGCCTTTTACTTTAAAGTATGTGCTTTGTGTTTTGTTACCATTTATAGTTTTGGAGCATAAGTACCTTTTATGCACAAATTCGTACATTAATTTACTAGCATATTCAAAGCTATAAAATTTTTATCTCTTTTAGAAAATTGAAAATGGAAGATTTGCAAAACTCAGATATATTGCACATGCTATGGTCAACAGTACAGATCTGTTAATGGTAACAAAAAGGTAAACAGTTTTGACTCTGAATAATATGTACTTAAAACAATCATCAAAATGTGCATGCCTTGATGATTGCTGATCAGTAATTGCACTGTCACCATATATGTAGACAAAATAATGGGGAAGGCATGCCTAATGTGCTGGTAATAATCTTCAACAGTGTCATTGTTCAGCGGAAGAGTGTTCAGTGTTATTTCCTATTTAAGAAGGGAAAGATTGGTTTTAAGATTTCTTTAGCTGAGAAGGATTTGTTATAAACTGGGTTAGGCTAAAATCAGCTGAACTCTGAGATTCACTTACAGTGGTGTATTGAAGGAGAGAAAGGATAGTACAGGAACGGTCAATGTCTAGCAGTAGAGTATGAGGCATCCTTAAATACAACGTGAAGTAGTGTTACAGTTTTGCTATGAAACACAGTATTTTAAATGTTAGAGGGAGTTTCAAAAATCACTCTTTTGGAAAGTGTGCTGTATAGTTAGAGATCATGAGATGAAACCTATTTTGCAATGATGAATGAATTCACTAGAGCAAGGGTAACATGATAACTTCTAAATATTTTTACATTAATTTTTAAAACTACTTTTATTTTCTGGTGCCTAGTGGTGTGTTATTTGTGACAAAAGGGACATTTGGACAGCTGACGTGTGAATGGCAATACACTTATGATGAATTTACCAAAGAACCATTCATCGTTGATGGTCGAAGATTGCGCATTGAAGCCAAGGTACATTACTCTTACTGTGTTTTATTGTCTTTTAGTATTACTGTTTATAAAATTGAATTTTGAATTTCTGCTCACTCTCCTTTGAATTCTTGATCTCCTTTGTATTTGAGATGCACTCAGAGAAGGGAGTTGAAATTTGGCATGGGTGAACTCAGATAACAAGTCTCTGACTGTTCTAAGCAGCATGGTGACTTGGTCTTTGCAGATGAAATTATTCCTTGAGCCCTAGGAAGTTTTTGTTTGTATGCATCAGTTCGTGATGTATTCATGATCTGAAAAATGGTGATACAACAAAAGGCTCAGAAGATTGCAGAATGTTTTTATTATGCTCTCTGGGGCATATAATAAGGTTTTATTGTCTTCAAAAATGACCATATTGACATATGTTTTTCCCTCTCAATACAAATTGAAGAATGTTGCTCTTAGTTACAATTTTTCCTTAAAAAAAAAAATCCTTAAAATTCCTTTCCCTGGTAAGCTGGCAAAGGACATAAGGAGAAAGATGACCACCAATGGCTATTTACAGGGCAGTTTCTTAATAAAAAATCTTAAATTCTTATTGAAATGTTAATTGAATTTAGCTTCACTCAATACATTTGTCTGCCAGTGTTTTGTTTCTGTTTTTAATAAGCTTCACATGTGTAATTACACATATTGGTTGTCAGGACAGTCTTGACGGTGCACAGCGTCATTCAGTTTTTCATTCAGATTATTTGTTTCTATTGCAGAGAGCATGAAAGGCAGAGCCATATTGGTTTGGAATCCTCCAAACTGGATTTCTGACTGCAAGTGAACTTTTACAGGATGAAATAATTCTTAGCGTTTCTGCCATTTCAGACAATGCTGAATAACATATCCATCTTTACCCCCACACAGCAGTCATTTCAGAATCCATTAACATGTCTGCAGTATGCTCTTTATTGAAATCTATGGTTGAAAACTGAATTTTGCAAATAACTCCTTATGTTTTTCTTTCTGAAGCCTAAGTTGCTGTTTTCGCTACCTAAGTCCACTACTTGCCAGTCAGTATTGGTGGAATGTCCACTCAAGTAGTGACTTGAAGGAGAATTACAAATTAAAACCTTGGGGAGTAATGGATTTTGTTACCACATGTACATTGTCTGCCTTCCATTCCTACACACTTTTTATAGACCCTTATCCAGGGCCTCCATGGTAAAAAGGGGAGTCTGTTATTTCTGGAGTGTTCACTCTACTGCGCTTTCATGCAGAAAATTATCTCTCTCAGGGTATGTGCATGTGATGCAAACATACTCAGATGACTGTTCTTGGTACATGTGGCTGTTTGAACCATTATAGCTGCCTTGATAGTAAATAGCATCCTATTCTTAAAGCCTGAAGTAACTAACTTCAATTTTAAATTACTGTTTTGGTCTTTTTTAGGAACGAGTTAAGTCTGTCTTCCATGCCAAAGAATTTGGAAAAATTATTAATTTTAGAAGTCCAGAGGATGCTAAGGTAAGGTCAGAATACTATTAAAATTATATATAAGTAGTAAATTTGACTTAAAAAGTGTAACAGAAATACTCTTAAACTTAAACTATGTAAATTTAAAATTCAGTATTTCCACATATCCATTACAGAGATGGAAATAGCAATAATCTACCTAGTAATGAATTTAAAAAATACTCAATTCCAACACCAGACTTTGATTAAACAGTAGTGCTAACAAAAATTAAGTAATCTAGAATATGAATTAAAAGAGTACATTTTGATAGAACAAAAATATTTGTAAATTACTCCTAGTTTTGTTCCAGGTGGTGGGCAGGGGTGAATTGTTACTGCTCTGTTCCTTAAAATACAGTTTTGTTTGAAGAATGAAGAAAATCCTTAACAAAAATACCAGTAGTTTATTTGATATCAGATATTGCTGCTATTGTTATGCACATTTTCTGATAACCTCTTCATTTTGACGTCAGTAGTTTTGACTACAACAGATAGTAGGAACAGTTCAGATGTGCTGCCAGAACTGTATGGTAGCTGCTTGTGAAAGTACTGCCTTGTTTTTAACTAGTGTAGCTAGTAATTTTCACAAAAAAATAGAAGAGTCTTGTGTATATTTCAGTGTGTTTTGGGTTGAGATCATGGTTTGAGACAGCTTGCAAGAGTTGCATTCTCTCATTAGTTTAAGTTGCTTTTGTCTTTTGGAGGGTAGTTTCTAGCTACAGGTAAGTGATAGCAGTTAACTCTTGCCTCAAAAAGGTAAGGGCCCTGTGCTGAATTTGACTTGCCTGTAATCTTTGCAGGTACTGAGGTTTTCTGTTTTTTCTTTTTGGCTGTGGTGGAACAGGGGTGAGCAGAGCTGAGGTTCAGTAGTCTCTGTGGGAAAAGAATCCCATCTATGCCCCAGCTAAATCAGGAACAATTCTGAAAGTGAAATTAGTACATCATATTACATATACCTTAAGTCTTAAGTAAGGAAAAGAAAGGTGAAAAAGTTGAGTTTATATTTCATAAAAATATTAGGGTGTGAATTTTCCTAGAGAGGCCCAGGAACCTCACAAAAGCAACACAAATATGCATATGAGGGGATAGAACCTGATCCAATAACATGGTCTGATTTGTAATAATCCACTCATCTTTCTTCAAAGCGTTATGCACACCATTTATGGCAGACCCTTGGTGTAGCTTCATGTCCTACTCTGGATTTCCATCTCACTGCTCCTTCCCCCAACCCTCCTTTTTTTTTTCCTTTAATACTCTTGGGAAACTAATTTCCCTTCTATGTTCAGTAAACATTCTAATATGAAATTCTTTAAAAGAAACAAGATACAGTTAAAGAAAGCTTTTTTTTCTAAATAGCCTATCACATTGCTGCAACCTGCTAATGTCTTCTGTCTGTTGTGATCCTTGCTTTTCTGTTGTCATCTGTGATTTGTCTAGCGTTGTAGACTAATGCAGAGCCAGGATGGGGGTTAAATGTTGTCTTCTTTTATTTTCAAATCTTATTCCTTGAAGTACAGACCAGGAAACAAGTTTAATTAGACATGGTATCAAATGTCAAATATTAATGCATAAATGGCTCCATTTTCATGTTAGAAAGCCAGGGGTTTATAATCTACAGAAGAATTTTTAACACTGCATTAAAACTTGGTTACAAAGAGAGCAGATAGTAAAGGTAGTGACAAAAGCCAGTCTAGTTTTCAGTTGCTTTGTCTGTTTTGTACCACAGAAAGATTATTATTTTTACTTTTTTCTTCACACAGTGGATCCTTTCCAAACTAGAAGAAGTAAGAGAGAATCAGCCAAAATTGTAATGAATGGAGAAGCACCAAGATACGAAGAACACTGAACAGCTACCTTTTAATTCCTCTTTTGCAAGCAGAACTGTTTGAATGTCAGCAACAAAAGCAAAGACAGGAGGGAGGGAAGATTTATCCAATTGTTTATTATGATCACAACGGTCTATATCAGAAAAGTAGGTGATGTTAGCTCAAAAAGATTATGTAATGATAAAAAACATTCTGCCAAGTTTTGTCTTGGTTTGCCTGATTTTTTAATCAGAATTTCAGGTTTAGTTTTTTATATAAGCAGTATAAAGTGAGTTTGTCTTAACCTTTGATACTGAAATTGAACTCTGGAATAATTCTTATGATACTATTCAGAGCAAATCTTGCCGTTTTGATTTGATTGTGAAAATCAATACTTACTTTATGTCCTAGTTTTAATATGACTTGAGGCTGTGTTGAAATACAAATTTCTTTGTCAAGGGATATGTTAACTTAATCACTAGTGTTACAACTGAAACTATAAGAAGGAGACTACTGATCAGAGAATTTAAATTTAGATCATGAGTTGCTGCTTAGTTGACAATACCAGGTTTTTTTGTAAATGAATGGACCAGGTCACAATTACAGATACAGTACAGTATCACTTTTAGTGTAAACTTTTTTATATCCTACTTGACAAAATGTTGCAGCACCTTTATCAATTATTACAGAAAATTTAACAGTTTACAAAAATGTGTTTTGGGGAGAATTAACTCTGCACTAAAAATATTAATAAAAGCCTATTATTTTAAATAGAACTTAGGAACAGTCTTGCAGCTCAAGAAGGAGTTCATGGGGTTATATGTGCACTGTTGCATACCAAAAATAAATGCCTTGAATTACACAATATTGTGTGCTAAGCAAGTGACTAGTGAAGTCAAATTTATATTAAATAATAAATATAATATGTCACAGTTGCTTTTATTAACTTTTCTTACACAGTGAAACTTTTTTGTTTCATACCCAGACAGCAGCATTTTATTAGCTTGAATGTTTGCAATTCTGTTTATTTCTTAGATGTAGTAGTCATAGTATTGTTGAATGGCTGTTTACTGCAGTTGATACAAAAAGTACATGAAACAATAGTGCTATATGAAGGTTTCCATAAATTCCCATATCAAAGTCTTCAAAATATCTTGTACATATAGAAAGTACCTACTGCCAAAATATGATTTCCAAACAATATTTGGAATATTTATAGCTACAGGAGAGAATTCTAACATTGCTGGTGATGCTTGAAATATCCAAATTGTTCCATTATTGTAAAATCTAAAACAACTAGCATGTAACATATAGTTGCATATATTTAATTTACTGTGAGTCTTGCCATTGGTGTTGAGTAACCATTTAGCGGGTTACAAAATACATGTAATCTTGCAATTTTCCCCATGAATTGTAAATGGAATCAAAATATTATAAGGGGATTCCAAAATATTACAATGATGGTGTTACTCCACTCATTTTGTACATCAAGTACATACCAAGAGTATTAACTCAGGTTATATCATGCCAAACTTCCATACTTTGCCTTAGATAGGTGGTGGTTTTAGGTGCACTGAGTATCATTCTTTATCTGTCACTTGTTTTTCATCTGTCATTTCTGTCTTAGGCATGATAGTTCATTTAATAGCCTCATAATGTTCTTGTTAAGTATGTGGTCTCCTCTCCATCCCCAGCATTTACAGAATACCTGCTGCAAATTTCACTTGCAATACCTCTTGTGTGTACTTTGTACATTACCATTTGTGTGTAGCTTTTCCATTTACCTGATTCTAAATATTTTCTCTCCACAGAACCTATATTTTAATTATTTCTTACATTTATTTTGCCAACAAACTCTAATTCTCAAATCTCAGCTGGCTCTTCAGTATATGTAAGCAACTTAACTCTTAATGTTGAAGGATTTGTATTAAATGTGCATATTTGTGGTTAAGCAGCTCAAGTTTTGGAAAACATAGCAATTCCCCCAGAATGGAATTTTTCTTATGGAGTTTAAAATGTTTTGATCTTCTGTGCTAATTAAAAGCCTTAAGACAGGGTCTGAAATGTTCAGAAGTCAATGTGGGACCTCTCTTCCACATCCCTTGGTTTCCACTTGTAATGAAAATATGATTTTCTATAGGTCTCTTTTCTAGTCCGTAATTTGTGTCTTTTGACTTTATTTTTTTTTAATAAAGCTTTCTCCATACAATCATGAAAGAATTTTGCCATTTCTTGGCAAACACCAGTTGTGTCCTTTAACTGTATCACCCCAAGGATGAAGAGAAAGGTATTCAGACTTGTGCCATTGTGTAGTTTTCTGGATTGCTGCAGGTTGTACAAGATGTCTGCTCTGCTGTGCCTCATTCTTTATTGCAATATATGTATTTTTTTCAACAAGAAGGCTGAATAAGTATGTTAATTTTTTTTGAAAGTGTATATGCAACTAGAAAAGGGGATCTCAATAAAAATTAAAATTTAGGCATTTGGTTCTGCCCACTGTGGTGTTTAAAAGTGTATATTGGCCTTTACTGAAATGCTGAAGAACAGTTTCTCTTTTATATGACTGTTACATAAACTTAATACATTTGAGAAATGTCATTTGGGTTTTCAGTTTGCTGAGGGTTACAATTACCTCTAAGAAATTGCAGAAACATTTGTAAGTCTAATTGTTGCACTTCCTTTTTGTTCAGCTGCATGGCTCTTATGGCATGGCTCTCTTGGTTTCCACCCCACCCTACCCCCCCTTCTTAATCTTGAATAAAGTGAAACTGAATTTTATTTGACTGAAATGTGATTATTACTTGTTTTCTTTATATACTGCTTTAATTAACAGATAATACCATTACTCAGAATTTTGTAGGTCAAGTCAAATCCGGTCTCTGAGAACACATGGTCAAACTTCTGTTGCACTCATCTCAGCAAACCAGAATTACAGACTTCAAAGTTTACCTTTGGTTTATTGTAAAGACAAGTTTTTAGTAAGAGGATTGGCATGTATAAGCTCCTTTTTAAATTGTTTTTTTTGGGAGGGTTGTGGGGGTTTTTTTGGCTGTTGTTTTTTTGTTGTTTTTTTCTTCTGTTGCTATATGGAAAAAGACATAATGATGTTTCCAGATGATAGACTCATGGAATGGTTTGGG
>VXBT01000517.1:1454-102108 GCA_013400235.1 Oriolus oriolus
GGCGGGGTCCCTCGAGCGGCCTCCGCGCCCCGCGGGGGTCGGGCGGGCGCTCGGCGGGCGCACGAGTGGAGCGGGACCGGGGAGCGGCAGAGGCTGTGCTCGGGTTTAATGCCCCGCACCATGAACGACTTGACGGCCCGGGTTTAGCGTGTGTTTTGAGCCCTGGGCGGCCCGGAGCTGCCGTGCGGCTGCTCAGCGCTTCAGTGACAGGGCGCTGGAAGCCACCGGCTGCTGGAACTAGGGGGTTCTAGTCGTGGGCTAACCACTTAATCGGCATCGTTTATTTTCGGTATCCATAGCACGGCAGCGTGAGCACTTTAAAGGACGTGCTCACACAGAGCCTTCCGAGCTCTCAGTGATCGCTGTTATCAGTGATCTTTGCCGTGCACGGTATCGGTTCGGGGACTGGAGCAGGACTTGCCCTTCCGCGCCGCTTTCCTTTGCCCTGCCGTGCAGCGCAGCGCTTCACCCGCTTGCTGCCAGACTGACCTCACCGGGCATGGCCGAGGGCACTGACTGTAAATGTGGGCTGGTTTATTCCTTTCCCCGAGGCTGGGTGTGCAAGTTTCCAGACGTATTTTAAACGGAGTAATTGGAAGAAAAATTAGGAAAAATATTTTCAACCGAGGTGTGAAAAGTCAGCTTTGCAGTGTCATAATTCAGATTGGGTTTTGCTTTGTTACCTGGCACAGAGCTGGATCTCCTTGTGTCACTTAAGTTCGTTCCCATGCCTCTTGCCTCTTTTTCCATGGTGTATTTTTCTTTGAGATACTGGTCATTCCTTTGTTTTATGGCTGTTACTATTGAGGGCTTGTAGATACTTCTATTCTGCAGGTTTTCAGTTGGCTAAACTGTGTCAGGTGACAGATGTGTCATTTGGTTTCTTTCCTATTTCGTACTGAAAAAGGCTTTTATTACAGTCTTTCCCAGAGCAGGAAAGCAGGCACAAGAGAGCAGCATAGGAGCTTTAGTCATGAGAATGCTGTTCAGTAGATTCATTTACCTATTCCAAACTCCAGTGTATGATTTGCAGGGAATAAGAAGGACCCATCTCTGGGAGGAACTGTGGGGTTTTTTGCTACTTGGCAGAAGCCAATGTTTCACTCGACAAATATTGGCTGAGCTTCCCCCTCTGCACACAGGGAGTGATGGCTGTGACCATTCTGTGATGCCATCTGTCTGCCTCCCAGGTGTGGCATAAAGCAAATGTCGTGTGCAGCTGAGCAAGCTGCTCTTTGGATATCACAGCAGGCATTTCTGCTTTTATCCCAAGAGAAAGAGCAATGTCTGAGTTATTAATGGGAAACATTTGGCTGAAGGAGTGTAAACTTCTAAAGAGAGTAGGATTTGGTTTGTTTGTCTGTGTATATATAGAGGTAGCTTAGAGCTACAGATATATAACCCTATTCTTTACATTGAGATTGTAATAAAAAAGAGACAGAAGTTAGATCCTGGCGGGTTGTTTGGTGTGATATACGTAGAATTGGAGCAGGATGTTTTTTCAGGTGCAAGGGGGACATGGCAAATGAGTTACCCAGAAAAAAAAAGGATAAAGAAATGAAAGAGTACCTGAGTACATCTTGAGGGTGTAGTAAATATAAATATACTGTAGTCAGAGAGGGGCAAGAAGAGCTTGAACTTTTGGAGACTGTAATGGAAAGCCAACAGAAGAATTCAGGTCTTCCATAAGTTTAAGAGTTGTGGGCAAGGAAGTTCCACTTGGCTTTATTTTGGTGTGTAGGCCAGAGGCTACACACCAAAATACAAAGGCTTGAAAATACTCAGGAAGGACAATAAAGAAATGGTGTATTTTTTTTTTTTTGGCTCATTTCACACAGTAGGTTGTAAAATTTGAGTCTGTTTGCATTATTTCATTGATTTTTCAGCTTTTAAATTTGGTGGTGCTTAGTGCAGCCAGGAAATACTTGTTTCTTCATTCCCCAAAGAAGCAGTCTGCTGTGCCCAGCAGAACCTAAAGGCCTAACTTGGGAACCTCATCCTTGCTGGGCTCATCTGACTCTGGTTAGTCTGCAGCTGCTGGATCTGTGCTAACACAAGATGTGACTTTACCTCCCGTGAAATGAACAGCAGGTTGTTTTCCCACCCAATCTGAAATATGTGCAGTTTGCAATACCTCTTAAAGCTACTAGTATGTGGTGCTGGTGTCCCGGAACAGAAGCAAGCTTATTTGAAAGCATAAACACAGAGGAAGCTGGAATTGATGTAGGTTTAATTGCATCTCAGGAGTAACGTTGTAAATTCCTTGCCTCTCTTCAAGTTTTCATAGTGTTTCTGATTTTGTAAGCCCAGGTGAGACAATGATCATCTCATTAATGTATTGCATTAAATGCGACCTTAAAATCTTAAAATGCATCTCAATATATCTGGATATCTGAGATCCTGTATTTATAAGAAGAGACAATGCAAAACTTACTATTTTCCTTCATCATTTTCAGTCTTCTGTAAAATGGGAATACTTATTGCAGTTCTTGGAATCTGGTTCAGCTCTTCACTTGTAAAAGCAGATTCTAAGGCTGTAACAACATCTCTAACTACAAAGTGGCCTTCAACTCCTTTACTCCTTGAAACAAGGTAAGTGCATTGTGATTTCTTTCACTGTCAAATCAGAATATGCTTAGAGGATACAGTGAAGTGTTCTCTTTGTTATGTGGCACTTTAGTTTCTGGTAACAGTAATGACAGGGGAACATGCTGTGCGTGGGGAGATGGGAGGAGTATTATAGAGGAGACAGTAGTAGGTTTTTTGTGTGATAAATTCTTTCACTGTGCACTAGAACAAACACTAATAACCATAAACAATTACATAGTTGGTATGTTTTATGAAGTTTTACTCGAAGCATTAGATAGAGGAGTTTAGCATGGTCTTGTAAGATTCCATAGCTAAATGTATTTTACTTCAGTGTTGTAGGCTTTGTAGGTTTTGATACACATCTGCTGCTCGTGTGTATTTAGCTCAGTGAAGCTTGAGTTTAACTTTGTTCATGTGAGTTGTGTATTGATTAAAGTCAATTGCTTTGTTAAGAGTTGTGCAAGTCACCCTGGGAACATTTCTTCTATGGTCTTAAAGACTTTTTTTTTTAAGATGTTGTGTAAAAAGAAAGTGAAATGCTGTCTTTTTACTGGCAGTCTGCTTAGCACTTTTGAAATCCCCCATTGTTTAATTTTGTGATGTTTTAGTTTGGGGATGTCAGTCGGACTTTTAGAATTTAAAGTTCATGTGTGCTTAATTTTGTATCACTTAAGGGTATTGCCAAATGTGGAATTTTGTCTGTTTTACTGCAGATTGTTTCACATGAAAATAGTTGAGCATTGCTGGGTTTCATTCACATGAGCATGGCTTTCGTTCAGAGGACAGGTGTGTCTTAGGTGAAATTACTTTTCTGTAACCTTCTCTGGAGAAGCTGAAGACTGAAAATTCCTTAAGCAGTAAAATGCAAAGCGCAGGTGTTAATGCCAGGATTTAAATACCCTGGCACTGTGAGACTGTGTGAAACTCAACCTAAGAGAGTGTGGAACAGTAAGCAAACAATCCAAATAATGTGCCAAAGACTTGATCCGTTGTAGTCAAAGACTTTGTGTAGGGAAGGGCTGTTCACCTGGGATGAAGTGCAGCGTGATGCAGCACTGCAGTGTAAGATCACTCCTGCTGTTCACTGTACTTAGCCCAGCACTGCAATTTGCTACCCAGGTGTTCAGGCAGCGCTTACCATTGGATGGGAACACACGAGTTACTGTGGCAGTGAGCAGGCTCCAAATCTTCTGTTGTAGCATCCTTTAGCATAGCAAGTATGTTACATGTGTGGCCATGATACAGTATTTGTGGTTAGCAACGTTTAGAGAATGAATTTCATTTTCTAACCTTGCATACGTACCCAATTAGGTGCTTAATATATAGGAATTGTAACATGATTTGTCTTCTCCTTTTGCTTGTTTAAGAACAAGCAAACAGAAAACCTCCACCAAAGCCTACCAAAGCTCATAATTACAGTAATCTACAGTTTGTTTCAGCAAAATCAACAAAAATGTGTTTCTCATAAAAGAGAGATGGCAAAGAAATGCGTTAGGGAGGAGAGGTACCAGCGTGGACACTGCTGCCTGTTAGTGGCATTTAAAGGATCAGTAGGTGCCTTTTAAGCTGCTTTCACGTACTGTGTGTTTGTCCTGGTCTGCAGCTATTATTTGTTTGGGTTTGTTTGTTTTTAGCTTGCCTGGAGTGCTTTTTCTAGTAACACAGTTTGCTCATATAGATGGTAGGTGCTAACTTTCGGTAGAGCATTACAAGGTATTAGATTTGTAACTTGAGAGGAGATTTGTAGATCTAGCTCACTCTTCTCGTCTTACTTAGTGAATTTTTATCAGAAGAAGGTCAAGAAAAATTCTGGAATTTTGTTGAAGCCAGTGAGAATATTAAGACAGCTGAGCATGATGGTAAGTTTTTATAGTTTTTTTCTTGATGCTGACTGATAGTTGAAAAATATACCACAGTATTTTGTTTTCCATTGTGTTAGTCCTCATCTGACTTTTAAAATACTAATTTCAGTAATATTTTTTGCTGTAATGTGCTCAAGGCTTTTGGATATCCATTTGACAAAAGCTGTAGTGGACGAGTATGACACATTTTGCTTGTCAGATGCTTGTTCAGTATGAAGTATGAAATATTTTAAATGCCTTTCTTCTGTGTTACTGTTTCTCAGCTGAAATTAAATGGGAGCTCTTAACTTTTTCCATCCTCCCCAGCCCATGTTTACATCCTCAAGCATTTATTCATGTGTATTCTCATGGATCTCTATTGAAGTTCTCTCTCATCCATCTGTAAAATTGGCTGTAATGAAAATGGAGGAGGAATGGTCACATGCATACTTAGAATTAATGTCATGGGCTTCTGCTGATATAAATCACACTAAGATGAGAAGCCCCTCTTCAGTGAGACTGTGGGATAGAAAGGTAACTGCTTGTACTTTGACTTTGCAGGTAGTGATTATTCTTCTTACCAGGAAATGCTGAAAGTAGCCTGCCAGACTCTGTCACCTTTGCAGCAGAATTTGTTGAAATTTTCCTTGTCTTTGCGCTCTTATTCTGCAACAGTTCAAGCTTTTCAACAGGTTAGTACAGGAAATGCTCAGATGATGTGCAGAGCATTCTACCAAGGCTCAGGAAGGAGTGAGCTGTGGAAGGAAACATTTGAGAGCATAAAAAACCTGAACTGATTAACTGCTCTGTACACCTGAGCTACAGAGTGGATGTATATACAAATGTCATGAGGTGCTGAATTTTTGCCTAGAGCAGATTAAAGAATTGGCATTTGGACATGTCTGCATGTCTTTGTGCCTGCTGCACCAATAATTGTGTGAAGGTTTTTATGAGGAGCATCCCTATGGCTCCATTGGTACTTGTGATGCTGCTGCTGTTCCTGTTGCTCACCTGACTTTCCTTGAAGATAGTAATCCATATTATATATGTGTGCATATACATATATATATATATATAGTGATTATAACCCATAAATGGAAGTTCATGGTGTTCTCTGTTCTTTTTTAATCTCTGAGCATCATATAATTCGTTGCAAATTGTCTCACATTAGGATGTGCTTTCTTTAAGTAATACTGTAAAACATCTTCCTTGTTCATCTGGAGTCATTTTGTCATTTAACAAATACAGATGTTTGGGATGTCTAAGACCAAAAAAACCCTCAACCAAAACCCCTAGAATTACAAGCCTTGCTTTCTGTACCTGCAATTAACCTTACAGTTAATAGTAACAGGAGGAGAAATAAGTTGAGGCTTAACTCTCCATCTTACAATGTCACCTGGCATTTAAATTATGTCATAAACATGGGAGAAGTTCTGGTTTGGAATGTAGGAAATGATACTCTTTGCTGCACAGCTACACTGTTATAATTTTCACTTGTTCTAAGGGCAAACATTCAACCTACATTATTGTAAATATTTATACAGATAGCAGCAGATGAATCTCCACCAGAGGGCTGTACCCTGTTTTTTGTTGTGCATGGGGAGAAAACATGTGAATTTGACTCTGTTGGAAACCTTTTAAAGGCAGCTTCAGACAGGTATTTGCTTAATTTCCTATTATTGGATTAGCTCTTAAAATGTAACCTGTTAGACTTACAGCTGTGAAGAGGTTGTAATAAACCTGTTGTTTCTGTGTTCTTCAGTGTTGATTTCTCCTGTTCACTGTTTGCACAGGAGTGGCAGTCTCTTATTTGGTGTTAATTCAGATTGCAATGATTGTTTTCTTATCCCTCGCTCCTTGATAATTCTGCTAGGAAGAGGAATGTACAGGGGAAAATTTGGAAACAAATTCTGGAAACAGCTGGAAACTATTGAAGGACAGTAGGAATTCTCAGGAGTGTGTCAAACCTTCAGTATGTAGGGAAAATAGAAGGAGCTGGGCTGCATATTCAAATGAGAGTTAATGGAACAAATTGTTTTATCAATGGCTGAAAGCATGCACAGTGTTTTTTTTCTCTGTGTAGTTTTCTCAGCATTGACAAAGAAAACCATTACCACACAATATATTCAAAATTCAGATTTCTCTACAAGAACAGAACTTGATTGTAACTGCTAATAACAAAAAGAAGGTATAAAATATCATACTTATTTAAAAAAACTCCAACCAAATAACAAACCAAAACCAACCCAAACCCTTACATTCCAGTTTGTTTTCATAATATGAAAACATTTTTTGTTTTCAGTGTGATTTTTGTAATCTTGGTAATTTGGTTCTTTTAAGCATTAAGAGGTTTTTTGGTCAATGCAGGCATATGGCATCTATAGCTCACATGCTATTCTTCTGACTTACTGGGAATATTTTAAGTATTTCATTGCACTTTAGACAAAATGTAAACAAAGAAGCTGAAAATAGACTTCTCATTCACTTTCTTGTTTGTATACGAAGCCGAGGACCAGGTTCAAATGAATTTATGCCCTTGGCACATCTGTTCTATCAGCCTTTTTAATTTTTCATACTGAATTTATGAATCACCATGTGGAGAGAAAGTTAATTGGAAATTTAAGGGAAGTTGTTCATTTTTAAAATTAGGATCATATTAGATTCAAAATAGCTCTTAGTCACTTGTTTCCTTTTCGTACGCTCATTTTTCACAAAGCTTTTATCAACGTGCATCAAGTGCTGCCAGCCTTGATATACTATGTGGGCACAGCTTGACAAATGTGTTCAGTGAAAAAGGAACAGTGATTAAACAGGAAGAAAAAGTGCATCTTGCATCGAGTGAGGGAATGCTGTGAGTCACACTGTGGCATTCTTCCCTGTCTCCTCTTAGGCCAAAGCCATTTCTGTTCAAGGGGGACCACAAGTACCCAGCGTCAAACCCCGAAAGTCCTGTGGTCATACTTTATGCTGAGATTGGCTCAGAGCAGTTCTACAGTCACCACAGGAGGCTTGTTTCAAAGGCTGAGGCAGGAGAAATCACTTATGTCCTCAGACACTACATTGCTGTAAGTATATTTGGGCATTGTAACAGAGGTGTTTGAAATACAGGAACTGGCCTTGGTTTTCAAAAAGAAAACTGACCCAAGTTTGTTCCCTTTAAATGGACGTTTTCCTACTGTCATTTTTCATTTACTTGGAATACTCAAAGCTTTATTTTTTTATTGCCTGTAGCTGAGTAATACAGAATATTTTAAATCGCCTGATTGTTTAAATAAGATTGATTGATTTCACAAATCCAGACTTAAGTTCCAGATTAATGAGAGACTTTAAAAAAGAAGCGTTTCTCTACCCATAGTAGATCATAGAAAATAGTCAGATCTTTCACAGTCAGGCCACTTAGTTCCTTTAGTTACTTGATATAAAAAGCAAGGATTAACATTAAGGTACCATTTTCAAAAGAAAGGCATTATTTCTATAGCAATTTTTTTACAGAACCACTTACCATTCCTAGTGCAGTTTATCCTGGTTTCCATCTTCCTCCACTAAATTGTCCATGGCCACTGGATTAGTATTTAAAACTACATTTCAAAAGGTCTGAAAAACTGGAGTTCTTTGATTTGTTACCTGAATATTACTAAGTGTTGCCAAAACCTGCAGTATAGCAGTCAGGCTTGAATGTGAAAAAGAAAGAAAAAGGGCATCAGCTGGTTCACTTCTAATATTACTTGTACTTTTAATAAAATGAAGTCATACATTGCATACACCACTTTCCTTTTATAAAAGGAAGTAATTGTTTATCAGTGTTGGGAGGAGTACTTACATTTAAAATTCAGTGTATTACACTTTAGATCTTGGTACTGTTATGTGACTCCTATATACTTCAAAATACCTTTAGAAAGTGATCATGTTTCTCTCATTAAAGGGAGAACTAATTATGCACCTGTCTTTTGTCATTATTTTATTTCTTGTCATTCTCTGTGGTAACTCTTCAGTGAATGTTTCATTTTTGAATGAAACACAGCTGAAGTTCCTTTCTACCCTCTATCTGATTTGATGATAGGAGTCTCTCTCCCTCTGCTTTGCTCACACACTGAATCCTGAAAACACTGGTTTGTGTTCCTCTTTACTTTGTGGATTTTGATGTCTTTTGGGTTCATAGAGATAATTCTTGCTTGCTGAATGTGGTAGTCTTAACACTTGGTTTGATGGGCAGGTTAAACCACTACACTGAACTTCAAGAAGTGTGTTGAAATAAAATTATTAGAGTATGTTACTGCAGAGTCACTCAGCGTGTTTGTTTCTCGCCACCAGTTATGTCTGAAATACCAGACTGAGATTTCTTAGCTTTGGGAAGTGGCAGCTTTTAATCTGTGGATCAAAACAAAGATGGCAATATCACGCTGTTGGCTTTTCCTTACAGAATCCCAGCAAAGAAAAGGTCTACCTCTCTGGCTATGGTGTAGAACTGGCTATCAAAAGTACAGAATATAAGGCCAAGGATGATACCCAGGTGAAAGGTGAATTATTATTTTAATGTGAACATTTTAATTTTGCCAAGGTAATTTTATATTTGTTTTGCTACGAATGTCTGAATTGCAGATATTTTCCTTAGCTTTGAAATCCCTTTTGGAAGCATGTTCCTTATGAAGCGTATCTTTGCTGTGGCACTTGTCTTCTGCCTTTGTGAAACGCTGGATTTGTGGCCCTGGGCTAGATTTTAGTAATGGCACTACTAATGCAACTAATTTTTTACCAGCTAGCCAGCTTCTCTGCAGGTGTCAAGCAGTTTCTCTACTTTAATTTGCCTTAACTTGTCCATCCTCAGAGCAGAATGTGTTCCCTGTTCTGGGATTTTTTTTTGGGAAGACAGAACTTAAAATCCTGCGTGGTTTTTTTGCTTTTGCTGCTTTTACAGAGCACTGATCTCTGTTTTACAAACTCCCATGCATCTGCCAAAACTATTTTGATAGTGTAATCTCTGTGTGTACTTTTTCTGTCCGTGTGCACATACCCATACAAGACCCAGATTTTCCTGCTTTTCTGTTTGTGAATAGCTTGGTGCTAGTGGTGTTCTCTGTGTGTTCATAGGCACAGATGTGAATGCTACAGTCATAGATGAAAATGACCCTATTGATGAAGTGCAAGGATTTCTCTTTGGAAAACTAAGGTAAAACTCAATTGGACTTTGTCATATCAAAAAACCTTCTGCAGAAATGCTGATCTTTTGCTTTGCTATTGTTTTTTCCATGTCTGAGTTTCCTGTATGTGTTAACAGCCTCCCTTTCTATGTGGTAGTTGCTTTGAATTAGCAGCAGACTTTCTTAGAGGAAACCACAGGAGTTGTTTGACCCTTGTATCCTTTTAGGCAGCTGTATCCTGACTTGTCAGAAGAGCTGAAAGAGCTCAGAAAACACCTCGTGGAAAGTACCAATGAAATGGCACCTTTGAAAGTATGGCAGCTACAAGGTAATCTGGATAAAGGCTTTCAGTTATGGTCTACAAACACTCAATGTAAATATGTTTTCTGTTGTTCTACACTATCAAGGTTGTTAGTGGCTGTGTACAGTTGACAGAGTTTGACTGTAAATTCCTGCACTTGGAAAATACTTGGTTTTTTAAAGTGCCTTTTTTTGTAGAGTCCTGTTGGAATAGCTTTTAGGATTGCTTCACAGGACTTCTGACATGTGGATTGTTTTCTATATTCTGAAGTACAGTAAGCTCCTTGCTCTTAAACTGACTGCTTGTATGGTCTGATGAATGCAGAAAAGAAAGGAATGTTAAGTTTCTTTCCATGATCACATTTTTGATGTGAAATCTTGAGATTTCTCAAGACCAGAGGAAAACTGTATTTCAAAATCAATTACATGCTGCTCTGGCCTCATTCCCTGGAAAACATCTGTAAAGGTCTGTGAAAAGGCTTTTCATCCTCTCAAAAAGAGTAATTCAAAAGGCTGAATGTATGTTGTAGCCACAAGGAATGTACTTATATCCAGTGGAAGGGCAGATCTTCCCACCTCAGCCAAAGAAAAAAAGAGTATTGGTCTGGACTCACTGAGACAACGTGTAGGCAGCATGCACTGGTTCAGTTGGAAAGGGTTACTTACTTCAAGGCATCATGTAGAAGTTGAATTCAAAGAAGATGAGTTTAAAAGAAGTATCTGTAGGTGCAGATAGAAAGTGAATTTTCTTAGGTAACATGCAAAAAAAGTTGAGAGCTAAAGTGAAGATGTCTCTGCATTGCCTTCTTTTCAGTTTTGAGTTCTTGATTTCTGTTTTTTCCCTCCTAAGATTTGAGTTTTCAAACTGCTGCTCGCGTTTTGACTGCTCCCCCTGTGGATGCTCTGATGGTCATGAAAGATCTTAGTCAGAACTTTCCTACAAAGGCCAGGTAACTTTAATTTTGACTCCTAGAAAGTTTTCTTACTCTCCTTTTCCGGAGCAGGACCTGAGGTAAGCAGCATTGGTTGGGTTAATTCTGACTTTCATTTAGCTGGAAGCAAACACTGGGGAATGTTTATGCTGGGAAGTTTTTCAGCCTACGGTTACAAAGAGGATTTTACAGTGTTTTTCTTGGATGGCAGCTGATGTGGACTGGTAGAAAGTTTGCCAGAACTGCCCGTGCTATTTTATTGTGAAATGTGTCCAAACCTATTGCATGAAGTCGTCAAGAATTTTTTTGGCTGGGTTCTCTGTTTGGTGGCCTTAACATTTATCTATTCACAGGGTCCCACTCTTCTTCTGGGCTCCACTTTGCCAAACAACTCAGTCAGTCTCATGTCAGAGGCTGATGTGCAATTCTACTGGCTTTTGCACTTTGGCAGGGACTGTCTTTTAACATATTCAAATCAGTCTCAAAACTCAATAATGATCTGGCATGGCCAGCCAGTCTGGAGATATATTTCTCTGGATAAATTCCATTGCCTGGATTGTGAAGATAATATTACAGAAACTCCTCCTCTTTGAGTAGGTGGAGATATACCTGAGATGAGAGTAAAAAGAAACTGATTTCTGGTCTTATTTCCCATTACCTGATGTTAAGGTGCTGTTTAGAGCTTCTTAAGGCAGGCATTGCATCTTACTGTGTTTTCAGTCTGATCTACGGGCTGTACTCGCCCACTCTGGGATGATGCAATCACTAGATCCAAAGTAAGGAAAGGAATGGGAACCCACCATGAGGAGTGAAATCCCCTATTTTCTGTTGCCAGCCTCCATCTTTACATTTTTGGCAGCTGCACACTTTTACTGTGGTTAACGTGAATTTAGAAACTGAGAGTTGGCACGTGGTTAACACTTTTGTGCTGCTGGATTATACAGTGTAAGAAAAATACTGCATCCTACTATTTAGTAGTATCACCAAGTGCAACTGCTTCTTGCTGCATCTCTTTATACCAGGAGGTTAATTATCTTCCTATGTGAGGTACAGAAGGTAGGATAAGTAGATACCTATCCACTGGATAAACAGAAGGATGATTCATAACGTGATGTTTTTATTTTTGTAGAGCCATAACAAAAACAGTTGTTTCTTCGGAACTCAGAGCAGAAATTGAAGAGAACCAAAAGGTAATGTGTCCAGAATGTAACATAGTGCCTTTGCACTTATGTTTACATATTGCTCAAGATAATGACCCAGTATTTTCACACACAACTTTGTAGTACGCATCTGGGAAGCGAAGAAGTGGTGGATTTTCAAACATGGATGAGGAACATAATTAAGCTTCTTTGCTCAAATATGAAAATGTTGCTCCTGTTAGAAATTTATTGCTTGAAAAGCAGCTATGTTAAGCATCTTCGTACAGTTTTAAGGATGCAGAAGAAAATTAGTTCTCATTATCCAGTTTGAGATGATGTTTAGATATCTGTATACATCAGTGATCACTAGGAAGTCACAGAATAGATTCAAAACCTGCCATGGCTTTAGAATGATTCATACTGTGTGGAGGAAATGTTGGTGCTTTGAGAGTGAAGCTAGTGAAGGGATAAAATTTACCAGCTAAGTCTAGATGTGCTTGGAAACAGAATCATAAAACCTCCCAGGTCATGAGGGGCCTCTGGAGGTCACTGAGTGGGCTCTGTATTTGCAGAAATGTTTCAGGCATTAGCAAAGCACTGAAAAAACCAACAGCCACTTGGGAATTTTGTACAGGCTTTTGTACAGAACTTTGTGCAATTAAAATATGCCAGGTAGGGTGGTCTGGATAGAGTGCAAAACAAAAATTTAAGATAGTAATGAAGAAAAGTCAAACAACAGCGTTTGCTGTATGAGCTACGTTGCTCTATTCACACATTTCAGTCTCGTTTGGTATTATTAGAAAAAAGACAATGTATGTTAAGCACACACATATTGTTTGGAAATCTAATCAGTTATAGTTGGTGAGTCTAGTAGTGAATGCAAAGCTACTTACAAGTCCCCTGAGATTCCTGTTCTGAGAGAGAAATGCCTTGCTGTTCAGTAGTGATAAAATCAGAAGAGAAGGGATAGGGTTTGACACTCTTGTCCCATGTGGTTCTGGAAGGGACAAAGTATAGGATGTAAGTCCAAGCTAAAGCTACCTGGTGGCCTTTCTGTTATGTGTTAGATCAGACTCTAGTCCACAAGTAAACCCATGATTTTGTGGATTCATTTTTATTCAGAGAGTACCTGGCCTACTAGATCCAGACCAGGCTATGTCTAACCCTGCCCTTCAGAGCTGTTCTTTGCACTACTCACTTTGTGTGGGTGTTATTTGATACTTAAGTTCTCTGCTACTATTATGTTAAGAGTTTACTATGTAATTATCCACAGAAAGATACAATTTAACCCTCAGCTTCTCTTTGGGAGCCTTGTTTATTTAATAAAGAATGTAATTTTTTTCTGATCAGAAGCTGCTTTCCTGTTCTTGCTGCTTAATGTGATACTTCTGTTATTCCTCTGTTTGCTTTGCTCACGGTCTTCATGGTGGCAGTGGTGTAAAATATCCAAATACAATGTTTCTCCTTCAGTGTTCATCATGCCTCTAAATAGAACTTTGTAACTGGTACTGCAAGACCAGATGTATTGGAAAGAAACAACATTAAACTCTTTAATGAAGTTTTCTGTGCAGAGCACTCTTCTAATGGCTTCCTCCTTCTTTTCAGTATTTCAAAGGAACATTGGGATTGCAACCAGGAGATTCTGCCCTGTTTATCAATGGACTACTTATTGATTTAGACACTCAGGACATATTTAGGTAGGAATGTTTTATTTTTCACAATAATTGTATCCTGTTTAAAAACTTGCATCCTGCTTGTGCATGAATGATAAAGTTATTTATAGACAGTTTTGAACCTTCTTCATAATCTAGACTAGGTTTAATCGGTAAATACTGTAAAAAGCAAATCATGATTCCTTGTCATATTCAAGTGCATTTCCAACAAAAAAATCTAATGTGAAAAGCGGAATACCCTTGAAGACTGGAATAGGAAGTCACCTTTGTGCTGTTCTTTTGACCTGTGCTGTGACTAGCAAGATTTTGGTCTTTCAGACTGTCAGCATACAGATTTATTCTGAAGACAGCAGACCGATTCTCAAAGGATAAACCACTCTAAATTTTTAATCTGGAAACCACCCTATATCTTTGTCAAGATGTGTTTCAACAATATGGAATTGAAATTAAACACACACACACACACACACACATATATATGTGTGTATATATATATATAAAATGGATTATTTATCCTGATTTAATATAGTTTTTCCTAGAAATATTACTTGAATAGATTTAAGTTATCTCAAGTTTCTTATGACAATAAGAAATAGGTGATAAATAAGAACTAATGCCCGGACATGGCAGACTTGTTTGTACCTTTCATCTGTTAACAAACCCTTAGGGTAAGAGCAAGTTATTTGCTGTGGCATTCAAATTCAACCCCATTTTGCTTTTCCCTGCAGTTTGATTGATGTGCTCCGCAATGAAGCCCGCGTTATGGAGGGCCTGCACAGCTTGGGAATCGAGGGGCTTTCCTTACACAATGTTCTGAAGTTGAACATCCAGCCGTCAGATTCTGACTATGCTGTGGATATCAGAAGCCCTGCAATTTCAGTGAGTATGAAATTATTTCTTAATTATACAGTTCTCAGTATAGTGTCTGATTTGAAAATGTTTTCATCTCAGACCGGAGCAAGAGGATTGTCAATCATTTAAATGCCTTTGCTTTTTCTTAGTGGATCAACAATCTTGAAGTTGATAGTCGGTATAATTCCTGGCCTTCCAGTGTGCAAGAACTGCTGCGTCCCACATTTCCTGGCGTGATCAGACAAATTAGAAAAAACTTCCATAATTTTGTAAGTAATAATCTGACTAGATGAAGTGTGCATTTTGTTTCCTCAAGAGCAAGAACATCAGCTTTTGCAGCTTACCTCACATATACACTGGACTCCCTGTCACTTAAATGGCTTGAGAGAGAGGATGCTTTTCTAAAAGGTTTTGTTCTCCTCGTATTAGTAAGTTATGGCTGAGATTCAGAGATTACTGAGCTTGATTCTCTGGCATCTATTCCATGCCAGGAGTTGTTTTGTCAATGGACAAAATTATCATCTGATAAATAACAAGTCGGTGTGTTTCAACCTTGTGATAATACCTGAAGTTGGTTAATGAAATCTGTCAAATTTGTTAGCTATTGTCTTCTTAGCAGAGTTAAGACCAACTTCAGTTGTTTCAGTTAGAAAGCATTTATAGAGCAAGACTTGAACAAATGATCAACAGCCCTCAGTTTAGCCCTGGGTGTCCTTTTAGCCTGTAGGTAAATTACTTAAACTTAGATCTGATGAAGAGTTTGCAAATTGTGCACTGTGACTCTTGTCATGTGGCAAAGAGGCCCTTATGGAAAAAAAGAACTCTGATTAGGGGAAAATAGGGACTTGAACCATCTGAAGCTGTGAGAACACTGATGTGTTACCTTTTTCTCTGGAGTTCAAGACTTTTAACATAGAAATGTTTAAATTATGAGACAACAGTTGCAGGAATGAAGGGCCCTACACACGGTCTGAATGGCCCAGTTCTGTGTGGGTTGGGACAGCAGAGAACATCTTGGCAGCACTGGCTCTCCAGGACACTAAGCAGAGCAGGTGTTGCTCCGTTGTGACAAGTGCCTGTCTCCCAGGCACGTGGGAGTGGGTGGATGTGTGTGCAGGCAGAGGCAGGAGCCAGTGCCAGGCTACACTGAGGTAAAAGTATGAAGTATGCGAGGAGTCCTGTCTCCTCTGGTTAAAGGAGTTGCTTAGACTGGATAATGTAGATAATGGACTTAGACACTTTGGAAGAAGCCTTTTTATTTAATGAGTCTCATCTCCCTGGCAATGTGTAAAGTAGTCCTGATGAGACATGAATAAAGTGATCTCTGATCAAAACCCCTTCTTGAATTCTTAAAGGAATGGAAACTTTTTACTTGTTATTTGTATACAGGTGCTGATAGTAGATCCTACTCATGAGACCACAGCAGAACTACTGAATGTGGCAGAAATGTTCTTCAGTAACCACATCCCGCTGAGGTAATTGCTGTTTTTTAATGTTTGGGGTTTTTTTACATCAGTTTTATTCATGTGAATTTTGCAGTTGTAAAATTGCCATTTCTAGGGCACTGCACAAATGTTACATACCTTGTATTTGAAGTATGTGTGTATTTTTTGAATATAACTTCCTCTACTAGCAAAACAGAGCTCGGTTTCTGTAACAGTCCAAAAGAAATTTAAAGTTTTGGGTGAGAGAGAGGTGAAAGGCAAGATTCTGATGGGCATGTTACAGATTATATGTCCTAAGTTTGATTCCTGGCTGCTCTGCTCAACATCTTCCCAGGCTATTCTAGAGAAAGCCTGTGTCTAAGACGATGATCACAGCCAGCAGTCGTATGAAGAGTCAATTCTTTATTAGTTTAACAGACTGATAACCTGAGGATTTGTGTGATTGCAGGATAGGACTGGTCTTTGTAGTTAATGACTCGGAGGATGTTGATGGACTTCAGGATCCTGGTGTTGCTCTGCTTAGGACATACAATTATGTGGCACAAGAAATGGACAACAATTACGCTTTTCAGACTGTCATGTCTGTAAGTATGAATTTAAAAGGGAAATGGATGTTTTAATATTTTCCATGTACATAAGATGATGTTAATGGGCTAATATGTAGATAATGGAAGGAATTGTTCTTTGGCTTGGTTAGTATGCAGAGTATCTCCAAATACTGGTACCATAGAATATGTGTGTCCTTGTAACGTGCTTCTGACCTAACTTTAACAAGTGAGACTAGGTTTCCTTGTGACACTTAACACTTTTGCACGTTTTTCTGATCCTGTCGCTTTGCTCATTCTGTCTGTGAGTTCTGAACTGCTACATCCCTTCAGTTTTATAATTTGGTTTGAACAGTTCCAGCTGCGAACCTTTGCCACATTAAAGGGAAATACAGGTGCTGGTAAATGAATTTCACCTGTGGTTTGATACTTGTACAAATTGGCAAGCTGGGCCATACTGTGACATTAAATTACTGGTTACTTAAAGACAGTTCCTTTTATTCTTTCTATTTTGAGTATGTATTTGTAGCTCAAAGTACAATTTTGTGTCTTCAAAAGGGGAAGAGTTACCTGCTTTACATGTGAAGTTGTATTGTTCATAAGCATATCCCAAGTTCTGAACGGAAGGTAGCTCCTTGGATATGCTTGATTTGAGGCTTTTTCCCCCAGAGCACTATTTTCCCTCCTCAGATACCTTTTCTAATTAAAGATGCAAGTTCTTATTTAATGAAATATATATTTACCTTCTTCCAATCTCACTGGAATGACTACAAGGTATAGCAAGACACTTATAACGGCTACAAGTGCTTAGGAGCTGTTGCAGCTGATAAATAGGAATATAAGTTTTGCAGTCTGGCTGTCAATGCCTTATTATAACTGCTGTAATACAGGAGACAGGTCAGTTTACCTTTGATAAGGACAGAGGCTTCACAGTTGCAGCTGTAAACTTGTATTCCCCTTTCAGATATATAACAAAGTAAAAACCGGAGATCAGCTGAAAGTGGAACATGTTGTTAGTGTTCTTGAGAAACAGTATCCTTATGTGGAAGTCAACAGCGTTCTGGGAATTGATTCTGCCTATGATCAAAACAGAAAGGTAAGAATTCATGAAACAGAGCTTTTTTTTCCACTTCTTTTGCTGCAACAGTTTGAAACTATAATTACATACAATTTCTCGATCCAGTTCTCTTACCAACCAGGTAACTGTTTTGTTACCACACTGGGGACTTCTAGTAATACTTTACTGTTTATGTTCAGCACAAGCTTTATATAATATACGTAACACATATAATGTAATATGTATATTTAAAAAATCTATATGTAAAGAACCAAGATAGCTTTCTTGAGACTCGTAAGTCATGCTTTCATTACGGAATGCAGACTTCAGTGGAGTTTAAAAGTGCAAAAAAATCAAGATGATGGAATGGCTCATGAAAAAACCAAGAGGCTTAACATTGGGAGGGATCAGTGTGGGGCTTCTGAATCAGTATTTGAATACTGTGTGAGATAAAGCTGTGATTATGAATTCAAAATGCCTTTTCTATAGCAAGACATCCAACAAATTTCTGCAAATAATTCTTGAAGTGATTTTTAGGGCTGATGCTTTTCTGCAAATAATTCTTGAAGTGATTTTTAGGGCTGATGCTTTTCTGTATGGAGAAAATTAGGGGGGCAAATCACTATTGAACCAGTTATATGTGAGATGCAGCAGATTTGATTTGAAGTTCTGTAGGGAGATGTTTCTTACTTTTTGTTGCTCTAAAACAAATGAAAATACTGTCGCCAATAGCTCTGTAACACACATGATGCTGCCTGCAACTGTAAATGTAAGGAATGCAGTGAGGGTTACAGAAAATAGGTTTGTATGCATATGGCTCTTCCAATGTAGGATAGTGAAGAGAAAAACATTTTAAGGAAATGAAAATCCATCAAAGTAAGACAGGCATTTTTGTATGAGAGGAGAAGCCTCAACCAGAACCTCTAACCAGCAGAAACTAGTTAACTTCTAACAAGGTATCTATCAGTGACAGTGCATTTTGCAGTGGTTACATGAAACAGGGAAATTTGTCTCGACAGAATAACTCCCTGCCTCACAAGTAACTGTTTTCTTTCAGGTTTAAGAAACACATTCTTAAAAAAGAAAAAAATTCTCTACCCTGTCTTACATTACAGCTATCACTGCTCACATTGCATTTGCTTTCACAGGCAAAGTCATGTTTCCTGTTGTGCATCTTTTGTTACTACCAGAAAGTGCTCATTGGAATTAATTTACAAGATGAACTTAATGGAGTATTTTGTACTTCTGTATTATGAAGTATTTTTTTTTTGCCTTGAAACTCTGAAAGTCAAGGACGTCTTGTGTGTGTAAGATACAGAAAGTGTCTTACACACTGTGTCAAATTAATGTCCCCGGTATCTGACAGAAGGGGTAAGGATCTCCTGGTGTGTTTAGAGTAGACTTGTGGATATTGCACAGCTCATTAGGAACCTTTGTGGCAAAGGGCTTGATGCCTTAAGAGGCCAACAGAGACTAGCCAGGAGTAAGGGAATAATATTGGAAAGGCCTTCAGAGGCACATCCTGGGCAGGCCAAAGGCTGCACCCGAGATGGACCCCGAGTCACGAGTTCTTCACACTGTGATAGGTTTGGTCCATTTGCAGATCAGCATAAATCGGCCACTTAAACTATAGCTAATGATGGAACTGCCCCTCAGCTCGCCCCCCTTCTCAAGGTGCTGGGTTACACATTTTGGGCCTAGGACGGTCTGGGTGTCCTTGCAGAGCAGGCCTGGAGAGGCTTTGTTATGTCTGTGTGAGCATGAGAGAGCAGCAGCTGACAGGCTGCAAGGCAGCTCAGAGTCACACACTGGGAACGCAGAGTTTGAAAAATACAAAAGCTAAACCCTAAGGCATCAGGCTGACACGGTAAATTTGCTTCTGTTCCTGTCTTTAGGCAGCAAGAGCTTACTATGAGCAAACGGGTGTAGGCCCTCTCCCTGTTGTGCTGTTCAATGGAATGCCTTTCCAAAAAGATCAGCTGGATCCTGATGACCTGGAAACCGTGACCATGCACAAAATCCTGGAAACCACGAGCATCTTCCAGCGAGCTGTATACCTGGTGGGTGCTGAGGTTGTCTGTGGCTTGAGAGAAACTAGGTGTGGAAAAACGAATTCACAAGTCCCTGGCTACATATTATACAAGATAACTTAACTTTCATAATTGCTTTTTGCTTTTTTAAATTTTTTTTTTAAAGTTAGGTAAGGCAACTTTATATGGGAAGTAACAAATAAAGCTTCTTTCCTCTTTCCTACAGGGTGAACTATCTAATGACCAAGATGTGGTTGAGTATATCATGAACCAGCCTAATGTTGTTCCAAGAATTAACTCAAGAATCCTAAGGTCTGACAGAGAGTACCTAGATCTGACAGGAATGAGTAAGGGATGCTTTTAATTGTGTTAAACCTGAAATGTCTGAGTGAAAGACTTGCTGTTCCAGTGGAAAGCTCTAGTGGCAAAGCATTAACAGCACCCTGAGTGATGACCCAGGCCTGGTGTAGGGCAGATATTATGTACAGCATTAAATGTCTACTGATTTTCAAAATGGGAATTTGTTTTGATTTTATACAGACCTTAAGGGGTTAAGGTGAAGCTGAGAAATTAGTAATGCTGCAAAAAGCCAAGAACAGTCATATAGTGCATAAAGCAGCAGATTGTTTCTTAGTTCGGACCTTCTTTTGAGCAGGGTTGACAGTCATCTCTGGAATTACTTCAGATTTAGCAAAATATTCCATTGCTAAATGTTTGAACACCCATTACAGTGACTGCAGTACAATAACATTACACCTGCCTTTTTTGAGTTGCTTGAAAAATAGTGACACAGTGGATTTTTGAATGTATATTATTTACCTCTACTAGTATAGGAATGTATATTATTTACCTATACTAGTGTCAACTGAGTAAGACTTGGGCAATTCTTTCAACTGACTTCTGCCTATCAAATATGCAATGTAGTTATTAATGTAACTTGTGAGACAGCAAAATTCATTTCTCAGCCTATATACTAACAGTGAAAATGAAGCATAAGCAGTGTCACAAGGAGCAAAATGGGATGTGTTCTTAATGTTCTGGTAATAGTAGTGATTTTATTTTCATTTTACTTGTAATACTTGCTTTGGCATCTAATACTTGTTCTCTGCCTCAGATAACTATTTTGTGGATGACTTTGCTCGATTTACCACGTTGGATTCTAAAGATAAGACAGCTGCTGTTGCAAACAGCATGACCTACTTAACAAAGAAAGGTAACATCTGCGGTGGTTTCTGAATCCAAATCTGCTTTTATGTGTGTTTCCAAGCATGTGTGCAGTTCTTCACACACATGCTGAGCCTTGTCAGGCCTGTAGGTAATGGCATAGTCTGTTAAAGATTTCCTTTTTTTAATAAGACATGACATCTGCATGGAACAAGAATGGTCCCCTCTTTAAACCCAGTCCAACCTTTTACTGGGTAATGAAGTCCCACCCAAACTGCTCTTGCTGTACTGCAAGTGACCCCCAGAAATGCAGCAGTGTAAGCAAATGACCAGGAAAATATAAAAGGGGTTTTAGCTCTCTGTCTCATGATTAAAAATTGCTAGAAGTTACATGGATTCAGAAGAAAATTCTAACTGCCTGTTATATAAGACATCACCTAACGTGGTCAGTGCTGTTTTTATTGCTCCAGTGCCTGCACTGCTTTTCCAGTGGCAGCATTGTCACAGTTGCACATAAAAATGTCGAAACTTGGCTGTACCTCTCAAGTGTAGGAAATGCATGGACAGCCATAATAGAGAGCCTAATCAGGTCTAACCAGACACCATCAGGTGTTTCCTATATCCATTTTGGTTGGATACCAGAAATAAGCTGCTGTCATTTGACCTAATTCCTCCTGTTCCCGTCTCTTGTCTTTACTAGACTGTCCCAAGTTTCCCTGGTACTATTTCCAGCCGCTGCCATCCGTGTGCACTACCTGAAATGTTCCCATTGCTCTTCCTGTCTCGTGCCTGCTCTTCATTCATGTTCAGTCACTTGGATTTGAACAAGTTTGTTGTGTAGAGCATTAATTAAATCCACACCTCGGCATGCTTGTTGGAAAGTGCATTAATATGCAATTCCATGGCTTGACGTTTTTTGGTCACTGCCTCTTCTGCCACTTAAGATATTTAATAACTGCTATCTGATTACAGTAATGCTGTACCACATTTATTTTCTAAAGTAATAAAGAAGTTATAGGTGTTGCTGGCTCAGCACCAGCACTGATATAGCACTGCCTTGCTGGTTTTTAAAGAGGGAAGATAACAGCACAGTGGCACAGCAGTGTTTGTAAACAGTCTTCAGAATGATGCCCTCACCCTACGGTATGAAACTGGTAATATGTAGCATAACTATATATAGCATAACTAATGCTGTAGCATGAAAATCAAGCATCCATCTGTTTGAGGGGAAGAAAAAAAAATCAAAGTTTCTTGCAATAAAATTAGCACAAACTTGTTGCAGTTGGATCTGAACTGTAGTGGTTCAGTTATGCCCAGTACAGTGTTGCAGCTTCTTGATACACATTGGGATTACCATCAAATTATTAATGTGTCTCTCCTTTTTCCCTTTCCTTTCTGCTCTTTGACCAGGAATGTCTTCCAAGGAGATCTATGGTAACTCATGCTTTGGCATTTCTTATATTGTTCTGGGAATTTTCTGGTTCCTTTATAACACTGGCTTTAGAACCAGCAGGCAGTGAAGGCAGCTGTTGAAATGCATGTTTGCTCCAGCACTTTTGTCTTTATACCAAACTGATTTTGTAAACTAGCAGCTTCAAAGAAGTGGTATGTCTGCTGGATTCCAACCCTAGCTGGAATCTGCAAGATGTTTATATATTTCTTTATAATTTGCAATTGAAGAGGTAGCAAACAAACAAAAATACTAAAAGAATCCAGCTTAGAAAGAGCAATGCATGCTGTCCCACGTGGGTTTTCTGAATGACTTAATAAAGATTAATATACCAATGCTATTAATTTTGTCTTACCAGGCTTCATGGCTTAGGTTCATCCATAGCTTCCCTATGGAATTTTACTTCTTTTGAAATTTTTGCATGCGTGTCATAGTTTACCTCCAAATGAGGAAAAAAATGAAGCTTTCCTTCCCCTCACCCTCAAATTTCTCCTTTTTTTTTTTTTTTTTGTAATAATTGCAGATGATTCCTTTGTTAGACCAGTTACTTTTTGGATTGTTGGTGATTTTGATAAACCTTCAGGGAGGCAATTGTTGTATGATGCCATTAAACATCAGGTAGGTAATGTTTGCATTGGAATGGGTTAGCAGTGCTAACAAAGTACTTGGCAGAGGCTTGTAAAACACAAGTTGTGCATCTTCCTGTGCTATCACCTGGAGAGACTGGTTCTCCCTGCAGGGTCTCTAATTTCCAGCCTCATCTTTTTTGTACAGGCTGATCTTCAGCCAGGACAGAACGGCCTCTTGGCACTATGCCAATATAATAAATGTTCTTTTAAGCCCATGGTGTTAAACTGAAATGTCTGTGTTTTGGTTTGGAGATGGACGTAAGCATTGCCCTCTGCTCTGTCCCATTGGTTCTGGGTGGATAACTGAAACATAAAAATGCACAGCTTACAGCTAAATCATGAGTTTGCCAGACTCTGAGTGGTGGCCATGGTCCTGGATCTCTTAGGTAGCACAGGGTTATCTAGAAGATTGCTGTCACAGTGGTGCCTCTATGTAAGCTAAATGCTTGATGTTAAATTAGTTAATTCATCATTTTAACCTTGTGCTGTTATATACCCAATTTGGAATCTGCTATTCTGGTTAAGAAATGCAAAGCTTTTGCTATGGTGTTTATTATGTATTTATTATATCTGAAATTTTAAACTTTCCCATTACTTGTTTTGTTAAATACAGAAATCCAGCAATAATGTTCGAATTAGCATGATTAACAATCCTAGTGAAGACCCCAACAGCCAGAACACCATTGTAGCTAAAGCCATATGGGCAGCTTTGCAGACACAAACCTCAAATAATGCCAAGAACTTCATCACCAAGATGGCAAAAGAAGAAACTGTGAAGGCACTGGAGGCAGGAGCTGACATCTTGGAATTTGCTGTTGGGGTAGGCCTGTCTGTTGGCATTTGCATGGGGAGGGTGCTTTGCTTGTTCCTCAAATGAATTTTATAGTGTGGTAGATTCATATGCAGAAGGTGCAGTACCAGAGAAAAGTAATGCTGTTGGGTTTGCTAGTTCGGGTTTTTTTGATCTCTGAAGGGCTTACCTAAATATAACAATCCATCTAAACACAAAGTAAAATCTCATTTACATCAAGGCTACATAACTTGGAAAAGTCAAGAGGAACATAGGTGCAGGGATCTATTTATGTGAGTCAGCTGTTTCTTGGGTGGTTAAGAAAATAGTGTTTTTTAAAAGCTGGGAAAAAAGCAAGTGCATTTCTCAAAGTAGATTTAAAAAAGTTAGGCAGGAAGATTGGAACTGGTCTAAGTAGCTGTGGCCCTTCACAGCAGAAGTTGGGATAGTGTTTGAAGGTGACTAGGTTTAAGACCACAAAGAAAAGGGGACCAGGGATCAATTTTAGCAAGATATGAAGATGTTCTTGAATGGAAACAAAAAGGTGTCTTTTAAAAAGCGTGCAGAGGTCGAGTTTTCTTCCTATTTCAATGTCAAGTATTCTTTTCTTTTAGGGTATGGATACCAATATTTTCAAAGAAGCCTTTGAATCTCCCAAGGTGGATTTTGTTCTGTCCCATGCTATTTATTGCAGAGACGTTCTGAAGCTGAAGAAGGGGCAGAGGGCTGTGATCAGCAATGGACGGGTGAGATGATCAGCAGACAGTAAAAGAGATATTCCACATAGCAGAAAGAAGCATAACTTGAGCAGCAGAGTCTGGGGATCCCACACACAGGAGTGTGAGCCTTTTTTGGGTCTCAGCAGTCTTTAGGAGTGCTTCCAGTTTGATTTATTTGCACCTCTGTGACCTTTTCTCTTTACTGTGAGCTGTTAGCTGTTGGCATTTGGTACAAATTCAGGTCTCTCGATAACAAAGTTGCTTTTGTGCTGGCACTGAATTGAGCCCAGGGGTAGAAGGGGATGATAAATTTGCAAGATTATGCTGCTTCAGTTTACTGAGCAAAATGCTGCTGTATTTTGCCCTGACCAAGGTGCCTTGGTCTCTTCTACCATCTGTTTTTGTTACAGTTTATCTGAGATGAGGTAAATGATGTTACAATAGTATTTCACTGTAAATAATGAAACCCAGCACTGGGTTTTCTTTTATCATCTTTTGTTTGTAGTTAGGAAAAAACCCATGCAGGTCCCAGTGGTTGCTGTATACTTCAATGGGTTAAAAATCTCAGGTGATGAGTTGTTGTATTCTATTTTTCTCATTAGCAAAATAGCAAGACTTGTCTAGGTAGGTAGCTTTTAGGCTTCTGAAGGCTAGAGGAGGGAGATTTGCTGGAGTCTTGCTGGACTATTAGAATTGGCCTGGTAGTCTGCTGCCCCTTCTAGATGTAGTACTTCATGCATACTTTTATGTGCCTGACCCAGTGAAAATTTTCAGTGTGTATTTTATGCCTTAGTTTGGGACTCTTGGCTCTAAATAGCCAGATTTACCTGCTAAACTCTGCTGCCACTGACATTAATACCAGCCTAAACCACTGGCTTCCACTGACACTGGGCTGGAGTATTAATTTAATACATCTTTGAATTTTGTTTCAGTGCAGCCTTTACCTAATAATGCTGATTCTGCTTTTTTTTTTTTTGTAGATTATTGGCCCATTAGAGGATGGAGAGATGTTCAATCAGGATGATTTTCATCTCCTTGAAAATATCATACTAAAGACATCGGGACAGAAAATCAAATCTCAGATTCAGCAGCTGGGATTCGAAGAAGATCTGTAAGTAAACATAAGGAGGCCTACAGAGAAGTGCTGGGACTCCTGATAGCATGACTTTCTGAATCTGATTTGCAATTCATTTAAGTGCTGCTTGGCCTATCAACATAAAAATTAGTTTAGTAATACATTTCCCCATCAATACTATGGGAATCCTATAAACTGCTTTTAACTTCAAAGAGAAACACTAGGAAAAGAGACAGAGATAAGGAAAGGGAAGTCATAGTTCCAGATAATTACTGCACAAAGCAGAGGTGAACTGCTCCAAAGGAAGTCATGCTGAAGTTGAGAAGAACAGGAGTCCCCCCGAGATGTGTGTTCGTGCGTTGGAGCACGTAGCTGTGGAGATGGTTTCTACCACACTTGCCATCACATGTTTCTGTGATGCTGCTTGACTGTTAAGGGCTGGTCAAGTAAGTTAAACATGAGATCTGTTCTGCAGAAATGTGTGATTCTGGATCCCAGCAGAACAGGTTTTAACAGTATTCCAAGCATGTCTGGGTGTTGGGGTGGTAGAAGAGGGTGTAGTTTGAACATAGGCTAGTTTTGGACAGAGCAATGGGTTTGGGGTTTCTTTTTGTTTATCTGAATGCTGCCAAGGTTTTTCAAAAACTTTTGGAATTATCTGCTGCATTGGAAAACACTGTGGAACTTAGCAGAATCCACCAGGCTTGTGAGTTTGGTATGAACAATTTAAACAGCTGTCACTATAAATCTCTGAGACAGTTAATTCAAGGAAAGCTGACAGACCTGTAGGTTACAGTTTTGCTTCTTGGCAAAGGTGTGATGTACAAATCAATCTTCTTTGAACTTTCAAGAGGTTTTACACCTTTAAGATTGAATATATTCTTAAAATACTAGACTAAAAATTAATGGGAATCCTAAAAAGGAACAAGTAGTCAAAAGTAATTATTTTTTATGATAAGACCCCTCTCAAAAGTTTCTCCACTTAAAGGATTGCTTCCTAGTGCTCAGAGTTGCAGTGTGAAATGGGAAGAGCATTGAAACAAGGGTTGGATCTGAATGGCTTTCAGGTCTTCGTGGCTGGTGAAGTGCCTGTAACGTGGTTGACCCCTAAAATACAGCTGTTCTATATTTATTAGAGCTAAATCCTTTGGTATACTCAGTAATAAGGCTGCAACCAGTTTGAATTACTGGTGGGTTAACCCTTAAATATGTTTAATTCTTCAGAGAATTCTGTAGAGAGGTAGTAGAAGTGGTTGGGTATCTCAGTTCTGTTTGCCTTCTCTTTTGATGCAGCCTGGCAGAAATGTGGTAAGTAGAGGCATTTTTTGGATATCTGCAAGCCTTTTTCTTTTCCTTCTTTTCAGGGCGAGTGACTTGGTAATGAAAGTGGATGCTCTTCTTTCTGCTCAGCCAAAAGGAGAGGCAAGGATTGAGTATCATTTTTTTGAAGAGCGATACAGGTATAGAATTGCTGAACAATATGCTTTTCTGTGTCTTTTAACTTTCCCATTGTTCTCTGTTGCATTTAATTTAAAAAAATCTAAGTAGCGATAGGAAAGTCCCCAACAGTTTTCAGGAAGACTCCAGAAATTAATTTAATCTCTATAAACATACATGTATATGCCTGGTTTTTTCTCTACTTAGTTTCAGAAGGTGAACAGCATTTAGGAAGTAAATTCAGTTCAGAATGAGATGGATAGCAGTGGGTTGTAATGCATTTCAAGTATTTATCCATATGTTTGGTGCTTTAAAAGTGTATTTTCTTCTGTTTAGTGCAGTTAAACTGAGACCAAAAGAAGGGGAGACATACTTTGATGTTGTGGCTATTGTTGATCCCGTGACCAGAGATGCTCAAAGACTTGCTCCATTACTTTTGGTACGTAGGCAGGGTTGTAAGCAACTTCAAATTCTGTCTTTTGGGAATGTTTGTCTTCCTCTTTGACTGTGTGGTGACCAGTGGCTTCCTAATAGTGTGTCTGAGTTTCACAATACATTTATCAGTGGAAATCCTAATTAGGCTGCACTACACACTAACAAGACCATGCTCAGGTATTGTCCAGAGAGCTTTTAGTTTCACTGTTCTAACAGCTTAGTTCTCACTGACTCTATTCTTGAGGAAGGTCTCAGCATGCCAAAAAGAATGCCTGAAATATGAGGAGCAGGGAACTGTTCTTAAAACTACCAATTAAAAAGAGGGGGGTGGTAAAGCAAAGCACAAGGAGGGAGGATTGAGAATGAGCAGGTAACATAGCACCCTGAGGTCCTGTCTATAAAACAGTGGTCAGCTCTCCTCATTAGCATTTTAAGGGATGTCTCTTTCTCCTTTAGGTTTTGAACCAATTGATAAATATGAATCTGAGAGTGTTTATGAACTGCCAGTCTAAACTTTCTGACATGCCACTGAAAAGGTAAGCAGCTCGATGATAGAGGGGAGGTGGAGAGGGAGAGAAACCTGTTGGAATGTGGAAGCACCGAAGCATGGTCAGCTGTCCCATAGGAACTCCCAATAACTGCTTTGAGCTCATTTATGTAATAGCATCATTTCCCACTCAGAATCTAGGAATTTGTCGATGGGCATTAAGTAATTCTGCTGTTTTACAAGTTGGGTGCTTTTAATTTTTTTTTTTTTTGTATTTATATAAAATTAAATAACTTATTAATCTTAATGGTTGAGTCTTGCACAGCCTTGTTTGGTCCTTCACGATAGACATTCTGACCTATCCTAAGGGTAACACAACCTGTGTTGCTTTGGACAAAAGCTTGGAGACATTAGAGGTCAGGAAAAGCTGATGCCATATGCAAATTCAATGAGAGTTAAATATTAGCAAATTTTGGCAGATACATGTTCTAACATTTTCTTTCTGCAATTTCAGCTTTTACCGCTATGTTTTGGAGCCAGAGATTTCTTTCACAGCAGAGAATAACTTTGCTCCAGGACCAATTGCCAAGTTTTTAGATATGCCCCAGTCTCCACTGTTCACTCTGAACTTAAATACTCCTGAGAGTTGGATGGTGGAGTCTGTTAGAACCCCGTATGACCTTGACAATATTTTCTTAGAGGAGGTAAGAGAAATCATCATGTTCCTGTTGCATTTAAATGGTGGTGTTTTTCCAGGGCTTGCTTTTTTATGGGAAAGAAATGCAGAATTTTAGAATGCCAGTAAACATAGAGCTGTAGATATTACTGCATTTGCAGACCTCTAAAGATTTTCTAGGAGGGGAAGCATAAGCTCCCCGACAGCAAGACTGCTGTTCTCAATTACTCATGGATGCCTGACCCAGAGGTTCAAAAATACCCTAGGCTTGAAGCTGGTCCTTTCATTTGCTCCTAGAAGCCACCAAGCTGGTTTCAGCTACCTGTTTATTTTCACAGTTTTTGTTAACTGGCAAACACTGCTGTGGTCCACAGAAGGACATGCAGTATCAATGCAGCAGTAAAACCACGCAGCAGAAATGCACTCAGCTGCTGTAGGTTCAGGAGCTCACTGCTGCTTCAACAGACCTTGAGTCACACTGTCAGACTGTGGATCTGGGCAGTGCTGCCCCACACAGAGAGGGAGAAATAAGGAAAAACCCATCTGGTGTATGTGTAATGAGACTGTCAAAGCCTCTACAAACAGGCTTCTGGAAAAGTGGCAGTCTTTACAGCCTTGTGGGTGTTAAAAATGTGGGTCCCCCTCTCACTGCTCACTATATTATTAGCTCCCTCTTACTTCTGCATCTCTCTGATACTGTTTGGGAATGTGATATGTGGTATTGTGGTATATCTTGTATTGCTAATCCTGTACTAGTTATTCAGAAAGCTAGGAAGCTGGATGTGTGTTTTATGGTTTGGGTTTTGGTTTAGTGTGTTTTGGTTTAGGAGTTTTTTGCTTTTCATCTCTTAACCTAACTGTAAAGCCATAAATGAACTGCTGATATTATATTTCAAGCCTCTGATTTCCATGCTTGTCCCTTAGTTTAACTGAAAGCCTGAGAGAGAGGGGGATTAAATGCTTCAGGCATTCAAAGTGCATTCCTGAGCTTCCAAATAAACACCAGCTTTACTTTCGCAGGTGCACCATTTCCAGTTCCCAGTGTGCAGTCTGTTGGTGCTGTAGCAATTAAACTGTCATTTTGGATGTGCAGTGAGAGGAGATGCTTTGTGGGATTAGACTAACATTCTGCTTATGTACTGTCCTCAGGCTACATCTGAATTTGGCCTTGTAGGGACCCAAGTCTTTCGGGGTTGTGGGGTTTTGTTTTTCGGTTATTTTTTCTCTTCTCTTTCCTTGGCACGTTTGTTCAGTGTAGAAAGAAAGGAATGGGTGTTTCCTGGCAGTACCCTAGTGCACTGTAAGAGTAACGCAGAGCAAAACAAAACATTTATTTCAGATGGCTAATACTAGGTGAGACCAGCTTTAAACAGATTTACAGTCAAAATTCTGGATCCCGTCATATACTTTTTATGGGATACCAACTACATTCTCCAGCAAATGTAAAAAAAAAATAAAATGGTGGAATACAGCAACAATCCTTCCCTTTTCTTATCTTAGCGTATGTTGAGATTCAAATTCTTTTGGTCTGGGCTGCTCTTAACAATATTTGTGTGAGGTTCGTCACTTGAAGGAGCTGAGCTCTTTGAGGCTTTCTAGGTATTTGTCTAATAATAAAATTACTCTAGTAAAATTGTTTTTTAATTACTGTGGCTATTCTAGAGAGTAACTGAACGACTAAAAGTTGGCACTTTAGAGCCAGTGCTGCAGTCAGCAATGTCTGCTCCTTACAGGTGGACAGTGTTGTAGCTGCAGAGTATGAACTGGAGTACCTGCTGCTGGAAGGACACTGCTATGACATTACAACTGGGCAGCCACCTCGGGGACTCCAGTTCACACTGGGGACTTCAACCAGCCCTGTCATCGTCGATACCATCGTTATGGCCAACTTGGTAAGCGTCTCCTGGAGCTGGCAACCACTGCCTGGTGCTCATCCAGTGGGCACAGCCACTGCCATGAACCACTGGGTGTTTGCTAGCAGGTGCCTGTGGCTATGTGGTGTATCTTGCAATTCATCAGAGCCACATCATTCCTCACACCGATGTCTGAAACTTCACACTCTCTCTCACCTTTTTCAAGATGTGCTCCTTTCCCTTCAGCTGGCTGAGAAAGGTCTTCTGGAATATCTTTAAATGCTGCCAGTATTCCGAAGGGAAGCTCAGACAGTTGTTTTCCTGAGACAGGGTACTCCTTAGGCCATCCACTCTGGTGCTGTGAGCCTCAGGCTGTCTCATTTTGGGACCCATTTCTTCAGGAGATCTATGGCATAAATGGAGAGAGTCAGCAAGAATAGTTGACGTTGTAGAAAATAAAGGAAGTGTGAAAGAATGGGATTTGCTTCTTTTAATTGAGAAAAGGTGCTGGAAATCCAAGTGTATGATGGTTCCCTGCAGCTTCTTTTGTAACGTCACTGCATAAGGGACGTGTCTGTTCTCAGTGCCCACACTGGGCCATGGGAGAGGTAATGGACTGAAATTATGGCAGAGGAAGTTAGCCACTGGAATGTTTTCTTGTTATATAATGTTAGTGAAAAACTGAAGTAAATCGCCTCTTGTGTTGTTTTTTTGTTGGGTTTTTTTTAATCTTCAAAATTTTTAAAGGTATTCCATTTATTTAAATGAATTAAAATAAAAACAAGGGGAAAAAAATCACCAGTGCTAAATATTTATTTTAGAATTATTACTCATTTTCAATTTGTGCCTTTTCTTAGCCAGAGTATATCCTAGAATGATGCAATATTTCTTACTGCAGAAAGAAAGATGCCCCTTATTTTACATGTGATCACATTGTGTGATTATGTTGGGGAGCAAAGCATAATGGCTCAAATGTGTCCTTTTTCTACCTGACTGTACCAAAGTGTCTGTACCACAGGATGTGGTGCTGTAGCTGGGACTCCTCTTGCTCAGCTCAGTGTCTGTACTGTGTGTGGGCATGAAGAGAACAGGAACATGCCCTGTGCTTTTTAAAAATACTTTTAAATTTTCTTTTTAAAGCAGACTGGCTCACATAGGAACTGCAAGCATTTGAAGCCACAGTACAAACCTGAATGGGACACTAAAGCAGCTCTACAGTTGCATAGATCTTCTATAGGTGTAATAATCTAAATCACAGATGAAAATATTCAGATCTGGAATCTGAAGCTTAAAAAGACTTGAACACAATATTTGAATTTCACATTGTAATTTTTTAAGCTCTGTAGAAGAGGTATTTTGTAACGTGTAAATTACGATACTGCTTCCTGCTGTAGATGAAATACCACTCTGCAGAGCTTCAGAATTCCTTTAGATTTTGTTGTGTAATTACAAATTAATGTTTTGAAATTCCCTCACTCCTTCATAAAGGCAACCTTTTGCAGGAAAAGACTTTGGGTTTGCACTGTTCCCATCACGGCAATGAAGACTTGCATCTAACAAATAATGCCAGATGTTTTCAAGCTTCTGTCTCTTAGGGAAAACCCAACAATTTTGAATGGAATAATTTCTGGGGCTTTTCTCCTGTTCTCTGGGTTTAAAGCCTTAAGGTTATGTTAATCAACAGGCTTGCAAGTAACATTTTAGATATAAAACAGTGAGTCAAAACACATAACCTTAAAAGCTAATTTTTCTGCATTTGCATTTTCTGGAAACTGCCAAATATTCTTTTCTCTTTACAGGGCTACTTCCAGTTAAAAGCCAATCCTGGTGCATGGACTCTAAGACTGAGAAAAGGCAGATCTGAAGATATTTACAGGATCTACAGGTAGGTCAGGATAAGAAATACTTTAGTCTTTTTCTTTTAAAACTTTGGAAGTAGATAGGCATTGTAATATGTGACTCTGATGGTTCCCTTGCCAAAGTGTGCTGACCTGAACAGCAAATTAAACAGCAAATTACATTTCATGCTGAACATATGTTATGCAAGGTGAAGTTAATTAATTTAAGACCTCATTAAGTGTGTTCAAATAGATGTATTTTTTCTTTGTCATGTCTCAAAGCTGTTTTGCAGTGCTGAGGCTTAATACATGTATAAAAATGAGCAGAAGAAATAAAGAAGGTGTTTCTGCTTTGTAGTAAAAGTCAGTATCTTGCTCTATTTTCAGCCACGATGGCACAGACTCTCCGCCTGAAGCTAACGAAGTTATTGTTGTTCTCAATAACTTCAAGAGCAAAATTATTAAAGTGAAGGTGAGTTTAAAAACTAGAGGTGCTCTTTAAGAAGACTGACCAACAGTGGGGGAGAAACTTGGATTAAGGCCTGATGCTCCCTTCCCACGAGCATGTACTTAGGGCAGTCTGCATGAAGCTCACCTCACAGTATCAGGAGTAGAGAGCATCATCTGTAGACTTGATTTGGGTTTTTGATACAGGAGAGAATGACATGTAAGTCCTGTTCCTTGTGTATGTCCCTGAGATACAATAATTCTCACATTTTCCTGACTCAGTTGTGCTTATAACTTCAAGAAAAAGCAGTTTTGTATGTCCTATATATGTCTGGTAAGAAACATTCAGCATGTCCATCGAGCCAGCATTTTATCTGTTACAGATAAATGTTATTCATTTGGCAAGACATTTTCTGTCACTCTGACACTGACTAGGTGAGAATACATTTAACAAAAGAAAAAAATGGTAAATTACTAATCTGCTGTCTCTTTGGGTTACCTATCAGGTAATGCCATAGCTGAGTAGTTTAAGGAGAATGACTGCGAGATAAATGATGGCTATAACACAGCCAATTCACACCTGACACCATTTACTTGTGCTGGACTGATTTTGGGATGTTCTCCCCATTCACTGTCTTGTCTGTGTATCTGCTTTGGAGTCTCAGTGGCCAATTATACCACTTAGAGAGTGGTGGAATTGGTGTGTTGATTTTTTGGTATTTTTGAGGAGTGGGGAGGGTGTTGGTTTCTTTGAAGGATTTTCTTTGCCGGTCTCCATCATCAAGGTTGCTCACTAAATGTCTCTTAGAAAAGCATTTTGACTGTCCAGACTAACATGCCTTTGGTGGTGTCTAAAAGCTCCTTTGGAATCTGTTTGGAAAAAGTCAGTTCATTACTGAGCTGTTTTCCCAGACATCTTAGGTTACCTGTCAGCTCATGGGATGTAATTCAAGTAGGTAAAAACAGAAACAGTGCCAGGATAACACTCCATAGCTATTTGCCCAAAATGTGGTTCCACTCACTAAAGCCATGTTATGCTTCACAGGTTCAGAAAAAGTTTGATATGATGAATGAAGATCTGCTAAGTGATGGCACCAATGAGAATGAATCTGGATTTTGGGAATCTCTCAAATGGTAAAACTAATTCAATGATAACCTGCAAGTCTCTTGAAACTGGGAAAACTATTTGGCAATACCATTATGTCTGTGACATTGCACAGATTTCTGTTAAGACTGCTTGAATTTAGGGCTGTCCTTCACTGGACTCCTCTCTTTCTAGAGATCTGGGTTCCTGCTTTGCACCTGCTTTTACCTTCCCTTACCCCCTGCTACCTGAGAGCCTGAAAACATCGTTCCTTCCCAGGAGCTGCACCTCAGCCAGTGCTCTCTCAATCAAAAGATGTTCATCTGGGAGCTCTTGGACCTTCCCTGTCCGTGTGCACAGCACTCTGCCTTGGGGAAGATGCCCTGGTCACCAAGGCCCACAGACCAACTGTATTAAAGCAAAACTGTAGCCATTTTCTGTATTTGCAGCCTTTCCTATAGAGCTGGCCCTCCCTATCCTGTCCTTCATATAACCACGTTTTTCCTTTCAGGGGATTCACAGGAGGACAAAAGAATGAAGATGTGAAACAGGATAAAGACGATGTGCTAAATATATTCTCTGTGGCTTCAGGACACCTATATGAGAGATTCCTACGGTTAGTGGAGAATTTACAGTCCCCAATGTGCCAAATGGTAGTGTCCTGCTTTGCACAAGGGAAAAGGTTACAATTTGCAAGAGTAGAAAAGACCCCACTTTTTCAACGCTTCAGAAGTCCACTAGAATCTGCCTCTACTGTGTCATAGGAGCTTTTGTCTGCATAGCATTAATGAGTTAAAAATAGTTTAATAGATGGTGTGTTGCTGTCCTAAATTTTCTCACTACAATATAACCAATGTATTGTTAAGAAGTTACAGAGTAAGTCACAGTTGCTTTGGAAAGAATCTGAACTTCTGTGGTTCTCAAAGGACTGTGAAAGCCAACAGGCTGTATATTCTCTGACTAGTTAAAATACATAGATGTTGGGAGTTTAGTGATTTTGTGGATAAAATTAAGCTGTTTACAATAGGCTGAAGCTACCCATTTTTTCTTAATGCATGAAGTTCAGTTTCCTGACACGTAACTGCAAATAGTTTAATCATGTAGCCCAGCAATTTGTCATCTATTGCACAGCTCATCGTTCATGGGTGCCACTTTTTCCTGTAACTGCTTCATTTTTTTTCTTTTGATAGCATAATGATGTTGTCTGTGCTGAAACATACCAAGACTCCTTTAAAATTTTGGTTTCTGAAGAACTACTTATCACCCACATTCAAGGTTTGTTACTAATTAGAAATTTATTTGGTGGTGGGGGCGAGATGCCACAAGCTGCTTCCCCCTCCCTTCCCAATGCTGTACCAGCATCACTTGGCCAAATGTGTGCTCACCCAAAGCTGGAGAAAGCCTCACAGATGAGAATGTCAGCTGATGTGACAGCGGGCCAAGTTTTTCTAGTAAAACAATTCTCCCAATGCTCTTCTCTCATTTTGCATCCCACTTACACTGCTTTGTACACCCCGAAATAATTGTCCCATCTGTGAATTTTTATGATTTGAGTAATGCATTCTTTTAAACTCATCTGTGGATCACTATAAAATGGCTCATAAGGAACTGTGTGGACAAAGATGCTGAAATATTTAGGTGTCTCAGGATAGTTGGCTTTACAATTTGTATTGATTGTTCAGCTTGGGGCTCAGCCTTTTGTGTGAATTAACAAGGAAACTAATTTTCTTTGTGATATTTCATTTTCTGATGTTCTATGCCTTCGACTGAAGTCTGTCTCTTGTAATGTGCTTTTCTTTTTCCTGCAGAGGAACAAAGAACTGAGATAAGCTGCTTTTTTCCCCTCCCTCTGCAGGAGTTCATCCCATACATGGCCAAGAAGTATAATTTCCAGTATGAGCTTGTCCAGTATAAATGGCCACGCTGGCTGCACCAACAAACAGAGAAACAGCGCATCATCTGGGGTTACAAGATCCTCTTTCTAGATGTGCTCTTCCCATTAGCTGTTGATAAAATCCTGTTTGTGGATGCTGATCAGGTAACACAGAGGCTGGAGTTATTTGATCTTTTCTTTTTTTCTTTTTTTTTCTTTTTAATAATAAATTCCTGAATACAATTTCTGTATTGTTGGAAGGGTTGCAAGTTTGAGCCCTTCATAGGCATGACTGGAGGTTGATTCTGTAATTATTGCATGCTTCAGTGAGGGCTGGGTTTTGTGCCTGTTTCCACAAGATTGGTTTTGTTAGCCTGTCTTTTACTGTTGTCTGGTTCCTCATTCACTCACTGTGATTCCAGCTACTTTGCCAAATAGATTCTCATTTCACCCTTCCATTTTTCCAATTCAGCCTGTTCTCCCAGCCTGCAGGTCACTAACCACAGACAGTATTTTCCTAAGTCACCAACCACCCTGCCCTCCCAGGCCCCTGCTTTTAGCTTGGCCACATCTGAGTGGCTTTCAGAGGAGGAGAAGGCAAATCCCTTGTGCAGGAGGCCGTGTCCTGCTGCGAGGCAGACAGGACTGCAAGGCTTTGTGTGTGCTCACTCCTCAACGGGTGGAAAGCGCAGAAAACATGCACAGTGAGAACTGCCAAAAGTACTCTGTCAAAAATACATATGAAACTGAGAAGTACAGATTATCAACAAGTGAGTGTAAGCTGCCTTGGGGGTTTTGGCATATGGACGGTGTGATCCCATGCCAGGTCGAACTTAAGCCGAAGTATCAGTTAGGAGAGATTTCCTGCTACCCTGTTGTCATTTTAGACAGTTTGTTTTTGTGTTTGTGAGAGATATTAAGGCATTTTTTCCCATCAGAGTATTTTTGAAGTAGCGCTACTGCCACATCTGTGTCAAAAAGGCATTAAAAAGCTTTCTTCCCTGAAGGGTCTGCAGACTCTGAAGAGGAAGGGATACCAAGAACCACAGTAGAGTTCATGTATAGTGAGAATTCTTGCTGCTTGTTAAGAAACAGTTTTGCACTTCAGCTGTCAAACCAACCCCTATGAGCTTATTTGAAGCTCTATTTTATTTGCTCCAGCTCTAAGGGCAGGGGAGACAACACCTTTTGTGCTGTGTTTTTGTACTACATACACATAATGCAAAAGTCTGCCACAGATATCAGGTAATTCTTCCTTTAGCTGTTTGCTCAGTTTGAATTAAATCCTGTACAGCATTTCCAAATAACCTGTGGTAGGCTCCTAGAAATCAAAATAAAATGTCCTTTCCCTGCAGATCGTGCGCACAGATCTGAAAGAACTGCGAGATTTCAATCTGGATGGTGCTCCTTACGGATACACTCCATTCTGTGACAGCCGAAGGGAAATGGATGGCTACAGGTTCTGGAAATCAGGATACTGGGCAAGTCATTTAGCTGGAAGGAAATACCACATCAGGTACTGGAGAATTACTATTTTTCTTTTTTTCAAAATAGAGGGGTAAAGTTTTTGTTGCTATTTAGACTAGCTGAGGTACACAGCCCTGCATGCACCACTTTTTGCTTACTGTTGCCTCTTTAAGGTTCCATGGCCTCTGGTCCCTTGGAAGCACTAGGGACACTGAAGTTATCTTCAGTATGCTACAGCTTTTACAGAAGAACTGCAGTGTTAACTAACAGACATTTTCCTTTGTTAATAACAAGTGCTGGAATAGGGATTGCATGACAGCAAAGCTACGCTAGATTTGTTGAAAATTCTTTTTTGTACGTGCCATAACCTTGTCAGAACCGCTTTCCTGCCTTGTAATGGATCATCTGATGTGCCACCACCGTGAGATTGTTGTAGGGTATTGTGTCTCAGGGGGTCTAGTGGGGCTGCAGTGAATTACCCCCCAGTGAAATGTCATTGCTAATTGCATCATCTCCATGTAGTGCTCTGTATGTTGTGGATCTGAAGAAGTTCAGAAAGATAGCAGCTGGAGATCGACTCAGAGGACAGTATCAGGGTCTTAGTCAGGATCCAAACAGTCTGTCCAACCTTGATCAGGTGTGTTTTATTGTGTTTGTCTTGGTTTATTGGGCTATGGTGTCAGGTTGGGACTTGGGATTTTTCCAAAGGACTTTGTTTGGAATGAGATGAAGTTGATTCATCACTTTATATTTGCATTGGGAAAAAAGAAAACTCTTACAAAAGTTAACCTTCAGAATACTGTTGGTTTGGGGGGAGGGTTTGCTCCTCCCATCCTGCACCCTGCCGAAACAGCTACTAACTCTCATTCTGCACAACAGGATTTGCCAAACAACATGATCCACCAGGTACCAATCAAGTCCCTCCCACAGGAGTGGCTGTGGTGTGAAACATGGTGTGACGATTCCTCGAAGAAGAGAGCGAAAACCATTGATCTGGTGAGTGCAGGATGATTCCCTCACTCTTGCATCACATAAAAATACAGCAGCCAGTTTTAGAGGCACTTCCCTACCTCAGCCTCTAGCAGAACTTGCATGTTTTCAGCACTTGAGGTTTTTCCATTAGCTTCTGTATTTCCCTTATCTGGAGCAGTGGCATTGTTATGAATTTGGGAAGAGGCTTTGCCCTGCTCTCCAGCTGAAGTACAGGCACACATTGTTCACCACCAGCAGATTAATCCCTGCAGAGGGAAGCACAGAAACCTTTTGTAGCCTGTCTGTTCTGTCTGCAGTGTAACAACCCAATGACCAAAGAGCCCAAGCTGCAGGCAGCCATGCGGATAGTTCCAGAGTGGCAGGACTATGATCAAGAAATCAAACTGCTCCAGAGTCATTTCCATAAGGAAAAAGAAATGGGAACACCAGCTAAGATGCCAGGACAACACACACACGGTAATCTTTGTTTCTCTACTTCTGTGGCTTCCTCTGTGCCTGTTGGTCTGGTGCTGTGTCCTCCCTCACTGTGAGCTTGTGCCATGCACGGGGCTCAATGAGGGCCTGGTAAATCATCGGGGAGGGTAATGGGATGGAAGGACCTTTGCTGAGCTAGGCTGGTGTAGTTTAACCTAATTCTGAAAGTGAGAGAACAGACTTGTTCCAGTTCTGTAAAAGACCCTCACTCTTCCTGCAATTTTATGAGCTTGGCCTTATCTTAACCCTTAAAGAAGTGCTGCTACACACTTGTGGCTGAGAATTGTTCTTCAGGCACTGGTACCTTGCAAGGAAAAGGTCTCAGGAGGCTGTACTGATTTTCAAACCAATCTGCCAATTGAGGCAGCTGAAACAGAGTGCTCATTTTTCTCTCCTCTTCTACAGATCCAGCAGCACATGTGGAATTATGATCCATGGAGACAAATTCAAGTTAGACTCTTTCATAGACAATTTTTATATTGAAAGCTAGGTTTTTTTCCGGTGTGTCTGCAAAACTGCTGAATAATTGAATGGGATGATGTATGCATTTCTATTACTCGCCTTTGGGTTAATTTCTGCATATGAAATAGGATCTGGATTGCTGGAATTAGCATTACTGGTTTTTTGCACCTGTGGTGGAGATGAAAGACCCCATGACGGAATTTAGTGTTTCAGAAACAAAACTTCACAATCCACCGGAAAAGCCACAGCCTGTTCCTTCAGCTGTTGCTGCCTCCACCACTGATGAAGCTCCTGTTAGCCTCAGCTAACAGGAGAATTGCAGACATACATCCTAGCCTCATCTGATGGACATCATTTTTCCAGGTAACAACATAAGGCTCTAAATTATGCCTTGAATTTGGGACACTGTTTCATCTTCAGGTTTTCAAAGAATTGAAGATACTTCTTGGATTTGTTCCGTCTGCCCTTGATTTTGTAACAAAACCAGCATTATTTTGATTTTCTATTTCTTGTCTTCATTTATTGCCCAACTTTTGATGGTTTGGCTACCACAATCTATTTAAATGCCCATCCAAATGCAAATGCCTAAGCTTACAAAGTGAGCAGAACATGGAATCTGGCAGCTGAGTTCATCCTAGCCTATATGACTTGAATCAAAGTGCCCTCCCTTCCTCCTGCTCCAAGTGTAAATCAGTGTGCAAAACTGGTAGGGCCTTACTCTTGCTGTGGTTCACTGATTCATGAATGTTTTTTTGTTTATAAAAAATCTGTGGAAGAAGGTTGGAAGTTTATCATCATGTAAATTTCATTAACTTTATTTTTCTTCAAACAGAGATGTTGTCACATCAATAAAAACTTCAGAGCTCCTAGGTCTTAAGCTTTAGTTCCCACTCAGTCCTTTGATCATCCTTTTTCCTTGCACACATTGCAGTCTTAATTTGATTTGGGGGTTTCTGGATATTTCACTTGCATTTGCTTTCATTCTGTGCATAGACAAGAAGGTCTCTTCTTGCAAGGATGAATTACCCTGGGCTAGTTTTATCATTCATATTCATGTCTTCATTTTTAAAGATGCTGCTGCCATAGTTCTGTACTACGAACGTACCAATTAAAGAAAACCCTCAAACCCTGTTTCCCTCATTCTGTAGGATTAATAGTCTGCTCCCTGTAACACTGAGGAGTTGAAGAGTTGAAATATAAGAATTAAAAGGAGATTTCTAGTATAAAATACAATCACTTGTGCATCTTGAGAAATCCAGACTTTTTTTGGTTTTGTGCCTCCTGTGTTTTTATACAGGTAAATGTTTTGTGCTGTAAGACCTTCAACCCAATGATAAAGCTGACTTAAAATATTCTTCTGGAATTACTGTGTTATAAATCCTATCATGTTTTGGAGGAATCTGAAAGAAGACATCAGTTGTAGCGTTTAAACTGTTCAATAGTGTGACTTAAGAGAAAAAGCAGCTCTTCTCCAGCCACCTCAAGGAAGGGCCCAAACCACCACCCCAAACTCTTCAAAAAAAGCAGCTTAAGAGCAATGTCCCTCAGCTGACCTGGCTGGCACTGCTGGCCTGTACTGCTGCACCTGTCCTTGTTGGCATCAAAGGTGGGGAGTTCTGGCAAGGTTTGGGAAAGGAGAGTTTATAACCCCCTTCTCCCCAGGGAAAGCTATGCAAGCCTGGGGGGCTGGAGAGCAGCCTTACAGAGTTTATCAGCTTAGGTGGGGTTTTAAATTCAGATAGTCTGTCTGGTGGCTCTGGAAATGACAGGTGAGGTGCCTTATGCTTCCCATCAAAACTGTTCCCCTTAAGGATAAACAGACTTACTCTAGAAGGACTTTTTTCTAATGTAAAAAACAATGCGTCTGCCAACAAATTAATTACGTATTATGTCAATTAGCCTCTTTTAAGCAGCTGATACAGCACAGGTAAGACTGTCCATTCTGAGTTCAGCTGCAAATCACTTCAGCCTTGCTGGAGCACAGGGAATAGCACAGGAAGAAGTGGGCAGCAGCTGTACACCATCCTTCCCTCCAGGGATGGATGGGGAAAGAGTGTGCCCAAGCCCTCAGAACAAGAGCAGCTTTCAGTGGAACATCCTATCCTATCTAGAACCATATTTGGCTTCTTTTTTTTCCCCCCAATTATATTCAGAGGCCACAAGACTGAGAATAAAGCGACCTCTTAAATTCAGCACATTTAAAATGCTTTGTTGAATAAGAAAATACTCCTAAATTAAATGTCAGTTACAGGGGTTTTTTTAATTATGCTCCTTCATTCTGATAGTTAATGTATGTACTTGAACACCCACACTGCATCCTTTTTTAAAAAATTGTAAGATCTGGCTAGCTATGGAGGATATTTTTGTTGCCTCTACTTAACAGAGGCCATGCTCTTAAGTTTTTATAAAGAAATAAAAGTCATCTAACTCAAAATTGATACAGAAAGAAACCAGAAACATACTCTGAGGTTCTATACCTTTGCAGTACTCGTAAGAGTCCTGTAGCTGTTCTCAAGTACAGTACAAAATGCAGGTGGTACTGATCATTCTGAATGTGAACTATTCCCATTTTTCCTGAGAAGCCACTATTTACTTCCACCCAAAAATAACAATCAAAAAGAGAATAATCACTTCTTTTGGATCTGTGCATATGTTTGCTCTTAGATGCTCAATGGGGCCTTGAAAGACAAATAGTTTGTCACCCCCATCTAGAAAGCATCTTGGAGCGAGACAATAGAGCTGCTGTTGGTCCTGTCACTGATGGCCTGGTCCTGTAACTAGTAAGACTGGTGATAATTAGAAAATGGGGATTGCAGAGGTCACAGTGTAATTTTGGATTCCTCAGACTAGAAAAGCCACTTCTGTGGCAAAGTGCTGACATTGTTCGCATCTCTGGCTACAAGCAGCTTGACCTCTTGGTGAGGAGTTCACACTTGAGAAATGCCCTGTACTTTTATGTTAAAAGGAAGATTTCACTGCCTTACTAAAAAGCAAATAGCAAAGAGAGAAGACTAAGATTTCTCTTTCATTTAGCTGTATGGGGTTATAAAGAAAATGAAAGGGACGTGTACAAAGCAGGAAATACCCAGTCACAGTCTTCGGAATCAAAACGTTTTTTAAATTATGACCTGGTTTTACCCAAATCTTCTGTAATCTGTTCAAGAATATTCCATAACTCCCCGTGGCACCAAGACCAAGTGACCCAGGGTACTGGGAGTTCTCTTTACTGAATGTTACTGAGATCACAGTGAGTTTCCCAGTGCAGTGGCAACAACAAGATCCAGTGTAATAAAACCTCTGCTGTTCTTTACCCATGTCTCTCCTGTTGATTGCTTTGGGGCAGATAACTGAGGTTTTAATAGTGTTCTTTGGAGTACATTTTTCACTTCTTGTATGCAAGTGCTGGGATACTGTTGGAAAGTTAGAAGGGAAGAGGAGGAGTTGCTCCTCCCAGCCAATCTTGTTAATCACGGTATTTGAGTAACCCCTAAACTGAGGCACTCCTGTTAAACAATAGGAATATTTTATATAAATCTACCTTTTAGGTCTATTTTTTGGAACTCTACCTACTACTACTTAAAAAGGATTTTTCTATGTCAGCTTTTTGTCATTTCTTCATTTGATTTGCTTTTACACTGATACTCCACAGTAAGGACTCAGAAAGTGATCCTCCAGCAATACTTCCAAGTACAGAGCTGTGTCTGAACTTCTTTCATAGCTGGGAATGAATTCCAAACTCCTATGGGACGCTCAAAACCTCTTAACCAGAGCATCTTCATTAATCAAAGAGCTATAAATTAGACAGCTTGGCACAGGAAGCCCAACTGAATGCTACACAGGCATGTACTTGCTTTCTTACAGTTGACTGTTTGAACTTGCTCATAGTTCAGGTTTGGAAAATGAGACCAAATCCTAGGAGACAACTAAAAGGGGAAAAGGAAGCAGCCCCAAAGAATAAGTACACACCATCTGCCTATGACCTCTTCAATGGGATTTTGCACTCCCCCCCTTTTGCTGTTTGAAGTACTTATTTAAGCATGTAACTGTACATACTTAATGCTGAAGAACTGATCACCCTCCACCCCAAAAGAGCTGCATAAATGAGAAAAATTCTGATGGGGGAGTGGGGATAAAAAAAAGTAGTTTTGAATCCTTTTTTTACAAAAATTTTAAAAATTGTATTAACCTGAATACTATAGGTTTCTTTGATGGGCACACTGTCCCATTCCCCTCAGCCTGCATCCTGCCAGCTATCAATACATGCCTGTAACATCAGCCAAAACACCACACGGTGCAGGATTTCCCCCTCAGTGCTGTCACCTGCCAAGGGCAGCTGCTGGAGAAGCCCATCACGTTCTGACTTGGCTCTGCACTTCTGGCCCTACGTGCAAGGCATTACCCAACTGTGCCCAACCTGTCCCTTTGCTTTCTTGACAGCAATCTTTAACTTCCAGCACCTGTGTCCAGCTCCCATCAATGCCAAGAGCCAGCTTTTCCAGTGCAAGACTTGCTGCCTGAAGGGACACAAGTCACCATTCTGTGCTCACACAGGGACTCCCCACCACCCTGTGCTGAGAACGCAGCCGTACAGTGGGTGCCTCTGTCCAAGAGTTTGCCACAAAACCCAAGCAGGACTTAACCCAAAGCTCTGTTCAGTGCTGCTGCTGGTGTTTTGGGCAGCTCACAGCCAGCTCCTGTCTCCACAGGAGAGACAAAAGGAATGGAGTGTCTGGATGTGTGTAGAGGTTTCTTCCTTGCTGGTTTGCTGTGTACCATTTAGGCTCTTTCTGGGGGAGATACAAAGCCATGTGAGGGCAGGCAGCACTTTGTCTGCAGGCAAACAAATCACCTGTCCACAAGCTGCTCTTGCTGCCCGTTTCCATCTATTGATCAAATACCTGCACTGACCTAACAAGATGAAAAGTCACTAAAATGCACTTCAGAGTTAGGCAAAGAACAGCAGCTCTGCTGCCCGTATCCCCAGGGCTTAGACACAGGGACAGGGACACCCCTCACCAGTCTGCCACGCACACTGTGCTAAGCCTGAAGGGATCCTGCCCCCAAATAGCTGGTTTGGCCCATCCAAGGCACACAGGGCAGTTCCTGTGCATACAAAAACATCCCTGAGTTTAGCACACAGCACACACCAGCACTCTCAGCTGCGCTCTGGCTGCCACAGCCCTTCCTGTCCCATCCCCAGGGACTTCTTGCCTGCAGACAGCTCCATGCTGTACTAACAGCCAGCCAGCACTGCCTGGAGAATCCAGGCCACTGGATTTAATCCCGTCCCCAGCAAACGCCTGCAGTCTGCATCACAAGGGAAACCCCTCGATCCATACAGGCCATCAGAGGGGTTTCTGGCTGGAAGTTCTCTGTGGGCTCTGCCCAGCTTGCCAGGTCAGTTCTCCCACCACTCCTTGGGGGTGAGTGAAGGTGCTCAGACTGCAACGGGGGACCAGAACCAACCCTCAGCAGTCCTGGAACTCCTCTCCACAGCTGTACAGTGCCTCTGCCACACATCTCACCAGCTCGTAGTGTCCAGAGCACATCTTCACTTACTCTGTCCAACAAGTGCAGCCTGATTTGCAGTCACTGCAGAAATGCACCCCAGGAAAGGAGTTAAATCTGTACCCTCTGGAGCCAAGGCTCTCCAGTCTGCCATCCCTAACACAGCAATGGCCAGTGGGTCACAAAGCACAAGGCTCCTCAAGGAAGCGCCTTTCCCAAACCCTGCCAATCCCCCAGTGCCTTTCAAGTCACCACAGAAAAATTCATTCTGACGCTGGATTTACACTTCATGCTTCCACCTTGGCTAACAGTGGCAGTGTAAATGTCCCAACATTCAAAGCTACCCATGAGGAAATTCCTCTCCATTTACCCACCTCCTCTTTGCCACATAACTACATTTACCCAATCATGAGTACTGCTTATGGATTATACACTCCAGCTGTTTTGAGTCAACACCTGGATCTTCACTAACTTGAAGATAAAGAGCTCTCCCCCACTCTCCCTTTGTTGTCTGCAGTGTGTATGCTAGCTGCTCCTTGGAATCCAGGTAACTGAGCAGCCACTCCCTAACTGGGACACTGGGAAAATCACTTCTGACTACCAGGGTTTATTGCTGCCTAGACTTTATCAAGACCACTGCTAAGAAAGGTGGCCTTATTCTTGGAATACATTGAATTTGCTCCTTATTAGCCAGCTTGGGGATTGGAGAGGAATGAGAACAGCATTTCTTCTGTGTGAAGATCTGGAAAAAAGAACTCTGCGACACACCTGATGATGGCACAGCAGGTTCCTCTCCTGCTCCTGGGCAACAGGAAACATGATGAGCCATCAGACATTCTCCTCCTCTCACTAATGTTACCACACCTGAGCACAAACACACCTGGAGAGGCAGGACCTGCCTGGCCACAGGGCTGTGCCTGGGGGACATGGATTTGCCAAGAATCTGATGAGCCTGCAAGGTGGGGGTGGGTGTGTGTGTGGGAAGCGCTCCCTGACAGTACCAGTTAGAAAGCCAAGGAATGACTGACCTTTTCCACCTCACAGAGGCGAGAGGGAAGGGCCAGGACATGCTGCCATCGTTCAGAGTGGGCACCTCTCAGCTGCCTCACCAGTCCCACAGCTCAGTGCTCTCACCCAAGGCTGCTGTATTCTCACCATTCCACCTGTACTAAGCAGAGCCACCTTGTGTACAGATTTTGGCTTCCTCCTAAAAAATACAACAGAACAGAGAACCTGCTTTGCTGCGTTAAAGTTAATTTTCAACACCAAACCCCTGCTGCTTTTTTTGCTTCCCTCTTTTCTGGGGAAAGTTTCCACCACACGTACATCTCCTTCCTCTGCTGGAAAAAACAGGTCTTGGTTCTTGGACTTATTCTCCAACTTTTTTCCTCCATCTAAGTGTTTATTTACTACAATAAATATGCAGTGAGTATTTCCAGACATCAAAATATTTCCCTAGACCTTTAGACTGTTTTCTTGATATTCTCTTTCCGTTGCTTGGTTGAGTGTTTTTTAATTATTTTGATTTTTTTAATAAATAAAATGAAAACTTGGCACCAGAACCAGATACATTCAATTTCATTAACACTACATCAAGAAAACATGTTTGTGTACGTGTGTATTTCTGTATATCCACCCTCATCCTCTAAGTATTTTCCTTTTATGCCATCAAGCTCCACAGGAATCCTTCTACTCAACCCACTGCGAATTTCTTATGAACTGCCTGTCCATGACAACCACCAAAAGTCCTTGTTGACTCAGGAATACAGCTCCCTATTTCCTGGAAGTCTTTGTGTTTCATATTCCCAAACGTGCAGTTTCAAACTTGCCTTACCAAAATGCTTCTGTGGTTCCCCTGCAGAGAGAGGCCTCAGGATTTTGTGCTGCTGCCTGTGATTCACTGCTGCTCAACAGCTGTCACCACAATTGCTTCCAGACCTCTAGGAAAGCACTGAATAGCACAGACCCCTGCAGAGGAAAAGAATCTCAAATGCCTTTTTGATAAGGATTCTCACTATTACTACTAGAACTTTGCTACCTGGGTTTTAATTCTTTTAACATGTGCCCCAACAATACAGTAACACTATTTTGGAACAACAAGGATTTTGTGAAGCGTTTATGTATGCACTCAGTGTTGCTATTATCCCAAACCTGTAATTCCTCAAAGTTACACTGCTTTGGCAAGAATTATGTCCCATAAAAAACCCCTCAAGAGTAATTTCAGCTCTCAAGGCACCCCTGATCTCTCAGGAGCTTCCCCTCTGGTTTCAAATTCATGTTTGGACAAGTAGCTCTTTGCTGAGCTTCTCTGGAACACGTGCCCTATCTTCCATAGTTTATCAAAAACTGTCCTCATGGGGTCAGTGACTCCTCCAGCCATCTTTTCTGACTTTCTAAATACCAGCTATTGAGTTGTCCCTTTAGAAAAATCTTTTAGAAACATCTTAGAAAAATCTTAAAATACCAGCTGCTCAACATGTATTGCACTAGACTGCTGAAGATATCCCAGTATAGGGGATATTTTAAAGGTTTTTACATACCGCACATGGATACCTATTGCATATCCTGGTGTTTATTAAAACAATTTTGCCATCTTCACCCAACAAAGCTTAGCGAGTTAGGAACATTTTTCCCAAATGTTCTACTGCGTGTCCTTAAATTGAACTGTATTTCAGATGTGTTCAAGATTGGTTTTTTCTCTCTTGGGGAAGTAAGCCCTTATCTGTTGCTGTGCTGGCAGCCACCAAGGCCAGTTAGCAGCCAGGCTGACTGACTTACACTCCTGCCCCAGGAATGTGGCTCTAACTCTGAATTAGTAGGATTTTATGGGAAAACTCCTCACTGCTGCTGATCTGTTCAGATCTCTGTAAGAACACATTGCTGTTTTCACATGCCATTCCTCTGGGGTCTTTCAAAAAAGCCTCAAAAATAAATGAGTGGCTGCTTTCGCCCTCCTGAATCTTGTAGTCATTTGTCCCAACATCACTGACTACTGGTTTGAAAGGTCTCACCTGAGTCAGCAAGGCCAGTACCTTGACACTACAGCCACTTCTGCAGAATCTCATTCCCAAGTGTATCCAAATCACATGAAATGAGTTGGGTTTTCATTCTCCCATCCTCCAGCTGGGAAGCTGTTCAGACCTCACCACAGTGACAGTGCTGCAGATCATCATCCAGTTGCCCACCTCAGCTCACACTTAGCAATGTCACACTCTTTTCCCCTCACATCAACATTTAACTTTTTCAGCTTTTTTTCCCCTCTCTGCCACCACCCCTTTCTCAATGAATGAACCAGCCATGTTCTTAAAAGAAAAAAAAAAAAGGTGACCTTATAGCAGGTGACACAATTTTCTGTTGGAAGCTGGCTACTCAGAATCACACTGGTGGGCTCAGTTTTTAGCTGCATGGCACTTTAATTAAGATTAGTAAAGAAAAGGACTCTGAATGTGCTGCACAACCATCTCAGGAGACGTTCTGAGCTGTAGATGGAGCACTTGCACTGCTAAGAAAATCCACAAGTGCCTGCTGACCCCTTCCTGCAATTTCCAGCAATTTTTAAAGCGGGAAGGGCTTTTTTCCTGTGTGGTAAACTGCGGCCTTCCATGAAAAAAAACAAAACAAAACAAGAAAACAAACGTGCCTGGCTGCTGCACCCACATTAACACAAGCAATGAGTACCAGCTCTGTGTAGTACTGATCAGTCCCTGAGTTGCTGCTATTACATTATCAGGCTTTTAAATTAAGTTCAAATACAGTTACCTTGAAAAGGTCTAAGGGCTTCCAAGAAAAGGAGCAGCCAAACAGATCAAATTCTGGACCTATTGTGGGTGGGTTTTTCTTTGGTTGCTTTGTTGATAGGTTGAGGGGTTTTTTACTGTTTATTAATGATAAAATAAAGTGAAATTATTACTTCGGTTACCACCAACATTCTAGTGCAAATCACGGGCCAGCACAGAGACCTTTGCACTATGCTGAGGTTTATTTGCTCCACTGCCTTGTATCCAATCACAACTATCATGAGCTCTTTGACAAGAGTGGGCAAAAAAATCTTGTAGAAGGTAATTTAGAAACACCTGCATAGTTCAAGAATCATCTTCCTACCTCCTCCTTTTATGGCAGAAAGGACTCAGATGTAAGGGCAGAAGACTGACCTTCCTACAGGAAGATCCTGTTTCCAAGAGAAGCTCTTTTCTCACATCCCACTCAGAGAAACACTTCTGCCTGCATAACACTAACACCTAAAAACGAATATAAGATTTAAAATCCAATGTGGTCTTTTAAGACTTTTATTCTGTTCACTGATACGAGCAATAAATTTAGTTTCTTTAAAGGGTGAGCACTGGATTTACAGCGAGTGTCGTGAATGTGTGTCCCCCTTTTTCTGTGTTTGCAAAGCAAGTGAGAGCATGCAGTGATTGAGTCATGAAAGTACCTGTTCTCATCAGAGGGGCACAGGAGAGCTAAAACATGCTCTCTCTACACTTTGAAGCACTGAGTTTCCACACTTCTTCCTGAGTTTCCAAGCCTTTCTGCTTATTTCTTTTGGACAAACCCACTGGGGAACAAGATGCAATCCTCTTCCTCATTGTCACAGTTCCTGCATCGCCTGTTTTCCCTCCCCCAGAGCTGATGCAAGGAAAATCTCTTGCCAGCTCATATCTGTGGAATAATAAATGTACCTGATCACTTTGTGTTGCTGATCAAAGCAAGAACTGAATTCTAAAAGCAGAAATGTGATCTGAAGACAGTCAGCCCCATCAAGCATAAACTGAATATTTTAACATCTGGAAGCTGATTTTAAAAGCTCTTCAGCAAAAGCCAGGAATTTTAGGGATGAAGCTATCAAGGAATGAGATATGAAAAAGCTCTTACTACAGGGACCCAACCTTTGCAACCACCTAAATGCTGTCCAGCTTGTCTGCTCGTTCATTCATTTACGTAAGGCTGTAAAGCTTCCATGTCTGTGTAGCAGAAAACAGGGGAGAAGCTGCTCCTGCAAGTCAGCAGCTGCTCAGAGCGTTACCCACAGCTCTGACCAGTGCACATGGGCCTCAGACAATCTGAGAAATTCATCTGCTGCCAGCAATGGCACAGACTTGGAGGAAGAAATTAATTGCTTTAGACAACAAAACCCCCCAGTCACTGCCCTACAGCAGCCACAGAAAATCAGGACTTAAAATAAATACTTGTTTTACTTCCTTTTGTTTTCTTACTTTCTTCATATTTGAGCCCAATATGGAGATGAATCGGAGACACAACCTTTTCATGTAATTGCAGCATGATTGATGCCATGATGATTTTTCGCTTTTTCTTTTATACCCCTTTTATACAGCTTTTATGCATTCTTAGTGCTTTTAGCCCACATAGTTATAATTCTTTAAGTTTGATCACTTCCCTCACACCCAATATCCCGTTAAGCCAAGAGCCCAAACACCCTGGAAACCCCAGACCCCGAGGGCCTCTCCAGAACACATTCTGTAAACAAAGCCAGGCCCAGCCAGGGGAAGGTTCCTCGCTGAGGGGTCTGGCTGGAGTCCCTCCCTGGGCAATCTTTGATAGATGTGCTAATTAGCAAGGCCTATAATTGCACACACATCACATCGTGGGGGGCCATTTCTCCGGGGGGCATTTCGGGGTGCATTTCGATGTGCATTTCTGTGCCCCTGAGGATCCTTCAATAAACACCGAGGTAAAACCCTTTTTCCCTCTTCACTGTGTTCAGCTCTCTTAATTTTAAGACCAGGAAAAGGCATCACGATCATCCAATTCAAACTCAGACCCAAAGTTCCCTCTTGTTTGGATCTCCAGCTTCCCGAGGTGGGGAGGGAGGGGACAGGGAGCCACATACCTGGAACACTGCAGGAATCTACAACTCCAAGTGTCTTTCCAAGACACAGATTGCTGAGAAGAGGGGAGTGGTTTCTGAAGCTGTCTCCTAAGCTTTCTCCAGCAAGAGCTCAGAGGTGTCACACTCCCTCCAAAAAAAAAGGCTCTGCCTGTTCCCGGTTTGTGTGTCACAGGAGAACCACAGGTAAGTAATTGAAGGATTACTGAAATCAGTAGCCAGGCTACTCCGATAATCGAAATCCAAAACACAGCCAGAAGGAAGGGAAAGAATTAATTCATCACCTAATTATAAAAGCAGCACACAGCCTTCTCTAACTAATCTAGCAGCAGAAGGCAAAGGGATCAAATAAAAACAAGCAGTACTGAACTACAAAGACAAAAACTAACCAAAGAAACCCACTATTGCTGAAATGATGGACTCATGACCTGAAAGCAGATACATTATTTATTTCAACTATTTATGTCCTTTTTTATTCCCTTTTGGCTCTTATTTGCTGTCACTGGCATGTTGCAAGGTCATTAATAATGCATAGCAATAAATAATATATCCACAGTCACACCAACTGAATTTTGTTTGTCACTATGGCCCTGTGAGCATCTTAAATTTATTATACTCGGGGCTTTTTCTGAATGGTGGCTAAGACCTGTACACATAGACTAGTTCAAAGCTATAAAACAACAATGACAACATTTGGAGCTAATTTCTGGAGAAAAAGCAGACATGGAAGTACTCAGTTGTTGGTTTCAGCCCAGACAGCTGCCAGGAGGCATGAACTGAGGCACCAGAACTTTGGCTAGACAGTTCCACACAAAACACCTCCTCTGTCCTTCAAACTGCCTGTTGGATCCACAACTTGCAAGAACGTTCTCAACTGTTTGAGTTTGCCACAAAAAATGCACACCCACACAAACCACAAAACCTACCAACTCGCACCTTCTCCTGCACTCGAAATGGGGTTTCACGGGGCAAAGGAGGTGCTCTGGAGTGCAAGAAGGGCCATTCATTCAAAGCCTGACTCCACACAACACCAGCCAGCTTCACTGTGAAGCCTGGGGGGAAAAGAGCCAGCCCAAAACATAGCCCAGAGTTGTGCCAGTGAGTGACCCACGACAGCACACGGTGAAGTCCTGAGCAGCTCAGGACTCCTAAGCACTTTCATAGGAAAAGGTAAAGCCAGTATGGAGAATACTATTTTCATTCATGTAAAAGCAACAGGTGACCATACTTATGTGTCCAGAACCGAAAGAGAAGCTCAGTATACAACAGGAACACAAAATAGAGGCATTCCAGCTTTAGAAGGTGAATAATTTGGATTTAAAAGCAAAAAACCCCAAAAACCTACCAACCCAGCACTGTACTAATGGTTTTTATTGTTATTAGCAAAGTAGTAAAATATAAATCGATCCCTTCTGAACATCTTACTGTCAGTAAACTGCAGCATGGAGTAACACAGGCACAGCCTGACCTGCATCTGCTTTAAGTACAGTCCCACAGAGAGCTCGTCCCAGCCCTGTTCTTTCACCCACTGCATTAACTACACACCTGGAAAGCAAATAGATTCAGCAAGCTGGTCTGATGAGAGTAACTGTCTGGAGCTATTTTTTGGTGGGGTTGTTTTTGCCAGTCCAACTTTCCAAACATGCTGATTGTAAGGCCGCATCATCGTCACTGTGTGCACAAAAAGGAATAGCAGTGGGAGCACGTGAATTTAAAAAGAACAAACAAACAAATAAACCAAACAAAACCCCCTATCTTTAGTGGAAGGGCATAGATGGGGTGGTGAGATGGGACAAAGCTCATTTTTCACAGCTTCTGAAAATTACATAAAATTAGATGCAATGCAGAAGCAAACCTTTAAAGTAAAGCAAGGAATTATATGAAGCAATCCTGTAGCTGTTACTGAGAATACAAATGAACTTTCTGATGCCTGATCCAAGTCACTGAATTAACAACTCATACCTCCACTGAAGCTGTAAATAAGCAGCCTAGAAAAACTCCCTTTATCTGTATTCCTCTGGTGTCATGCAATATATTCACATTCCAAGCACTTACTTAGCAGTCCCCCCCTATTATTTAAACACATTTGAATATAGTACAGCAAAGCATGATAAGTATGATCACAATCCAGAACTGCATCAACTCTCTGACAGGAAATGCAGAGAGACTCCTAAGCTGTCACTGAACTCTGAGTTAATTAACAGGGAGGGGAGCAAACGGTAACACCAAGCACGAGACTGCCAACAAATTTCAAACTCAACTATTATGACACAGCTGCATCAGTGTGCAGTAACAATATTTCTTTGGACAGTTTAAAAGCAAAGCAAAGCAACTTTAACAGAAATCCAGGGTCCTGACCCTGCTTTAAGGTCAATAGAAAAAATTTGACTGAGATAAACATTACTTATCTGCAAGGAGCTGAGTGCTACATCACCAGGCATCAGCTTTTCAAGCATTTCCTGAGAGCAGATCCACAACAGGTGTCCATTTTCTCTGATATCATAGAGCCTGTAGCAAAAACCAGAGCTCAGTCTAATCAGCAGTTTCAAGGTAATAATTTCCCACCTCTTGGCCGAAGCAGAACTTCACAGCTCATCAGGTAACAAGTGGAAAAATCACTTTTGTCCTAAATTAGTTTCTTTTCCCCTAGTGAAGATACCATCAACCCCCCTGTCACCAGCTATTATTGGAGGCCTGTGTAGTGTAGAGGCCATGCACAGGAAGAGATTTCATCACAGAGCTCAACTCTCACATTGACCAGTGACCGCAAATCCTCACTTTCACTCATCAGTGCTTGCCAAGATTTGGATACACAACATTATGTGTGAAGCCTGTGCCTGTATGTTCCCAACACAGGCCACAGACATGGTCTGTGTGCAATAAATGGAGCCTCAGTTGAGACACAGCAGGTAGAAAGCGCAGGTTACCTCTGACAGCCTGGCCCTCACCCTGCAGGCACAGGGACACCTCCCCGACCCACCCGAAACCTTCCCATCCTGCGCTGATTTTTCCTACAGTCCAGCCAACAGAAAGATGCTCACATGAAACACTTCAGGCAAAGCCTGTCTGGCTTGGAGGTTTGAATCCCTCCATAAAGGCAGGAGCAGGTTAGGAAACTCCACGCAAACGTCTCTGAGCTGTGGGGATACCAGCTCCTGCAATCCCTCCCTTGGCACACAGCGCGAGGAAGCGCGGCCTGACCTGAGCACTGCTGGGTCAGCCAGAGTCTCCAGTGAAATCACTGCACCTCTGGGATCCCTACAGCTCTCGGCAGTGATCTTGGTTTTATGTTTTTCAATCAAAACCAGCCACATTTAAAGCGACAACCTCACCCATGAAGGTGCAAATTACAGGAAGCCCAATCCTGCAAGGAGCTGGGCTGAGGCTCAGTCACTCAGCAGTATCCCCACAGCAGCAGCTGCACTGACAGCAAAACACTGTACCCTGGTTATTCTGACACCCCAGTCCGGTGTGAGAATCCCACAGACTCCAAGATTCACAAAGTTACTCAACACAAGCATGTTCCTCGTGCAGTTAAAGCATGCCATACTGTGGCACACAACGATCTTGAAAAATCAGAATTGTTAGCCTTCAAAAATAAACATTGAATCCTGCTGCTCTAGACTGTTTCCATAACAAAGGCAGTAGCCAAGCAGTGGCTTTGCTTGTATTCATATACAAAACCAGTAGAGAATATCAAGAAAAAAAGATGCACAGTAAATTCCCTGAAAACTGGCTGCAGTTCTAGCTTGTCTCCGCAACACTGGCACCTCTGTTACCTCTTAACATGGTGCAGGAAGCCCAAAGCCACATGTCTGGTCAGGCTCCTATGGGCATCAGCATCTGAGGGAAGTCAGGGCATTGTGGGCACCAGAGAAAACCCCAGATTACAGCTAAGAGAGAGGATTTGCTAATTCCAGCCTCTTCCCACCCATCAAAGATGGGCAAATTTCTTGCAAGTGCTGTAATCTCAATATGGGGTTTGGCTCCAGTGGCAGAAAAAGTGAATATAAGAGCCAAGTTTTCAAACAAAGCCTGGAATATGGAACATCCTGGAGATCTGCATCCCCTGCCTTGGGTGGTGCTCGAACAGCTGCTCTTGCCAGCCTAGGAAGGAATGTTTGTGAACTGTCCTGTTCCATCCAGAGGTATGGAGAGGCAGGTTTTGCACAGAGCGAAATCATTCCTGAAAATTTAAACAGCTTTTGGATCAGGACCCTAAATTCTAGGGAACATAAATGCTTGTCTCAGACTAGTTAGGAGAGCAGAACTCAGAATTACACGAATGGGCGAGAAAAGCCTCCTAAAACCCAGCCTGTGAGACCTGACAATGCCCACGTGGTGTGCAGAGACAAACTTTTCCAACAGAGCTATTGAGAACACCGCCTAATTCTGCACTGCACTGTGCACAGGATCTAAGGCCCTGTAATGGAACTGACTCAGAGCTGAACTGAATCCTCCTGTGCAGACCATGCAATCCAGACGCTTCACTCAGGCTTTATGCCAGGTGCTCTGCTCTGTACATTAGCACCAGACCACACTGACAAAGGTTTTCAGACAGCCTCAATATATAGATGGATTTAGGATCTCCTCCTCAGTTCTGACCTGCTCTCCCTTCCCTCTCTGGCAGGCCAGGTTCCCGTGGCTCTGTGCACCTGAGTACTTCAGGAGCAGCGTCGCAGTCGCTCAGCAGCTCACGGATGGGCAGACAGGCTTCCAGACAAGGTCACTTACTCCAGCTACCTTTAAACACCCTTTTCCGTCTTCCTCCTCCCTCTTTTTTTCAGAGCAGAGTTGTTTTTCTGCCTCTTGGGCTGAAGGGCAGGGAGGCAGTCATGCGTGCACACATCCAGCAGCTAACTGTGCGTGATTCCCTCTGGCAGCCCTGTCAGGACCGCAGCGTTTGTATCTATGAGATGTCACTCTGGGAAAGGTTCTTACACCTGTTCCAAGCCCCTTCAGAATTCACAGCCAAGAAATATTCATTGCAACCCAAAATGTTTTCATTTCAATTCTCATTCCTGGCTGATTTTTTTCTTTTTTTGAGAGGAGCCCAAGATAAAAGTTGGCCATGGTCTTGCACAACAACACGTGCATATTTGCTGAAGATTTCTGAAAAAAAAGAAATGAATTTTGAAGTCCTGCAGCAAAGTGCATCACCTCTCCATGGCCTCAGAAAACACACAGTTTACCACAGTGTTCTCTCTGGCCACACCAGAGCAGCAGTCTACAAACCCCTCCTGGGGGAAATTCCCTGACCTGCAAAGGAGATTATCCCTTGGAGTTCCAACCAGAGCAGATCACTTTCCTTCTCACTTCTGAAGCATGAGTAATTTCTCATCTCTCTTTTCCTTTTTAAGCATGCTTACAGTTGAGCAACATGCTCTGAGGACTGAACACAAGCCTCTGTGTTTTCAAGTCTGGCAACTAACAGCAGGCACTAATGCTTCCTCGGGCCTTCCAGGGAGAAGCCCTGAATTACATTTGTGAGCCTTCAGCAGGAACAGCCTCACATGAAGCTGGTGGAAATGCTCTCAAATACATTCCACTTTATGGCTTACCTGATCTACAGAGCAGGCAATGAGCCATAATTATATATTCCACGAAACACATGAGCACTTGCTCATCTCTGTATGGGAGGAGTAGCTCCTACTCAGCTGTCACCTTTGCAAACAGGAACTGTCTAATCCTTACTAAAACCCTGACTCCCTTTCTCTCCCACAAGACAGGCTCACTCTGCTTTTCAGAAAATTCATTTATTTCCCTGACTTCTGTATGAACTTTTTCCAGGAGAGTCAATCTGGACTGGAAATCCTTTCAATACTGTGTGCTGTGCCATGTCTCAGACAGGAGAGCAGGGGGTAATTAAGAGGAGCAGATAATTTTGACTGCAAGGCAATGAAACAAGCTTTGAAAAGAGCAGGGAAGGATTCATTTGCAAGAAGCTCTGCTGTGACAAAAAACTCAAAATAAGCAGGTAGCTCGCAGCAGGATAACGTTCTGTTGAGTACCATGGTTACTGTGCTGGACACACTGCTAGCTGCAAAGTGTGTGTAACAGAGCAGATTCAAGGCCAATCTCTCACTTCTCCACGTGCAATTCAAAAGCAACCCAGATCTGACTCCCCACACCTTCTTTCAGCAGCCACAAATGAACATGACTACTGAAAACAGTCCATACCTGCACACCAGATAGAATTCTCGAACAAAACCACGGAAGCAATCTATTTTTCTGCAGTTTTACAATTAAAACCCTTGCTGCTGGGGCTGTCCCAGCTTCTCAGTTTGATTACTGGAGCCTCTCCTCTCCAGCTCTCCCACACCCACACTGCCCACATCTGTAGGGAGAGCTGCTGCCCACAGCTTCCTTCCTTCCCTTTCCTTGACTCTTCCTCCTGTTCTTCATGGTATTCAAACTTGTTTCCCTCAAGCTGCCCCCTGTCACATCCTACCCCCTGCCCAGCTAACAACATGCACCGTCCTTGAAGTCACTCAGGTCTCCTCCTGCCTTGCAAAAAAGCAACCCAGATGCACATTTTAAGAGCTGGTCCACAAGTTTCTTTCTTTCAGCTTACTAAAATCACCCCATAATGCTCATAAAACAGGCAGCTGGATTTGGGGTAATTGTCTAACTATGCTATATCTGATACCTTCAATGCCAGGATTTCAAAATTATGTAAAAATAAAAATTTAAATGCCCACATTCTTCACCAGCCTTAAAAGCTTTCCATCCTTAGGGTATAGGAAATTCTGTGCACCAAGGATCTTAAAAAACCCCAAACTCAAACCATCAATGTCCTCTCTCCCCTAAATGAGAAAACCTCCAGCCATATCGTTGTAGGCAGCAAAGTAAGAGGCAACATTAACTTTTTACACCATACTTGTGCTAATTCCTCAAACCTAGCTTGCTCTAGCACTGTTAAGAGGCCTGGACACGCAAACCAAGAAAATGTTTTGGTTGTTATAGTGGGTCAGTCTTTTTGAACTGCACACAGGACAGGGAGATGGAGCCTCTGCAGACTTGGAAGGAAGATTTCTCTGTAAAGTGCAGCTGCTACACAAAGTTGATTTCCAGTTTCCTCAGATATCCCACCTTTTAAAAAAAGACTCCATCTACAAAATGAAAATCCTCCTCCAATCCTACCAGAGCAAGCAGTGGACACCCCCATAGACAGAACCCCTGGATCTATCCAAGCAGTGCATCTGCTAGTATCAGATATGACTTCCAATACTTCAGCTCAGCTCTCCCAACAACATCCCAGGAAAGTCCAGACCACCCTCCCCCAGGTTCTCCTGTGACCTGACAGCACAGTCAGAGAGCCCCACCTGTCCCCTGTGCAGTGCTCTCAGCACAGAGGAGTTTTTCCACGTGGGAGCTCACCAATGTATTGTTGAGGCAGCTCTGTGGCTGGAGAAGAGACCCTACAGCCCTCCCAGCGAAGCAGCAGTGCACAGCAGCAGGCAGGAGACCTCCAGGAAGGTGAGGGCACTGGGGCTTTCCACTAAAAATCCAAATTCCCTTCCCTCTGTGATGAGCCCCACGCTCCTCACCTGGAAGGACGGGACAGTGGAATGTGTGGTCCTAAACCTCCACAGCTCCTGCACTGCAGCAGTCGTTTGGCACCTCCGCTCTGAGAGCAGCAATTAGTGGTGCTGGAAATTATCTTCTGTGTCAGTAGCTGGGATTCAGTCAGGTTCTAATATCCTCAACCTAGAATGCCAATCAGACCTCATAATTTGCTGGGTCTAATTGCCTATGAAACTCTGTAGTAGTTGAAACTCCTGAAGCTGTAGTTTCAAATCTTTACCTGTGTGAAATAAAGTATAACCCTGCAAAGTTTTTACTCAAAGAAAAGAAACTAGTATTTTGTACACCTATAAAAACTTTACCTCATAAGATGAGAAAGTTTTGAGGGAAGAGACAGAACAGTCCATCTGGAGACAATAATAAATCTGACAAGAGACAGAAATTGTAGGATTAAAGAGAGAACTTCACTATATTAGGAAAAATGACTAATTAACTTGTGATTCATGCACCCTAATGGAGTTTGAGAGCCCCATCAGTGTCATCAAATCATTGTCCCCTCAAAATTATGGCTCATTGCCTGCTCTCTAGATAAGGAAAGCATGATAGGGTAGCTGGGCATTTAAACGGTATGACAGTAATGCTGAGGAGGAATTCTGTATTTTTATGTGCCCAAATAGGCCAGCTTCAAAAATACTTTAAGGAAAATCTTTTGAAGTTAGTAACATTCACTCTTTGGGGGGACTAAACCTAAATCTGATAAGAGGCAGCTTTTCTTTATTCTTAGTGAGACAAGATTGCAGGTCCTTACACTGCTGACAGTGAGAAGCTCCTGTCTCCCCTTACCATTAGAATCACGGATGATGCCAGAGCCCAGGGGCGAGGCAAAACCAATTCTCCTTTCTCGTGATCTGTGTTCTGTGTTTTTATGACACAACGAGGGCGTATTTGATGAACTAGGATACAAATGCAACCACACTTCAAAATAACATGATAAATGAAAACCTGCAGCATTTATTACGCATCAAAACCCCAGACGAGGAAGGTCTTTTTGTTGTTTTTTGTTCAAGAGCGAAGCTCTGTAGTGAGAGGAAACAACAGAGTTCTAAAACAAATGAAAAAAGCACACTGAGCTCCTAGGTCAGTGTTTTAAGCACATTTCCATGCAGTTCTTTTTTACTACACACCGCCACTTAACAATATGAAGGACCTTAAATATGATAGGAAGAATAATATGGCTCATGCTCAACATTTAAGTGGAAGCTGCCTGACATGGCTGACAAGTCAGACATGCCTGTGGTTATCAAGGTGCAGAGAGACTGAGACAGAGTAAGGGAGAGGAGAGATGGGCAGTTAACCAAGGTGACCTTTCAATTTATTTTATCCTGGAGCATCATCTCTGCCAGCAGCCTGTGCATCAGTCTGCTTTGGCATGTTTCCAGTCAAGTGCAGCCAGACACTTCTCTGTTTATGAGGAGCATTGCAGAGTGCCTAGAACACAGCAACTATGGATACCCCTCGGCTTCTGCTCTTCTCCACTCTTCCACACCCAAACCTGCACTGTGTTACTTCCATGTAATCCAGGATTAATGTGTGAGAAACGGTTCTTTACCAGAATGACTGGATAATGTGCTGCCTTTCTGGCACCCCTCTCCTTGTGTAAAGTGAAGCCAGTGTAATGGAGACCTAAAGAAGAGCCCACTCTTACCCCAGCCTTGCAGAAGGTGGTAGAGGTTTTTTGGATGTGGTTTAGAGTGTGGAAGAATCTACGACCTTCCTCTTTAAGGGAACAAAGGAAAGGAAGGTCAATCTCTCTACAGTTACTAAATTTCCCACCCTGACAGCCCCAGCACATCACACTGGGTTTCAGTGATGGGCTTTTTGCTGCCAGCACAAAAGACCACAACAGCTTTGGGTTCCATGCTACCCTTAAAAAGCGTGACACAGTTTGGTGACTACCAGCTTGTCTGTCTTTATCCCCTTATGCTCATCCTCTCCAACACTCACTTTCCAGTTTTCCAGACATTTCAGCATAATTTCAGTCACCTGGGGCCTTCATTACTGAAAGTAGTATGTAAATAAACATATGGAAGGGCAGAAAGCATCAGACACCTTATAGGCAAAGTTATTCCCATGGGGCATCTGTGCTAGTAAAAAAGAAATAGAACATCCGTAGGAGAAGAAGGCTTGAGGGGGAAAATACCACAGACAACTCAAAAACATATTTTGGAGGATGAGAAACACACCTAAGAGCTTTTAATGCACAAAAGGCAGTTCTGGACTAAGAAATGAATGATAGATGCTCTAAGGAACACACCACTTTCCACCTACCACCTTTCCATCCAAGAAGACAACTGCCTCACATCCTTTCATTGCCAGTTCCTGTGGGTTTTGGCCAACCCAGACCTGCAGGCCACCTTTACAAAGAATGAGGAAGGACGACGAAACAAATGGTTTTCACAAAGAAGCCACAGGAGACCGGGAGAAAAATAACCCACAACCGAAAATGTAAGACAGCTAATGAAATTCCCAAACAGAGAGAAAACAATCAAAAAAAAGAAATATGCTGATGTGGTTTGTAATTCTAGTCCTGCCACAGATGTTACAGGCACTGTGAATCGTAACTGCCTCTGCTTAATAGAGCTCTTTTCTCTTGTCAAGATGAGTAAAATATACACAAAAGCAAGCACAGGCCAAGAGCAGAAAGGCCCTAAGAAGCAATTGCTAACAAATGGCAGATCACTTGATGAGGAGACAGTAAAGATTGTTGGGTTGGCATGCAAGCAGAAATCTTTATTTATTGCTGTAATTGTTCCTCCCAACACTGTCCCGGCGGGTGCATGGTTTGATTTTCTTGTGAAAGTCCTTAAATGTGCACATAAAACATCCGGACAACATGTGCACATCTCCAGAGCTTGGCTGGCAGGCCAGCAGCCATCCCTGCTGGAGGACATTGCTGCACCACAAACAAGCCACACCACAAAGCTCAGCTTGGGCTTTCTCCTGGGCTTGTCCCTCGCTGGAGAAGGCAGCCGTGCTCCTGCCTTTCACTGCCTGTGGTGTGGCACAGCACACAGCGCTCACCAGGACAGAGGCAGACAGACACAGACATGGCAAAAATGACCTCCAAATTACTGAGACACTACAAAAAAAACCCCCAAAAGCCTGCATATGTGCTCAGATTAAACACTGTTTCCAAAAGGTTGTGGATGTCTTTCTCTAAGGGCAACACGGAACAACGAGAGACGAGGCCGTGCCCATGAGGGCCAGGACTTCAGCCAGCACTCTGGCCCCCTGTTTTACACCTTGCTTTGGCAAAGCTTTCCCAGGGGAGAGAAAACAACAGTATTCAGAATAAACACATGGAAAGCTACGTGGAACAGTTGTGATGAAGGGTCCCTTGAGAACATTGCTAGGCTGCTCCTGTCAAAAGATTTCTCCTCCAACAGGACCCCCATCTCCATTTTCACCTCCAAAACAGCTGAATGTTGGTCATTTTAGCTGCTTCAGAAGGCCAGACTGCCCTCAAAACAGAACACCACACACCCTTAATTCTTCTCATGACTTGGCACTTGATCTTGAGCAAAAACCTAACAAGCAGCAGATCCCTGAGTCCAGAAGGTTGCACACCTCTCCCAGGGGCACAGTTTTCCAAGACCCAGGTTCTCCAGCCAGGCAGCAAAGCCTCCATTAATTAACTCCAGTAGCAGCATGGCTTTAGCATTTCTTTTAAATTTTAAAATTTAAAAGCCTACACGGGATTGTGGCTAATTGGGTTCAGTTTATAAATTCTCACTCAGCATCTAAATATTTGATATTAAGGAAAGAAAAGAACATATGATCAGTAGAAACCAGTGCTGATGGGGGCTGCTGTAGTATGCACAACATCCGAGCATTCACCAATTTGGCTGTGAGCTCTTGTTCAGAAAACAATGTCTGGCACTAATAATCCAATCCCACAGAAAGGGCTCTACAGGAAAGTTATTTACCATCTCACAAAGGCTGTGTGATTTATATGTGTTGTCACTGCCTGTGCCAGAAAACTGATGACTGATTACCACATATTCATTCGGGGATCAGGTATCCAGCCTGAATTAACAAGATTAGGCCACATGGAATTTCTTTACCATTTATAGCCCAACTGAGTATAACATTTGGTTTAAGTCAATCAGGAACTTTTAAATGGAATCCAGTAATAATCAGAATATGTTAAAGCCACTTGAATTAAATGCTTATTATTTATCACTGTTACTCATTCATTGCACAAACATCTGGATTCCGTGACCACACTCTGATAGAATATATTAGTGCAGAAGAACAAAATAAATATATAAGTGACATATAGTTCATTAAACATTTACAAAGCACTGCTATCCCTCATCCATCCCCAGCTCCTAGAGGATAGGTATTCAACTTTTCCCTCGTGGTGCTGGCTGGATGTTGATTACAAAGCATCTCAGTTCTGCAGCTCCTTGTGCAAAGGCCAGAAGAATCCTGATGGATCCTGCAGGCCCTCCATCTCGGGGAAAAAACCTTCTGTGCAGCAGGAATAGCAGTGGGCCAGAGTAAGGCAGGGACAGGAAAGCAAGCACTCAAGAGCAAAAAGGCTTATGAGAAGAGCATCACCAGAGAGAGCGAGATGAGTAAATTCAGGTTAGACAAAGAATTTCTAAGCCCTAAGAAACAGTTTCACGTAAAAAATCTCCTGCTTATGCTACAGTGTGGTCTGACTAATAAATAGAGACTTACTAATTTTAGGCTTGTAGATGTTGGTTTCTTTTCCAAACCACTCACTTCCCAGATCAATTAAAGCAGACAGGGCCTTGCTAGAGAGGCTTTCCCCACTTGAACCTCTGATTGCTTTAAGAGATACATAGCAATGATCTATTAAATACTGTTCAATTAATGAATATTTCATTGACTACACCCTCTTTATTTGAAGTTTATGAAGTAACTGCTATGGTAAAACTGCTTTAGTGTTAAGCCCACAATATATTCTTTTGAGTTTGTGTATGAATGTGCCATGCCTTCCCCATGCAGCAAAGAGGGGAGCTGATGTGCCCAAATCAGCAGTGAACATTTCCAACTGCAGAAAGGCCATAATTTTATTTTACCTGTGTATAAATTTATTCACACCCCTACTCTAAGTGCCACTGAAATACTGCATCATAAAGTGTTACAAATTGCAAGGCCTGGGACTCTCCTAAAATCTGTCCGCTTTTACAAAGTCTGTAGAAACAGGGAGTCACCACTAGATACACATTTAACTGTGCAAGGACCTACATCCCTCTTTCTGCTCTGTGACAACGAAGAAGTTCAGCATTACGTGGACCCACACGTGGATCCTCAGCAAGGCAAAAAGGGAACCTGTACGACCCAAAGATCAGCGTGGAAAAGCTTTGGCATTACAGTGTTAAAGCAGATTTGATTTGCTTTTCCTTGTCCTCTAGACAGTGGCAAGAAAGAAGTTATTAAAGAGTTAAATCAGCTCTGTGTGAGTTTGTGAGCCAGAGAAACAAAACACAACCTCTGACAAGATCTCAGCACCACCTCCGCTGATACAGTAGAGTCAGGATCAGCTTTTCTATTCAGGAAGAGCAGGCTGTCACCTGGGGCAGCAGAACAGCCAGGGGCTGTTTATTGTTAGGCTAACTGCAGGATGCAAAGGAGGACACTTTCCAACTAACCTCAGGCAGCACATCCCCCAGAGGCAGTGCTGGATAGGGTAAAAACACCAGACAGAATAGAAACAGGAACATTTTGGACTCAAGAATAAAGAAACTGAGTAGCCATCAGTGTAACCAAGAAAAAAACCCCAAAACTCTGGAGGTTTTTCCCTCAGTGATTTCACAGCTTCTTTTAACCCTCCTTCAAGCATCCATTCTGCTCCCTTTCCCTTCTGCAACAGCAGAAGCCTTCCTTCCATCTCCTAGCCAGCTATCTTCCCTCTTCCTCCCTCCTCTCCTTTTCCTGGAGGCTCCTAGCACAGAGAGGAAGAACCATTTTAAAGGCAGTGTAGGAAGACCATGTGCAAACAAAAGCATTTTACCTGCCCAGAGTTCTTGTGCTGGAGTATCCTCCTGGCTTCTGGGAAGGTCGAGGAGGAGACACAGAGCACTTCCAGACAGGAACAGCAGGGCTCCCACACAGCAGGGCAAGCTGTGTCTGCACCTTCGCTGCCACGCTGGCCAGAGGGAGCCACACTGGCAAGTTCCTCCTGCAGGAAATGAGGACATGAGGCCTCCTGGGCAGTGGTACCAGCACAGCTGGAGGCACTGACCCGAGCTCTCAGTCAGTCCCGTGCCCTCACAGGTGAGCCCCCTTAGGGTCACAGGTGCTCCCCTCACACAGCCTGTGGGGTCAGGTGAGCCTATGAACAGTGGAGCCACAACCCTCTGCTAGAAGGATGAGTCCTGGGCACCCTCCCTGGTTAGGATGACCAAGAAAGCCTCTCCCAGCACGCTTTGGTGTATTATGTTAACGTGTCCCGGTTCGGTTTCCCCGGTTTGCCTCCCCGCCTCCTTTCACCCTGTCTGTCTCCCCCTCTGGAAAGTTCTCCCTTCCCGGCTCTCCCATTGGCCCCTGGCCCGTTGCTCCTCCCCTGCTGTTCCCTCATTGGCTCCCTTACCCCAGCCCCGCCCATGCACCGCCCCTGTGCCCTCGGATGATTGGCCCTGATGCTTTCCCCGCCCCGCACTTAAACCTGGACCCGCCGCCATTTTGTTCTCTTCGTTCCTGGACCCCTTGGCCTGCATGGCTTCACTAAATCTACCTTGTGGAACCATACGAAGACCCTTTCCTGCTCCTTGCTGTCAGCCTCCCTTGTGGACTGCCAGCTACCCAGCGTGCGCGTGTGTGAAGTGGCCTGCCGAGCCACTCCCTTGCTGGAGACGCCACCAGGAAGGTTGCGGCACCTCCCCATCCGCCCTCACCGCGACAAGGGTCGCGTACCTGAGTCCTCCAGCAGCACCTGCACGGCCCCTCCCTCCCTCCCTCACTTCAAGTGTGAGCTGTAGTGCTGCTTTGGTAAAATCGCTGCCTTATTACTTGCTACATGTGCGTAAACATCTTGCTGTTCTCGCTCGGGATGCTGTGAAACGCTTGTATCATCGTTCTCTCGCCCCTAGCTTACTTTAACTGCGCAAAACAGGCACATGGCTCAGTCCAGTAACTGCAGAATGTTTTCGCACAATAAAGTACTTCTGAGCATGAAACAAACAAAAAATTTCCTTTAATTATTTTGTAATGCTTGGTGTAACAACCTCTGTCGCCTGCAAATGTGTTCATTGCAGTGACTCTGAAAAAGAATGCTAAGAAGACTGTACAGTATCAAAGGTAATTTTTAAAAGATGTTGGGTTCCGTGAGGTTTAAGGGCTTTTTGCAGTGTTAGCTCAAAGGTAACAATAAGAACGAACAGACAGCAGTTTCTGCTTGAATATTTCTTGTCCAGGAGTCTGTTTTTGTAGCAGAAAACAAATATTCTCCATCAAGTGCACTGGCAGCTTTATCTCTCTGTAATAAACAGGCAAGACATACTGCACTGAAACAGCATCCAAAGGCCAATGCAAGGACAACACGCACAACAGATGCTCAGTTTTAGGGTTTATTTCATCTGCTAACATTCATCCTTGATCTAGACAAAAACAATTAGATGATTTTTTAAAATTTTATTTTCCTTGTGGAAGAAAAAACCTTTTAACACTTTTTGTAAGATGCTATAAATAAATATATAAAGCTTTAAGTGTTACTCAGCTCAAGTTAAACAGTTGCCTTTTATTTTTTGTTGTTTTTAAGTTCCTGAAGTGGGGGGGAAAGTGCAAACCATACACATTCAGCCCAATGGACTGAGTCCAGCCACAATCACTTTCAGAGAAGCTGAATCTGTTTGATCTACAGTATGGAGAATGGAAGGCAGGTGGGGGGATGGTTGTATTTTTTTACCCTCAGTCACACAACTCCTAGAGGAACTGAGTTCCTTGGTAAGTAAAGCGCACAAGAAAGGAGAGAGCAAGAACAAGAAAAACCTGCCTGCATCACCCTTTCCCAGCTCTGTGCAGACTGTGTGGCAGCGAGGAAAGAAGAGACAATATAAGCAAAGTCTCAGATGAATAGAAATGACAATGAAAAACAAAATCAGATAGCTGGAGGGATGGTGAGAAATCCTGTGCCTGTTGTGTGTTTGACTGGCAGACTACACATAAACACGTAGGAACTTCACACTGAGAGAGGATGGGGATTTTTGTCTTCTCCTTATGGAAAAAAAAGATTAAAAGGGGCAATAAAAATAAGTTAAATCATATTCCAATATGTACAAAACAAATCATGCTCAGTAAACCTTTTGAATATAAAATTATTCATTACAGTACAACTCTCTCAATCCAGTCTCCAGAACTGACACCTGGGGCAATCGAACAGGGAGGGGGAATTGTGGGGCTCTGAGGAGGCAGACTCATTTGCAAATTTTGTTTTTTTTCAGCTTGCATGGCTAAGAATTACAGAGAGAACTCCCTGCAGCTGGGACAGCACAGGCTTTAACACCCATGTGCTTATCAGGTCTGCATTCACCTTGGCAGAATTCTTGTGGATGGGGTAAAACAAACAGCCACAGATAGCTGGGACTGTGTGCCCTGGTTCACCTGAGCTGCTGCTCGCTGACCTGTGCCATAAAGGCTTGGCTAACTCCTGATCAGGCAGCGAATCCTGTGCTCACTTCTGCCTCTGGAACACGAGCTGCTAATATTAGTGAAAGTGAAAACAAGAATAAGAAGAGAATGCAGCCAGCCCTGTGATTTGGATCCAGCAGATAGTGTCAGCTGCATGCCAATACTAATACAGTATTAAACATATCTTGGGTGATGAATTCCTGTAGTACTACCCCTTTTTTGTGATGATTAGAAAAGTTTATGTGGTAGGAGGGGGTCTGGGTAACTCTAAATACCAGTAAGACACTAGAAATGCTTTTAACCAAGATATGAACCTGGGTCAGGCTCTGTGCTGTAGTGTTATCATCACCTTCTGTAGCTGTCCACTGGTCCCTGTGAAGTGACGGGATTGGCTCAGAGCAAGAACTTCCCAATAGTCTGTACTGTCACTGGTGAGTCCTTCTGCCTTGTTCTCCCAGCAACTGCACTGCTCTTTTTTTGCTCTAACAGGACAGCCCAAGGAGAGAGAATCCAAAGCCTTATTGGGATCTTTCTTATGCTGCTTTCATTGTTATCCCAGTTTTGTAAGCACGTAATGGACTATGGGGTGCAAGAACATGCATTGAAATGCTCCTCATTTATTCCAAAATGTTGGGCATAAAGGGAGAAATTTGGACAAGCCAGAAATTCACACTGATCCTTTGCTGACTTTTTCTTTGTTTGTGTATGACTCTGAACCCTGTGACAGCCTGGGCTGGCAACCTTACCAGTCAATCCTGCATTTTGTGACGTGGATAGGGTACAAGGTGCCACTTGAATGTCTGGAAAACTTTGGATGAGGCAAACTCCTTCAACAGAGCTAACTGGGATGAGACAAACAAGCAAGAAAATGTTTTCTTCAGCAACAACACCCACCAAGCAGTGAAGTTTAGGTTTGACTAAAAGCACATTGACTTCTTAGCACTACAGCATGTCTTGGCCTTCCCATCTTCCCAGAGCAGGAATGGAGTCTGCTGGGAAATCCCCACTGAGCCCCATCCTTGTCTGCGATGTGCCAGGGCCAGCACAGTGCCAGATGGCAGAGCCTGAAGGGCCACTGCCTTTTCCTGCCCAAACTGCTCCCTCACACTGGTACTGCTGCCTTACACAGCCTTAAACACCTTACACAGCCCCAGATTTTGCAAAGGCTTTCCAGGGGAAACCCCTGGAACCGTGGCAGAAACACTGTGGGGTGGGTAAGCATCTGACCAGGAAAATTCTGATTTCAAGGGGAACTGCCTCACCAACTCCCTGAGAAACAGGTCCAACCTCGCACCTGCCCGCACTGCTCCCAGCACTCTCTTAACCTGACCTGGATCATGATGCACTGACAGACCCCCCTGAAGAAACACTTTGTGTACTGAAGAAGGTCTGGGTGTGTCTGGAAGTCACAGGAAAAAAATTTTGGAAGAAAGGGGCAGATATTGAACAAGAATCTACTATGTGGCCACTACTTCTGCCAGAGTGCCTTAAAGCCGCCGTTCTCCATTCATTTTAAAACTACACACACACTTTTCATGTTATTGTAGCATCAAAGTGTCAGTCCTAAAAAGAAAAGAAATAGTACCACTTCAAACTGTGGTACCTATAAATCACAAAAAGCTACATTCACATTATGTTAAAAAAGTTCCCTTGCACCCACTAAAGGAAGAAGATAGTGCCAGGCATGTCCTGCAACCCACGTTCTGGTACACAGCACTTAAAATAAATTAACACATGGCTTACAGCCATAAGCAGACCAGCTCAGCAGCCAGGGTGAGGGATGGCTTTTGGGTGATTCTGTTCATTTCCATTACTCAGAATCTGTTTCAAAGTGCCCTATACTTTTCATACCTCAGAGTACCCTTTCAGAGTCCATAAATTTATTACTCCCAGTGTAGAGCTGGAAAAACTGAGGCATTTGCTGGGTGCAGGATTTAAATCTAGAAACTTCTGCCTCAGTACTAAGTGAGGTCAGCCCTCCCTTCGTGGTCGAAATGAAACTGTTAACAAAACAGTTTTCAATATAATTTCATTTCTTCTGCTTGTTACTGCAATATATTACAAAGAAAATGTTGGAACAAGGTCTTCTACTGAACATGCTTCTAAGGTCAGAGGCTGTTCCTGATTTAGACAACCCTGCAGACAGATTCATTAACATCCAGCTGGTTACTCAGAGCCTGTAACACAGGAACAGCTCAGGCAGACACAGCCTAATCCCAGTACTGGTCTGAATCACACACGGTCCCAGCAGTGCGACGCAAACAGGGATCAGCTGCAGGAACCACTTGTGGGTAATGGATCCATAACACAGGACGCACCCTGAAAAGCTCCTGGGCAAAGGTGGAAACTGTGCACACAGAAGAGCTGCTTTTTATATCTCTTGTGCTGGTTTTGTGGGTAAACAGCCTGTAAAGTTGCATTTTTAAAATACAAATGTTTTCTTTAGTTACAGCAACACATAAAAGTGCTAGCAACTACCAGACATAGCTTCTCCCAGTCTTGGAATTCAGAGATGAGCAAATGGACCTGTAATACCTTCTGCCCCCAAGCCAACCACCAAATACTGCTTCGTTTTGCTTCTCAATTTTCATCTAGGAGGAAATACTTATGGCCAGGCTACACATTTCTGGGAACAGGAGGCATTCAGTGCCTGCAGACAGGTGAATGTGTGCTTGTGCACTTTGCAGCAGCAGGATGCAGACCTGACCAAAATCCATCTGAAATCAACAGGAAAGACATCCTCTGACTTTGGTGGACTTTGGCTCAGGGCTGTAACAGAATTGTATTTGAGCCCTAAGTGCTCTTTGTATTTTCTGTTCTCAAGTTTTTAGTTGTCTTCACTCTTCAGGAGAAGAACATCTCCAAAAGCAAGGTGTATCCCCCAGGGTGTGCACAGGAGAACAAAGAAGCCCCTCCTTTGCAAAACTCAGTCTGAACTTGAAACTGCTGGAAACAGTGCACAGAGGCAGAGAAAGAATTAAAACACAAACCAAGCAGCACATCAGTGGACTTGTATGATGGGAAAGGGATGCTGTAAAAATGACATGCTAAAGTGGAGTGCATCAGCTCTCTCCTCCAGTGATTTCAATGCCATATTTGATTTGCAGTTAACATGGCCTTCGAAAATCAAATCATATTCCGTTTGGTTCAGAGTTTACCCTAAACAATAGCTGGTTCAGGTCTTACAGAGCAAAAACGACTTCATTTCCATGCTTCCAGCCAAACAAAGAAGTGCTTGCAACAGCAAAAAAATAAGCCATATTTTAAATTGGTGAGTGGGAAGAGGAATTAGAGAAGCCATTGTTGTTCTATGACTCAAAAGTCAGCAAGCAGAACCTGGTTAGACTGTCCCCACACTGGAGGATTAAACTTACATGAGGCCCTAAAAAACAGCATTGAAAGAGTTCTGCTTTGAGAGTGGTCTGAGACTAAAAAAACACTATCCATGATTCCCCTTTCCAGTTTTATGAACACAGCTTGTTCATTTAAAGTAAGGGCTGCAGAACAGGCACCCTGCCAAAAGACAATGTGCACTGTCTCATAATTAATTCAGACCCATAGTCAGAAATTTTCACAGCTCTGGAAGAAAGCCCCATCCTGTTCCCCCTTAAATCAGTTCTAGTGACTTCACTGGAAGCAGGCTGATGCCCATTACCTCTTGATAAAAGCAAGTAAAAATAACTGAAATAATACAGCTAGAGTACGTCTGTAAGCTTATTCTGGGTCAGTATTTCACATAGCAACAAACAAAACAAAATCACCCCCTCATCATGTTCCCATTAATGACTGATCATTTGCAGGGCCTGAATTTTGTGCGGATTTATGAAGGAGAATGTAAACTTTTCTTCCTTTTTTTTTCAGTATCTAGGATAGGGTTTTCATGTGCTGTTAACACACAGTACTGATGGTGGCTTGGGTGGTAGTGGTGTAAGCTGACAGGGTAATGTGGGAGATAGGTTTGAGTCTATGGCTGGCTTTTGACTTGTTTTGGGACCTGTCTGGGAAACAAATCTGGGAGTTTTGTGCATGAATTCCCTGTAAATTTTGTGATGAAGCTGCGTATGTATATGTGATACCAGTGCAATGCATCAGAACCACTGTGCTAAGTACATATCCCAGGCCGCAGTCAATTTGCTTTAATGTTTCTCATCCTCCGACTGGTTTTCTTCCATTTTTTTTAATGGTGCTCTACTTTCTGGCAGTGGCTGCCAGCTGAAATGCTGTGAGTGCCTGTGTGCTGAGATCCCAGCCTGACAGAATGGCCAATCCTCAACTTCATCTCCATTATCAGTTACTGACAAACAATGCAATTCCCATCCCACCTCCCCCGTGGAAGAAAACCTCTGTTTCCTTGTTTTTAATTAGGTATCTTCAGATCAGTATGTCCAGGGGATAAACAGATTTTTAAAATTCCTACTTTCTGCCATTTGTGTTAAAACTGTGAGGATAAGAAACATTCTTTTGTATTCGGCCTGATGAGTGGGTAACTGCATTTGTGCATTTTTTATCTCTGCATTAGAATGCTGACCCTTTTTTATTTTTATGTATTTATTGTTTTTTTAAGAATCTCATCGGTCTTGTAAGAAACAGTAAAAAGACCCTATGCTTAAGGAAGCAATCTACCTTCTGTTTTACAGACTTGTTCTTAAATAAAATATTTTTTTGTTGTTTTTGTAATTTTACTTCCATGATCTCGTATATGGAAACCCTAGAATACCATTAATATAAAAGTCTGCCTAGGCTACCACTTCTCTATAATATGGCTCATGTAGTCCTCAGTGGGCAAACGTCCTTGCTCTTCGGTCTCTTCCTTGGGAAGCGCTTCATTGGACCGGTGAAGAAGCCTCTCTTCCCGGTTCTTTATCCTCTGCTCCATCCTCTCCAGCTGCCGTTTGTACTGGTAGCGCTGTTGGAAGAGGTCCTTTGCATAGTCATAGAGCTGCATGTCCAAGTCATTGAGCTCCTCGATCCTGCGGATGGTGTCGTTATCCACCTCCACCCCTCCCGCCCGCGTGCTGTTGTACTGCATGAAGGGCCGGATGAATTTCAGGTTAAAAGTTCTCTCAAACAGGTACTGAGTCTTTCTCTGGAACTCTGTCAGGCCAAAGAAGGCCATGTCTTTGAGGTTTTTTTTTGCACTCTCCAGCAGGATCTGTGCTCGCTTGTTCTCTGGGATGAAGGACATGTTGTAGCAGCCCACCAAGCTCAAGTCGGCCAACATCCTCACTTGGCGGTTGTTGGCCAGATTATATGGGCAATCCATGAACTCCTGCAGCGTGCAGCCCGACCAGTCCGTGCCCTCGTAGCACGATGGCAGCTCTTCAGGGGTTGGTGTCCTGCCATCACACATGTGCAAGGAGGTCTTCCAAGTAGCTCCTCGTTGGACGTGACGCCATTCGCTGAGGTAACGAGATACGGGGTCTCTCAGCAGGGTGATGTAGTAAAATTTTCTACAAGAAGAAGAGAAAATAGAATAAACATTCTGCTAGTAACAGGACAGATGCTTGGCAAGCAGAGATCTAGTGCAGACAGCAAAAAAATGAGAGTAAATCAACATCACATCATCCATTCCACTGTACCTCATGGGTTATTTTTTTTGTTGCAACATGTCATGCAAAGCAGCGTGTGCAACATTAGACCCGTGTTTCTCCTTCTCACTGCCCACCATTTTAACCTGGCCAAGTAGTAGCACCTTCACCAGGATGTCCATGCCCAGCAACAGACTACAAAGTCAGAACAAATCACCAGGACTGAACCTGTCTATTGACTACAGAGAGCAGCTGTGGGCTCCTGGCACTGCCTGGCCTGTCACACCAAGCACTGTGTGCCTGCTGTGCCAGCCAGGACCTGCTCCCAAGGACAGCCCAGCAGCCTCTCTGTTTGTGAGTTGAGCCTATCACTTCCACCCCACGCAGATGCTGACCAGGACAGCCGCTGCTTCACTGATCTGGCTGCCGAGCTGAAATCTGGGAGTCTGCAGTGAGCAGCAGGGTGACACCACAGGAACATAAATGAAAAACAATGGGAAATCAGGAATGCAGCGTGCTTTGCAGAAGGAGAAGGCTGAGCTGACAGCCAGCAATAGCAGCCATAATTTATTCCTATTTCAGTCAACCTGATATTAAATCAAACAAACTTCAGACACACTTTTGACACGAGACTAAATAGAAGGGCAAAGCAAGACAACCGGGAAGAACACACATAATGACACGGGGCATTCTGGCTGTTCCAAGTATAATGCAGTCCCTGACAATACAAGCTGTCCCTAGAACTGAAAACATGACAGCTGTCTCTAACAGAGACCCTCCAGCTTCAGCCCATAAAGTTCTGGGATTGACAGGGATGGCAGTCTGCAATAGCCCTCTCCACACAGAGGGAAATGGGCCTTTTCTTCCCTTACTGCCAACAGTGTGGGACTGAGGCGTCTTTGTGTTTCCAGAACAAGGAAATACCTTCTCTAGCTCCTAGAGCTGGCACATGCTGGCGGGGCACGGGGCTGTGCGACACTGTGCACACACGGAAGCACCTGGCTTTGGCAGGGAACACACACATGCAGATGGAAATGTTCCACAAAGGGGTGGTGGGGGATTCATCTCCCCATCAGAAATGCATCTTTGGAATGCTGCTAGGGCTCACTGCCTTGCCAGCACGGTTCAGGCACACTGAATGTAATGGCCATTGAGATGGCAGTGAACAGTTTTTTGAGGAAAAAATAGTAAAAGTATTCTGTTTTGGCTAATTTTAACACATCCATGTTTTCCTAGCACCTTCAGTATTATTCTTCCTAGCAGTAACTTAAATTTCTGCAGTAAGAGCAATTTAATTTTAAAATAATACATCAAAGCCATTGCCCAGGAAGTCTCATATTAAGTAATGTTTGCTTTCCTAATTCATTACAAACTTGCTGAAGGGCTGTTCCAAAGCAGCCAATTTGGGTCTTTCCAACAATGGCAATGACCACTCCAGCTCAAATTCCTCTGCTGCTTTCTGCCTTCATAACTAGAGCTGGTAAAGACTTTTGTTATTTTTGGAAACTATTCCACCTCTCTTTAATAGCAAGAGTATCTCGCTGTCCAGTAATGCTGTCCAGCACTGTCTGTGTACAGGGAGAGGGGAGGAAAAGGGGAGCAGACACTTTCCTTAAGTCTTTTTCTTTTTCCTTCCTTTCCCTTGCAGCCTGCAGTGATTCCACTACCCTGACTGAGAGGCAGCCATAATTTATACAGACTGAGCTAAGGAACCTCCAACAGATGGGACAAAATATGACAGTGGGAAGAAAAGGAAAGCAGTGATGAATGCCAGATGTTCAGTGACAGACACTGGTGCCAAACACTATCAGCAGTTTTTGACTTGTGAACTGCAGTGGACTTTTTATTTTCACCAGTGTAGTCCAAGGGTTGCATTTTTCTCTGAGCAGGTTGAAGCCATTTATTATTTTGTGGCTACAGAAGCAACTAGAAGGTTGCTTCTCCCTGATCCCTAAGATCAGGGACTCATTTGTGTGTGAGGTATCCACAGACAGAGGAGGAGCTGATTCCTGTCCAAACATGTCATCTATCCAAGTATGGACAGGGAAAAAAGGGAAGAATTAGTGTCTGCATTTGGTAGACAGGGGAACCACAAATATTAAATGATGTGCATGAAGTCAAATGGAAGTGGCAGAGTTGGCATGAATCGGATTCCTGTAAGCCTGAGTCCAGCTTATCTTCTCTCTCTGTGTCTGTTTAAACTTTAGGAGACTATTAGTAAATCAGATTAATAAATATCATGCAAAGCTTCTGGAGTCCATTGAAACAGAGACAGCTTGAACAAGACATGGATTGGAAAAAGCTTAAGGAGCAAGTACTTCTTTCTTCACACCTGCACAATAAGAGCTATCACCTTAGTTGAGTTAATACTCTGGTAAGTATGTCACCATGAGTGATCTTTCTCAAAGATTCATCTCAATGAATGAAAAGCACAGGAAAATAGGTTACAATTTTTGAAATTCTGCTGAATCCGATTTGCCCCTTTCCAGGTCTGTCACACAGAAAAGTGCTTGAAGGAAAGAGCTCACCTCCCAACATAGAAATCAGATTTATCTTTGGAAACTGGAACCAGGCCCCTGGAAGCACTTAAGGAGGCTGTCCCAATGGGGCATAAATAAAATAAAATAAAAAAACCCCTAACAAACAAAACTAAACAGAGACTTTAAAGCAAAAGAATAGTTTTAACTGCCTAAGTTGAGATGCACCATTGATACAGGGAAAGTTAGGCTCCCAAATTTGTATTTAGCTTTCTAGAATGGTATTAGTTTCCAAGGTGCAGATCCCCTCAGCCCTCAGGCAAGTGAGCAGTACACCTTCCAGGAGACTGGGACCTCAGGAGCCACAGAGGTGAGCCACTTGCATGTCAGATGGATGACGGTGCAAGTGCTCAGCCAAGGCACTTAAGATACTGAAATTTCTGTTCTTGAAGTATAACTTGAGATTGCCTTTAAGTTTAGAGAAAAATTAGGTCACTGTAAAGCATCTTCCATTGGCAGTCAGGAAGCTGGGGGAACTCTTGTTTCAGCATGGCTGAGAACACAGGCAGTGCCACTTGTCAACAGTGGCTTGAAATTTATGAGGAACCACATGACTAGTAAGTTTTTTTTGTCATCAGAGATGAAATAAACCCATAAAACCCATACAGCTGTGAGTGTCCTTCCTTTCAGCATGGTGTCCCAGACAGCCACTTAACTTTAGTGTTCCTAAAGGCTCATTTCAGAAGTGTGGTCCTCTCCTAGCCCAGATGGTTCCACTCAATACTGCCTCGTAAAAAGCCCAAGCAGCCCCAGTTTGGTCATGCAATGTCATGTCTCACTGGCCTTTCTGGACTCAGCAAGCTTGAGCAAGATAAATGGACACTGGAGTTAGTAAGATTTTTCTTCCCACATGAAGCTGAGCAGAGCAGCGTTAGTGCTCTTGCAGGCTCCCCTCCTACTTCCCATGGGGTTGTGATCCCCAAGGGCACAAAGACAAGGAAAAGACAAAGTCACACCTCTGCCTTTCCTGGCATTGCTGTTCCTGGCAGTCCCAACACAAAAATCCACCTGAAGCTCTCTGAGGCGTTTGCAGAGTTGCAACTTGGACCTGCATGCAAGCTGCACAGTTCTGTCCAAGGAAGGAATCCCAACATATTTATTAAACAGAACAGAATAAAAGAATGTTTTTGATGAACAGCCCTGTACCCGAACTGAAGTTGCAGCAGGAAGAACAAAATCCAGTATTAGAAAGGAAGACCAATCTTGTGGTTGTAATACGCAAATGAATTCAGGAAACTTCACTTTAAGTGCCCATTCTGTCAAAATTAGCCTGCTTGCCCCAGACAAATCTCTCTCTCTCTGCCTCTATTTCCCTTGTGTGAAGGGCTGACAATGTCTCCTTTGTCTGTTTTGGAAATTCAAAACATAACATCTTTTGGAGCAGGAGCCGTCTCCTTCCACGATTATGCAAAGCCCCTGTTTCAGCATGGATTGAGGTCAGAGGACAATGCTGAATTTGAGGCATATTTTCATGACACAGGCGCGTCAGAGGCACCACTGCCCTACGGGATTCCCGCCCGGACCTCTCCTTCCCATTCTCACATAGCAGCACAAAGCAGCCTTAGTTTTGCCAGCAGAGTTTTGGGGTTTTTTTAAGCAGGGCCATGCTGCAAATGCAGTCACTGAGCAGCTCTGGGTTAAAAATAACCCTTTCTTGCGTGGCTGAAGCTGCTATGTAGCAATATTCTGTCTTAATTCCTGTCAGCAGGTCGCTCAGCTAATGAAGGGGAAATGAAACCCTTCTTCCTCTAAAAACTCAATTCCTTCTCTTTTGCTAATAACCAGTCAACATAATTCTGATAAAGTGACAGATTCTAAATATGATGCTATCATTTCTCTTCAGTTCATTTCCACTGTTTTCTACACACCGATGCATCCTTCTCACTGCTGCTGGTCTCTCAATTCTGCCAAGAACTGCTTATTTGACTGTGCAGTTCTTTATTCTTTCCTGTGCTTAAATGATTCCTCCCACATAGCCAAATTTTATTTTATTTTATTTTTTTTAAATTTTTACAGGTTCTTTACTGAGCTTTCAAGTATTTCTCCCAGGAAAAGCAAAATATGTAACAAGTCCTTTTTGACTACTGTGGTGGCCTCCCATCAGGTAAAGAACAAAATGCAGCTAGCCACTTGCAATCATAAATGCTTCATCTGCCTGCCAGGAGGGGGAAGGGGAAGGAAGCTGCATAGGTCAGCTTCAACCACATAACCCCAATCTGTCAAAGCAACGTGCCCCCAGGCTACAATTTTTCTACTGCTAAAAAAAAAAAAAAAATTAAAAAAATCATTCTGTATCCTTGCTGAATTAACTGAGCAGGGGGTCTGCCATCTCGTAATAATGAGGAACGCTGTATTTTGTTTCAAGATGTAGTAATGTCAAATTTGTGGCTGATTTAAGGCATCCTTGTAAGTCAAGCCCGTGTATTACGCACTCCACAAATCCCTGGCGAGGGTCCTTATTCCATTCACACTGGCTCTCACTGTAAGCAGTTTATCACTGAAACAACCAGAGATTTTGCCTCCCAGCAGTGAAATGCACACGTGCACCCGACCTGCAGGTCTGCAGGGACCAAGGGGAGAAGAACCAGAGCACTCAGCACGCCCACTGAGATCACCTAAACCCTCACTTGGCTGAAACACTGAAGGGCATTGCCAGGTAAGGGTTGTCTCCACTGAAAATGAGCAGTGTATCCTTAAGGAACAGGCCCAGCAAGGACTTACAGGTAAGTAATAAGTAATAAGTAATAAGCAACAGGTGAGTCAGGTGTCTCTAATGATGGATGAGCTGAGAATGTGGCAGATGAAAGTTCATAAAGAATTTATATTCTCATTATGAAGTCATACTAAATGTTACCTACAAATAGCAGATGTATGAAGAACAGTTTCCCCCTTCTGCACAGAGAATGACCTTCTGCTACGACGGGAAGCTCTGGGGGACTCTCCAGCCACCACTCACTTCAGTAAAAGCTGCCTCTGCCTTATTTACCACCAGTGCACCAAACCCATACTTGCCACTTTTAAAGCCCAACCTTGCACAGACTCCACATATTTCCCTGTTTTCCTCTACAGTCAGATTTCTTGCATAACAAGCACATTCTCAGTTAGAGATTGGAATTTAATATATCTACAACGATTACTTCCTTTGGCAGCAAACAGCCCTAATTTTCCTCAGTCTATTTCCTCTCATCTGTTGTTCATTTAGACTCTTCCTGCATTTCACACACAATAAACTCTTCAGCCCTTTAAAAGTCATAGAAACAGAAAGAAAACCCCAGACAAACAAACAAACAAAACAAATGTCTTTTCTGTCCCCTATGTTTAAATAAAGGTTGCAACACAAAACCCCAAAAGCCAAGAAACCGAATAGCAAACCCAATCCTCCAGCTCTCAGGCTGGGTGAACACCTACAGCAGTGATTTTCTTCGCCAGGAAAGGAGGGGGTGTCAGTGCTTGCTTTGGGAACCAGGTTTGTTTTGCATAATTGTGTTTGTTTTGCCTGATGGTCTCTGCTCTTGGGACTGTATTAAAAGACAGGACATTTGGAAATGTAACAACAGCCAACCCTCACACCAGCTCTGCTCACCCTCCAGATCCTCACTCAGGGAGTCACCCTGGGGTCTGATTTCACCATGGGCCAGTTCCTGATGCAGCGGTGCCTGGACCATGCTGCCAACAGCCCCGTGAGAGCCAGCCCTGAAACAATGCTCAGGCTGCTCCAGGAGGTGGAGGCAGACGAGAAGAGCCACACCTCTCTCTTTTCACCCATGTATTTCATAGAATGTGGACAATTTTGAATGGTTTGCAGTCCTGGTGATGCAGCCTGTCATCACAGCGTGATGATCCCACTGCAGAGCCTGCCTGGAGAGCAGAGCTCCCACGTGTTGGACCTGCGTGCACTGAACACCACGTCTGTGTGCAAGCATAACAGAGTCTGACAGTGAAGAGGAGACAAAAGAGCAAGCAGCAGCTCAGGCATTTCACGAGAGAAACACCCACCCCTCCATCCACTCAAAACAATCTTAAACAAAAGCTTGCTTCTGGTGTTCACAAGCCATGCATGGGCTGAGTCACAGCTTAAAAACACCAGAGACAGCCCAGCACAACTGCAAGGCCTTCTCCAGACTGGTGGTGAAGAGACCTGAAGACATGAAACCCAGGGAAAGGTCAGTTTGTGTGCTTGATCCAGTCCCACTGCAGCAATACAGCCGTGATTCTGGGGTCTGCAGGAGCAGTAGTGCTGCATGTCTGCACACACGGTGGCTGCAGCACTGTGTGAGGTGTCTCTATTTAAAGCTGACCTACAAAGAAAGGTGGGTCTGTGAAACAATAGTTGGAATAGTCTTGTGTAGATATTCCAATAACACAGATACTCCTCCTGAAATATGCTGGCAGAGGCAGCAGAGCTGGAGTGCAGGCACAAAGGATGTAAGTCAGCCCCGAGGGCAGATGGGTGAGACCTGGTCTGTCAGAAAGTTGGGAGGGCACATGGAGCCTTGACACCCATGCTGGGAGTGGCAGAATGATACAGGCTGATCCAGACTGATTGATATATACGGTAATACAAGGGAGCATTTTATGTCTGGAACCAAATGGAGCATCAAGGTAGCAGTGGCTGGGCATTCATTCCTCTGAAACCATCAGAAATGGACACTTTCAGGACCACTGCCTCCATTCATCTCCATAAATGAAATGAGGTGCACTTTTACCTCAGATCTCAGTGTTGTGCAATGCTGATACTGACTGTGTTCACACTACACTGTTGCACACTCAGCCCCAGTTCAGATTTGTTAGCAATTTACTAACAGGCTTTTACCCAGGAAGCAAGTGTGGTCCTATCATCCTTGTGTCTCACGACTTTTTTATATCCAATTAGCAGAACAGACACAGATAATGAGTTTTAACAACATCTCTGCTTTTCATAAAAATTGCACTGCTGTGTAAGCACAAGAATTTCCTGTTGAACTGTCTCTTTGCAAACAAGTTAATCTAAAAAAAGATACATGGCATGCTATGAACCTTAGGAGTGAACCGCCAGCTCATTTTTCAAAATGACAGATATGATGAAAATTGGACAAAGGCTTGGAAAAAAACGTGGGGGTCAGGATGAGGGGAGCAAATGGGGGCGGAGGGAAAGGCATTCCAGAGCCCTCTGGAGCCTTGGACTCCTCTAGGACCCATTAAAAGCTTGTGTTACTTGTACCATTTATAAACAAGCTCTTTCTCTTGCCATCATAACTTTCCTCATATGAAGAGCTTAGGAAGTGTTGACTGCTGTCTTCTCCTGAAGCAAGGCACCAAAAGTGACAGCAAGTCACAAATCAAACACCTTTGATTTACTACCTTTCCCGAGTTTTGGGAGGCTTGTTGTGCCTTCCTAAGTGACCTCAGTAAACCCCCTAATCAATAGCACATCGGAATGCGGACAGATGGCAAAGGGAAGTGTCAGTGCCAGAGGGATTACATCAGTGCTGGCAGAGAACAGATGGCAGAAAGGTGGACTGCAACCTGTGCTTATTCTTTGCGTTCCTTTGCTTTTATTATTGCCCCCGCTGTCAGCAAGGCACGAAGTTTCAGGAGGGAAAAACATGGCCATTATCTGAAAGAAGAATTTTCACTCTCTTCACTTACTGGTTCTGTCACAGAGACTTTCAGTTGCATTGATTTTGGCATTACAAAACACACAGAAGTCAGTAACACATTACACCCATATTTACTATAAAATATTTGCTAGCAGGGTTCTATATCCCTTTTTTTCGAGTGTCTTCCTGTGTGTGGCCACATTAGAACCAAGCAAGTAACAAATCAATCCCTGAAGAGTAATGACACATTTGCAATGAGACAGTGAACTTTTCATCTCTGTGTCAGAGATCAATTTCCACTGGACATGCAGCATAGGATAGCAGTTTTCACCCAGCCACTAGATAAGTGGAAAGCATTTGGGGCCTCATTCCAGCTCCAGGGAATAAGTGCTGTGCCCTAATACACTGCCAGTGCAGGCTGCCAAGTCAGGGAGCTTTCCTCTGTGTCACTGGGACTGAGCTGCACTGGTTCTGCACAGAAATCTGCAGAGCTTCGTGCTGTCTCTGTCCTGGGAAGAGAGAGAATGCCAGGCATTTAGCCTCCCCAGGTGTCAAGATGGATGCAATGAATAAAACAAGTGAGTATTTCAACTAATAAAGCAGGATTTCTCCATCTGATGCCTGCACACTTCAGGATGCAGAAGAAAGAATGACCGGGATATTGCCAAATAGAAAAAACCAGAAGCAAGCTGATATAGAGCAAAGACAAAGCTGAAGTAACTATTCAGTATGTAAAGATATTTATTTGAAAACAGCTGTAAATAAAGCAGATAGGCTAGAATTTGCATTTTCTTTTGAACTGTAAGTCAGCTTTTCTTGTGAATTACTGGAGCTTCACTGGCTGAGAGATTCAAAGAAGATTCAAGGAAAATGTAACAGCATGATAGACAGGAAATATGGCTCCTTGAAGAAGATAAAATTATAAAGAAACTATAGAGGAAGATTAAGGGAGGAAGAGTAGTCAGAGGAGCAGATATTGATCGCTTATGCAGGACAATTGAATTCCTCGGCAAAGGGAGGCAATATTTGTGTCAGGCAGCTGCAGCTGCAACACAGCACCCCTGAGCTGCTCATTGATCAATCTTGTTCCAATCAAAAGCTGATGGACGGCTGCTTTTATTGGTCTGAGTAGGAAGACTCAGCAGGAAGTAGGAAACAGAATCGAGATGCACAGGATTTTTAAACTGGACTGACATGTCCTGAGCACACAAGTAAACACCGAAACTTTCAGCCAGCCAGCGAACGCCAAGAAACAAGATACTCCAAGGAAGAAAACACAAACAGCAGCAAAACCCTTCCCTGAAAGGAGGCACAGTGCAAGGACTGGATTCCAAGGAGCTCTGCAAGCCACGCAGGGCTGCTGGGAGAAGGGAACCACCGCTGCCCTGCAAAGCCATCAGTGTGAGCTGCACACTGCCACACACCTCACACCATCAGGCAGGGGACTGGTCCTAATTCCATGTACCCAGCTCCTTCTTAAAATCAGTGCTGGGGGAGGTTCCCACACGGCTTCTTTTCTTGTGAATGGTATTACTAGTGGCTTACAAAGAGTACCAAAGTGCCCCTCCTCAATTAACTGACTCTCCCTTGCTCAGGAACAGCAGATGTTGTTAAGCAGCAAAAGATAACCCTCAAGAAAGCAGAGCCACTAATCAGTCACTTTTACATTTGAGATCACTTGGAGTTGCCACAATCTTATACTGTCTTCCTAATTAATTGCACTGGAATGCACTTAAGTAAGCCCCAAATCAAAGAATCATATGCAGAGATTGAAATAAATCCTGTCTGTGTTGCTAATGCCTTGGAAATGCATGACTTGCTAAGCATTCAAAATCCTGGGTACCATGGTTCAAAGCTACAGATAGTGTGAGATGCTTTCAAAGGAACAGATTTAAGGATGAAAAGGAAAAAGCTCCCTTGATTTGCTCGTAGAAGACAATTAAACAAAGGCAATTGTTCAACTAATTTAGTGTGAAGTTTGTGTATCTTAAGTTCCTTGTTCTTCTCTTTCCTATCACCAGAAATCACAGTTCAGGAGCATCAATTTTCATCACAGCAAAACTTTATCATCCTTACAGATTTTTTTTAATGTGCTTTAATGAAGGGCTGAAATCTTTTCAAAGTAATGATAAATAAAAATGACTGGGGCTGAGTGTGTTACCAGTTGGTGCAATAAATCACTGTCTCTTCCTGCATGAGTCTCTTTCTCATGATCTAGAATATCATCAAAATGCTTTGATTGATTTACAGTTTAGTAACCCAGCCATCATGATCCATAATTCTACAATAAACCACACCACTTAACGTAGCTGTTACAGATGTTCAGAAGTTCATTCCCTGCCTTTCAGGAGGAGATACTGACACAGCAGCTGCACACACCAAGATTAGCTGGGGAAGAAAAATTTGTCTTCGGCACAGGAAAACATCCCTTTTTCCTCTAACAATACCCCGTCTTTAAAGCTGAAAGACATGCTGCCAACCTTGATACATCCAGTTTCAATTATTAAACACCAAATATCTATATGCACACACCCACCCCCTTGCCAGCTGGCAGGAGTAACAAGCTGCCTGGCTTCTGTCTAAAACACATCATTTCCTGGGAAATCAAGACGTTACTAAAAGCCGTATGCAACAAATCCATCAAAGGGTATGCAGGGAGCAGCAGCTGATCTCAGGCCTTGCCAGCAGCAAGAAGCCCGTTCTGCATGAGGCACAGCCTCCAGTCAGCCCTAAGGAAGCAATTGCTGCGAGTTTGCTCTTAAAATCACCACCAGAGCAGGGCTGAGCAGGAGGGGCTCAGCCCCATGAAGAGAGGGCTGCCCATTGTGCTGTCTCTGTAACCAACACCAGCCCTGCCCCACAGCACAACGGGACACTGCACGGGCATCATTATTCATTTTTCACAAATTATTGATCTGAAAACAGTAGGTTGATTCTCGGTTTGAACTTCTTTTGCTTGAGCCTGAGAACAATGCAGCATTAACTGGCCTGCAATTAACACTTTTGTTAAAACTGTTTCCTCAAGAAAAGGAGGCTGTGCAACATGCACAGTACAAAGTGTGGGTATTTTATCCCAAACAGCACGAGCACTCCCTGCCAGCCTCAGCAGCCACTGTTCATTTAAAGCAGGCATACAGACAGACCCAACAAGAATTGTCAGAGTGATGGTCTAGCTCACAGACACAATTCCTCTCCTAAGTGAATCACCATGCCGAGGAAGCTAACAAAGACTGCAAAATTCATTAATTGAGCAGTGCCGGAAAGGGCTGCTCCAAATCCATCACTGATGTGTCCAGGCCAGCCAGCACCCTGTCTCTGACAGTGACCTGTCCCTGGCGCTGCTGAGAGAGGTGTGAGGAACAGCAAAGCTATTTCTAATTACAGGAATCCTCTTGTTTCCCCTCAGCTGCACTCACAGGAAGCACAAATCAGCCTCGTGGTTTGGGACTTCCGATGGACATTTGAGTCTTCAAAACTCCAGCAGGCTTAGGATCTCTCTGCTAGGGGATCCCTCAGACCTGTGCATTGCGAGGCTGAGAGAGTTATGAAATACCAAGTGGGTATTTCACAGAGGCAGCACCCCTGCATTGTGAAGAAGAGATATTTTGCCCTGACAAACCTTGGGTTCTTCTAAGGGTGGTTAATGGGATTCCTTGCCCTGTGGTTAGCAGGAGCACTTGTGAATACCAGAAAAGCAGCAACGTGTTGAATGTGATTTTAAAAATCTGCTTTTTGATTAATAGATCCTTGAAAGACTTTTTTAATTTCAATACAGGCCAACGTTACTCCCGCACCTTCCACGTGAAGGACTCCAGAGGTGTTCCAGCTGGCCAAAAGGCTGCCAAATTCCTCTGCAGCTCTACTGCAGGTAAGTCTAATTACGTGCTTCAAAGCGCATGCTGCCGTCTCCCAGAGCACTGCTTTCAACTCGGAACAACCTTCTGCCCAAAGAAACCCAAAGAAAGTGCACGGTGGGACTGTCGCTGCTTGTGCTGCAGCCTGGGAATCGGCCGGCAGCCCAGCGCAGAGGGAGCCCCGTTCCCACTAGATGGCCCCGGCCTGCCGCGGCACGGCTGCGGCGGGGCGGCCCCGCTCCTCCCGCCAGCGCCTCCCTCCCTCCCTCCTCGGGGGATTTCTCGTGTCTTACACTGGCAGTGCCATCTCATTTAACTGCCGGCAACTGGTAATGGGGGCTGTTTCCCTCTCCACCGCGGCACTGCAGGCAGCGGTGCCCGTGTGCCACCCCCAAGTCCCGTGAGGTCACCCTGGGCACCACCCGCAGCCTCTGCCGGGGGTCACAGCCGGGGATCAGCCGGCACAAGCGCATCCTCCTCCTAAGGCTTTTTCCTCTCACCCTCTGCTCACACAGCCTTCCTCCCAGAGGCTGTGACAGCACCTGCGCCGGGTTTTTCCATTTTCGGTGTCACAGCTACTCCCTGCTCACACCCGAGCTGCGCCCGGAGTGCCCTGTGCCCGCGGGTGATGTGGCACTGGAACGGGCAGCACTGGGGCTTGCCTTGGGAGACTGCAATTCTCTGTCTGCTGAGCCTTTTGCTTGAGTCTCGGCTTCAGGCTTGACTGTGAAACACCACCTTTAAAAAATATACACAGGCGTTTTCTCCCTCATAAGCTTAGGTTACACAGAAGAGTTTTGCTGGCATAGCTGTACTGTGGGAAGTAAATAATAAAAGAACATTGCCAGCCAAATAGCAATGCCAGCAAAAAGTTGTGGGTAGCAATATATATATGTGGTTGTGGGTATGGCTTACTCTGTCAAGGGAAATGGGTTAAATTATGGAGCAGAGGATCCTTGCCAGTGTGAGTTCCTTCCCAAAAAGGGTTTATCAGCACAGCTCCACCGAAATAACCATGGTTTGAATGCAGGCATGTGCTCAGTCTCTCTGTAAAAACAATTATCACAGAGAAAAACTTTCTTGTGTTTGCTAAATTTTGAAATAAGTGTGTGGCAATGCACATCCCTGGAGCATGCTGTGCTAAGTCTCTGCCCACTGGGATCTGCTGGGCTGGGGCCATTAGCTCTTTCAGATACTCTGGCAAACTGCTGAGCTTGGAGAGGCTTTCAGGCACCACCAACCTGGGGTGAATGAGAGCTGGTGATCTTGTTATATGAGGCTCCATATCCTACAGCTTTGAGTCATTCAATCCCCTGCCTGTCTCTTCACATAATAATTTATCTTTTCTTTGAATATTTTGCCAATGGGAGCTGGAAGGTAGCAGGGCCATTGCAATCCGTTTCTTTCAGTACTCTGGGGGAGCTCAGCTTGGTGTATTGCATTTTTTTCATCCTAAAGAGAGGATGTGTACAAAAGCAAGAGATCTGGAAAGCTTTCAGCATCACAGAACTGCCAGCACTGCTTCCTTTGTCTGCTCCATTTAACCCGGTGATGATTTTTATTATCAGTTAGCTCAAACACAGAAACACACTCAGTCACCTGTGGGACACAAGTGTTGGGCTTCAAACTTCCCTTGTTAATCTTTCTGAGGAGCTGGGCTGATGCTTGTGCATCCTGTTATTCCAGTCAGCCTAGAGACAAGTGCCAGAGCTGGCACGAAAGGTATGTATCCGAGGTAAATTCCAAAGGTAAATTCCTCCCACTCCGTGCTTGGGCTTGAGGTACCTGTTACTGCATGTGCATGCTCCTTATGCCAGACACAACAAAGGCAGAAGCAGTGGCAGAGAGGGACAGAAGGGGGACTGCTAATGCAGGAAGTTAATAGTGAAATAATCAATACAGTAAAGATTCAACACGTTCACTCTGGGAAGACAAGGTGTTCCTTCTGGAGAATTCCGTGAAGGGAGGAACAGTAGTGACAGATTTGAAAATGAAGAAATTTAAAAAAGAAAAAAAAAAGGAAAAGGAAAAGAAATCCAATCACATCCTCTATATTTAAATAATTAAAAAGACTACCAGATGCAATTACATTCATGATTAAAAGATCTAACAGACGTGTATTTAAATTCATTAACTTAGTCCACACTTCCCTACCTCAGGAGACCAGCTGCTCCTGGAATACAGGGCAGCAAAATACAAACTACATCTTGCTTGTATTTGATCAAAACCTTTTCGAAGTTCCAGTGATCTGGCTGTTAACATCTCTTAGGTGATAATTAGGCTCTTGGGGCAGCAAACATTGTTTGGGAAAGAAAATGCACAGTGGAAACACAAGTAATGGAGCTTTCTGCCTGTTGAGGCGTCAGTTATTCCACTGTATAAAAAAAGGCACCAAGGGCAAAATGAGGCCATTTTCAAACAGAGCCTCATTCTGCCTGTGTGTAGCAGCAATCAGCAGATGCTTACCTCTGTGTAAACTGTTTACTTTAGGTTTTGCCCGTTTCTTGCAACATATGTTTTAACCAAGAGATTTCAGCCCTCGCACACTGCGGCTCACGAGCACGGCTCTCCTCTGGGAAACACGTGCTGCATGGTTTTTCCATCACTGCTTGACAGACGTTTGGCAGCAGGTACCAGCTGGGGCTGAGCAGGTACCTCTCCCAATTCCTGTCCTCTCAAGCAGGATCTCTGGCCCACCTCCTGGTCTCTCTGCTCCAGGGCCTCTGGATGAGGTTCAGGGCATTGACAGAGATACTGTGAAGAGCCAGAACCTCCTTGCCTGTTATCAAACCATGCAGTGATATTCTCTGTCTGTCCCAGGAGGACACTAGATTAACAGCAGAGGCACTGACTTACTTCCTTTCTGGTACTGTCATGGGACCCATTTCCCTCTGACGGGACAGGAAGAGGCTTAATTAAAGACAACAGGGAATTTCTGTTTCTGGTTGCATCTGACAGGTCCTTCTCAAGTCTCCCTCCAGGTGCTGTGCCTGGTTTTGGTCTCCTCCATCCTGCAAAGCTCACCTCCTCTGGATAACAACCCTTCCTGCCCAAGAAATCTTTTAAATGTTTCTGACAGTTGGAGTCTCTCCTGTCCTTCCTGCACAGCCCTCTGTAATCAAACACAAGACACATCAAAGGACAGAATTGCTCTTTCAGACGAGACAGCTACGCCTGAGTCTGAACTGTCAGTTCAGACATTTTCAGGACCCACTTCAGGATTTTCCTCTTGTGAGTTAGTTATGATCCATGGCAGAGACCTCTGCCTAGGGAAGAATCTGCTCCCCCTCCTCTGCGGAGCAGGGAGTGCCCCTGGGAAGTTGCAGCATTGCTGAAGAGCTGTAATTCAGCTTGAAACCAGCAGATTTAGACTCCAGCATTTGATGTCATGTGAATGTTAGCTCCTTCAATGTCTGCAAATGTACCTGAAGTGCCCAGCATCCTCCCACATGGCCTGATCATGTGCCCAGGAGCAGGAGCAGTTTCCTGCTGTCTGTGTCTCTTTGTTCCAGTGAAGGCACCAGAGATGTGGCTGCAGCAGCAGTGCAATGTCCCACTCAACTTCAGTCCTCCTTTGCCACTGAGGGACTGGAGAGGTCTATTTTATTTTGCTTCAAAAGCCAATATAAGGCAGCTGACCTGCCCTGACAAAAGTTTGAAACTCAAGAATTACTCAGGTATCAAAGTCAGAGCTTCAGAATGTTCCCTGTTTGAGCACTAACGTGGGAATATGTCACAGCTGAGAGCATGGAGGGGAGAGCTCCTGAGGGGCTGGAGAAAGACACTCCTCCATAAATGATCACCATCCCTCTGGTGAACAAGTACATAGGGACAGGACTAATCAAAAAACTTGTAACTGTAACCAAAAGCAAGAAAATAGTGGAAAAAATAGGGAAAAGCATGGGAAACTGCAAACACTCGAACTCAACTTTAAATTCTAAAACTGTTTCTAGTAATTCAACTCCAGACATGCGATTCTGGATGTGTTTCTGTCTTGTAAGTCTCATGTCTTTGTTCTGACCCAGAGGAACTCAATTTTTTCTTGTTATTTATGGGAACATGCATCATACATTTTACATTGTGTTTCAAATGCAAAGGAAGATTCCCCTTATTGCCATATTTTTGAGACAATCCTTCATACTGCCCCAAAAGTCCAAAAAGTATGTGCTCAAGTCCATTACAACATGAGATCACTTTCCTGAATGGGAACCTGGAATTCAACCTGGCCTGAAGTTACTTACAGCAAAACTCAAGCATATTTCATGCAATACCTGTGCTGTGCATGTAACCTCGAAAATAATGGCATTTTATTTTGTGAGGAATTTACATGAAATCACGAGTGTTTTCTTCTCTTTCTACAGGATTCAGTCTCAGAGAAAATGGAAATTATTTTCACAGAAGAGCAAAATGCCTGTTGTCACCCTGAACACACAGAACTTTACAGATGAGGCTTCTGATGGCACCTGCTGAAACTGGGTGCCAAAGGCCCATACACAGCCCTGTGCCTTGCTCTCATCATCAAGGAGCCTGTAAAGGTTGCTCTGAGTCTTGAGATCGGGAACTGAACATGATAGATGGCAGATTTATGAATCACATTCCAATTTTTTTTAACCCAAAGAATCTTCAATACCTTTTACTACCCTTTCCCCTCGCAAGAACGTTACTGGTTATCCTTGACAACTGATAGCTCCACATAAAGCTTTCATTCATCCCTAGGGAATACATGGATTTTCTCTAACCACAAACTCTCATCTGTCTAAGCCTTTAGGAGTAGCAAAATATTCTGGGAGAAACACTCGGAATGATCCAGATGACAGGATAGGGAGGACAAGGAAGGAAGACAAGAAAAGAGGAGCTTGAGGATGAGCTGTGATTACATTTGTTAAATTTAAATTTGATTAGATTTGTTAGATTAAATTTGTAAAATTACTTGAGACATATCAGCCTTGAGTACACCATCAGGTCAATCCGGAGGTAAAACAAAGGGCTTCCCTTTAGAAGAGGGGAAATTAAAAATATTAGACGTTTTCCCTTTTAACACTAGTTTGGGCAGGAGGGGATAGGTCAGGCTGCAGATGACATGAATGGTTCTCTTTGGGGTGAATATTTGGGTGAGGTTAGCTGCATACATTAACATCCAAAAGCTTTCTTTTTAAAACTGTATTTACTATAATCTGACCTTTTCTTTTTCTTTCTGTGGGTAAGGTTTTCACGGGTCTTCCTTAAAAGCTGCATTGATTCCAAAGTGAGAAACTGTGACGATGAATTTTTCAAATGATTACCATTAACACAGGTGAATTGCAAACACACCTCTCCTTGCTGCAGGCTGAAAGCCGAACAGCTTAGAGGTTGATTGTCACTTTTAATTGAGTGAACATGCCCATAACTCTGGCAGAGAACTGCTGTCATTACCAGTGTTTTTCTGGGCACCAGTGCTGACCTCTCTGTTCCTTCCTGTGCTTGGCCTCTCGCACTCAGCTCAAGCTTTTCCAGCCACCATTGGTTTGCTGAAATCTTTCTCCCTGACTTAAGTCACAGCTAGTCTATACATTCTTCTGCCCAGTTTTCATTCCATTAGGGCACAATCCAAAGCTTTCTGAGCTCACAGGAAAGATCTGCACTCGCTCTTAGGGATTTTGGATCATACTTCACCTGCCTGCCTGCCAAATGCTTTCCTTGAAGACAAAGCAAACGCTGTGTATGAGCTCTCTTACGAGAGAAGGGGAACGTGTGGGGAGAAGCCTGAGGAGACACGGGGAGGGACAGACTCCAGAGGCCACACGGGGCTGGGGACATGCTTTTGGAAGGAGGGACACCCCTGAGGGACTGTGGCCCGTGGAGGACTTGCACCAAGGCAGGACTCTCCTGAGGAAAAGCAGCCTGCTGGTGACCCTTGCTGGGGAGCAGCAGTGACAAGAGCAGAGTAAAAGAGAAAACCAGCAAAAAACTGTGGAAGAGGGGCAGATAAAATTGATTTCACAATTAGGTGTTACAACAATTGGTCCTACAATTATAACACTTGATCTTGCCTTTTATGCCCAAACCCTGAGTTAGAAGAATAATCTCTAAGTAAAGTAGGGACTTGGATCTCCATGTTGGTTTAATGCTGGGCTTTTCTCAGAAAAGGACAACTAGGACCCCAGTAGGGTCCACATTCCTGCAAAAAGGGCAGATATGTTTAACTGAGGACATGTGAACCCTTCCCAATCTATGGTCAAAGAAATTGTTTGAAAATCAGCTGGAGCTACTTTGCTTTCTGTATCCCCACCAGTTCCCTTAGGCTATGTCTACACCATCAGATCCGGGAACTCTTATCCAGGTGGGATAACCAGTTTGTCCAGAGGTGCCCCAGCCACCTTGTGCTGTGGTTTCAGTGGGCTGGAGGAGAGCTGTGGGCTGCTCCAGGCAGGTACCTTGTTAGCAGGACAAAGGGATCAGGGTATAAGGAATTGCCACCAAACACACATATCCCATATTCTGGACAGAAGCAGTGTAAAACATCCCTTGGAAGTACAATTTGAGAAAAAAAGATATTGTCAAGCCTTGTTTAGGGAGCCAAACACTGTTTTCCTCCCAGAATGATGTCTTCTTTGCCATTATCACAACGTCAACCTTCTGTGCCCAGTTTGCCACCTGGGACTCTGCTGATCTCATTGCCTTCAGCAGAAGCACTGGGGTCTCCAGCAGTTCAGCAGCATCAAGAAAACCAAACCTTCCCCTTGCTAATTCATTAAGAAGCTAAAAGGTGGAAAATAAAAGCCTTAGCAGAAACTTGAGGCTTCTCAGTTCAGTCTGTGCTTTCCCATAGAAACACCAGTCTGTCAGTCCATTCTTGTGGCGTTTACTGACTGTAAATCCTGCCTGTCCACATGTACATGCAAAGTGGGTTTTATACTGTTTGTGGCTGATGGTTATAAGGGCCAAAAAATTTATGAATTGCCGGAGTCATGCATTCAGAAAAGTTGACTCAGGCCTCTGGAAAACCACTGGACTGGCTGAAAAATTCCACCACATTACGCTGACCTCATTCTGCTTAACTCCAAGTACTCTGGCAGGGGAGTCCAGGATCTTTCCAGCTCCAAGTCATTCACTCTAGTAACTACAGGAAAGCTGTGGGAGGAGTCCTCTGCCAAAGCTCCTTCCCCCCCAACAGCGATGCCTCTGTTCACCAGCGAGCAGTCTCGATTTCTGTTAGCTGTGGCCCAGTTCCGCTCTATTTTAGGATTTCTAGAAGCTGTTAAAAACTAATATCCTCTCACTCCCTCCTTCTAGAAACTCATTTATCACTCTGCCTCCTGCACAGTTACAGTTCTCCCTCTCAGCTGGCAATTTCTCTCCTATGGTATGAATTTTGGATGACCTCAAGGGGTTGTAAGCACACGGGTGCAGTGGACCAGACTACACAGTAGCAGGGAAAGACTTAAGCAAGTGGGACTGCTAGGCAGGGGGGAATTGTGCTAATTAGAAGGAAGAAGAACAGTAAATAGCTACAAACAAAAACACAGAGATCCTCAAGCAGAAGGCCCCCCCACCCCCAGCAGCAGCAGAGTTCCCTGTGGTCTCTGACCCTCTGAAACAGAGCTAGGAAATGCAGCGATTCAGTGATAGATAAATTCACTCTCAGAGCGTATCCAGTGTCGTGTCTGCTGGCTTGCAGAGGTATCTCATGATCGGTATTTTTAAAGATAAGCAAGCGCTAACTACAAGTAAGATGTGGAACTAAGAGCAGGCACCTGGAAAGGGAGTTAGTGCAGGACAAAAGGAAGCTTCTCCAAACCATGAGACTAATCAGACCACGTTATTTCTACATGTCAGCTAAAGTGACTGAGCTCTTCCATAAACAGCTCAACTAACACACCTATTTACCTGTGTGCATGAGCACAGGGAGGAACTCAGAGAGCCTCCTCCAGGGCAGCTGCTTTCTTCACTGTTGTATTCCAGTGAAGAAAATTAATCTCCCTCCAAATCTAACAGGGGTTTTTCTCACAACTGGCACCAGTCTTCACACACTGATAAGCCACTGGCACAAAACACCGTGGAAACAATTGCTGATGGGACTGTCCTTTGGTATAAAACACTTGTGTTCCATTATGTGAAACTCAGTCTATCACCAACCTGCTCTGCCTCCAGGCACTATGGCACATCCACGGCTGCAGGCAAGGAATGTGCAGCACAGGTCCAGAAAGGGCTAGAGGTGGCTGCCGAATGCCTCTGAACCCAAACCTGCCTTGTACAAAAGCTGTGTTAAGTTTACAGGCTGTCAGGGGTTCCTGCGGGCCAGTAAAGCACAGAAACGCACTCCGGCTCCCTTAAATCGCCACTGGGGAGCCGCAGCACGGACTCCAGGCTGCAGCAGGGCTGCCCTCTGCTGAGATGGGAATTCAGGGATCAGTGGCACTGCTGTAGATCCCTTTTCTAGCACCAGTGTGTATCACAGTGACCAGCACAAGACTGCTGTGTGCACCTGGAGGGTACAGTACTCTACAGCCCACCAGGTGATGGAGAACACACTGATCACACCACAAACACCTCCGAGCCTCCCATTCCATTCACTGCTCTCTGTCTTGCTTTCAGACAAGCAATATTCCTTCTGATTTTTGTTCACATTCACACACAAAAAGCAAACAGACAAAGCCAAATTTTCCCTGCTTCGCATCTCATTACTGAAATTTTCCTTGCAGCTCACTAATTTTGTTCTCTCTCAGGTATGAGCACTCCCAGCAGCAGGTTTCCAGCAGCAAATTAGACAAGCTAAATTACTAGAAGTTTACCAAAGGAAAAGGAAATAAAGACCTCAAACACCTTGTAGACTTTTCTCTCCCTCCAATCAGTAGCATGTTTATCCAAATAATAATAAAGCAGGCAGAAGGATGTAATTAATGTCAAACACAATTCTTTCCTGTTGCTTTGAGGTACTAAAATCAAAACCAGAAATCCTGACCTTGAAACAACATACACACAAAAAACCAAGAAAAATTTTATATGTACGATTTTCTAATTTAGGAATGTCCATGTGCTATATGAGCTGCTCAGCAAATTGAGCCAGGAAATACATTAACTGAAAGCTAATTTAGGGCAGACCTATTTTACCTCATGTTTGAAACTGTTCCACAAGGTTATTTCTCTGCAGCAAGGCAGGACATTTTGGAGAGGAGGATGAGTGCGACAAGGAGAAAAGGGAAGGGAGGAGATTTGCACTGTGGGTTTTTGGCTCAAATGGAAAGGAAGCTATTTCTGGTGAAGTGGACTCTCCCACACACATGGTTAATGGATAAATTGTGTAAGAAAAATGTCTCCATCCCAAGGCAGACCCAATTATGTTCTGCATTAACTGAAACATATGGGAACATTTCAGTATAAACAAAACCTGCACTGTATGAGCTTTTTTTCTATGAGCTTTCCAGTTCATTTAACCCTTGATATGGTGCACATTAAGAACAGCCTGAGATTACTGGTGTAATGCTCTACTAAGTATTTTTTGGCTCAGATAATGCAGCAGTATCTCCCAGCCTTTACACTGATAAACTGAGGGCCTACTCGTGGGTTTCCATCCCCTTCTTAGTGCTGATTTTGCAGCTGAAGGAGGGGGATGTTACGCTGGGCTTCCTGAGAGCACCAGGTTGAACAAAAGCTGATTTTTTGAACAGAAAGACGGCACCACTATAAAACCATCTACGAGATAAATGTTCTTCACATCAGCTTAGGCTCCCAAACTACTTGTCTGCTTCTCAAAATGCTGCCACTGCGTGATTCCTGGATTCTCCTTCCCTTTCAGGACTGTGCCCTTTCATCTTCCCGTTGGGATTCCAGAAGCTCTTACTGCTGGTTACGAGAGTGAACACCAGGAGTTGTGGGGAATCAAGACGACTCAGACCTGTGCTAAAGTTCATGCACCTCTGGGGTTCCACAACACTGAGTCATTTGCTTGCCTTTTCATCTCCTTGCTTTCCTTGCCAAGACCTGCCCTGCTGAAATGATCAGCTGCCCCATCACTTTTTTCATCAGGTAAATGAGGAGCCCTCAAGATTTAGACAATTTTCTCGTGTTAACTAGTCTACTTATATCTCAGTATTAATATTTACTGTGTCAACTAGCTTACTTTTCTCTTTGAGAGCCCACTGACATTAAATCAGTAAATGCACGTCCAACCTCTCATATCCTCCAGACTGCTAAAAAAAGCAAACACCAGCAGCTTGGGTAGAGCTCTAACAAAAGGCTTTGGTTTTATATTTTCATACAATGTGTGTGGCAGGAAAGAAGACCCACCAAGCAAAGCAAAAGGTCCTTCTGCCATGGAAAACAAGGGGAGATATCTCTTCAAGTCAACAGCACAGGACCAAGTGACAGGATACACACTGATTTTCATTTTCTGACCAAATCACTGTGAAACCAGGAACCTGTTCATCTCACTGTAATTCACAGAAAGTAAAACCACAGAAGATTATTGCAATTTTGACTTCTGAATCACAGGGGCCATTGGGTTCCTATGACTTCGTTTTTCCTTGAATTCAGCATGTATTCTTGAAATAATCTTATTTCAACTGAGCAATTGTCAGCAGTGCTCAACCTAGAACAATCCAGTGAGTTTTCTACAATCTTTAGCCCTCATTTGTTCATCTGTCTTTAGTCTGTTAGTGCACTTCCAGCCTGCTGTTCTCTTTACAGACTGCAAATCAATGACCCTTTAGACTTTGGGTTGAACCCAACAAACTCTGCTCTCCTCCAGAACTGAGGAGGGTGAGTGAATGCTACACCCAAAGCTGCAGGGGATGTAGTCCCAACTCCTGGGTGTACACTCGTTGCGTACCTACAGTACATCTCCCAGAGGAGGATCACGGCACCAGACCCCACTAACATCCCCTGGCCCCCTTCAGATGTTGCTAGGGTGAGTGCCATGCTGCACTTTGGCTATAAAGTGTTCAGAAACTGATCCCATCTCAGCAAACAGATTGACTTTCTCAAAAAGAGTGTAAATGAAGCAACCATCACGATGGAAATACCGACAGGGATATTCCGGATAAATTTCGCATTCTGCTACGCAGAGAAACAAGGACCTGAAATTGCTCAGGACTGAAAATGAGATGTTGCAGCATTTGGCTTCTGGATCAGGAATTCTAATCAGATGGAGGAGGGTAATGAACAAAACCTCATTATCATCTAGCAGCCACTAATGTGTGTCAGGAACTAGATGAATACAGGACTTTGCTGACTAGCAGTGGCAGCTCCTATTTTAGCAAGAGCTATGTTTGTAAGAAGGTCTGGAAAAATGAGCCAAAATTCCAAAACCAAGTATTCCTTGGGTACAAAATTCTTGCAAGATGGCAAGTGTGGGGCAGTGACTTTATTTTTAGGTCACTTGCTTACAAACCAGACTAGAAAAACAGCACGGGGAAGCAGTTAATGCTTAGCTGTCTGTGTGTAAATCATTTACTCTCCAGTCCAGAGGGCAAACACTCAGGGTGGAGGCCATGGGCAGCAGTTTCCCCGGAAGCCCTGGAGGGGGAGATGTGCCCAGCTGCCCACACTGGGTCCGCTGGGAGGTGCAGCAGTGGTACCTTCTGAGGAAACCTGTGGCACAGCTGCTGGTGCTGCTCCAAGTTGGGAAGTCCAGTAGCCCAGAGCCCCTTGCAATGATCAGCTTTGATGATTTTAATTTGGCTGGCTGGGATGAGGGAAGGTCAGTATGCAGCTGTCCTCCAAGCTACAGTCTCATAAAGATAATTGCATTCTCACTTTTAGAGAGGACTTTCACTCCATAAACAAATGTTTTTCTCAAAGCTCTGTGACACAAATGAGTGTGCCCATTCTCCCTCCAAGTGTGGACTGCTCTGGTAGTGCTGTGACCCAGGCCAAGCCCCCTCTCTCTCCCTCTCTGTGCTCTGCACTCACTGGTTCACTGCCCAAGAGGTTTTCACCCTTTTTCCCTAAATATGTTTTTCTCTTTGGCTATTTTTCCTTTCCTGCATGAAGTGCAAGGCCAGTAATATTAAAGAAGATGACAACTGTCAGACCTACAGTGTTCAAGTCAACGAAAATGCTGATGAAATGATTTTCCTTGTCCCTGATCTCCACTGCTGTCAGCTGTGGTCCTTTCCACACAGTTTGAGTTCACTTTCAAATGTGTCATCTTGGCTAAGGCAGGCTCTTTGGGCTCAGAATCACATCCAGACACCTTAAATCCTTGCATCCCAGGGCAGCCTTGTTGGCTTGCACACAGAATTCCCTAACTCCCACAGATACCCTCTGCACAAGGGTTAAGAGAGGAAGGGACCATGCATTTAACTCTCTGCCACGGCTGGCTGTTGGCAGCAATGATAAACCGAGAGAAAGAGTCAGGAAAACTCCTGGGCAGAAGAGTCCTGTTGCAGAATTTCCAGCAGAGGATGGCAATCAGAGAGAGAGCATATGTGACCTGTATAACTCTGCTGGAGCACTGGGACAGGCTTGAGAAGAAGAACAGAACTTTCTCTAGTTATGAAAAATGTTGCAAGAATCCTCTCCTAACCTTTTCTCTACACTCGTTAGTTAAACTTTCCTCGATGACCTTCTCCACACTCCGGCTGAAACGTGGTGTAAATCACAGACATAAAATCACACACTGTTCTGCATGAGCAAGCATTTCCACAACGAGTACAGCTCACTCCCTCGGTAACCAGGAGTATTAAGAAGTTAAATCCTTCAAACTACTGTTGCGAACAGCAGCACTTGACACGGTAACCCCAGACCGGAATAATCTTGGACTCTGATCTAGTCAAGCATCCTTGTCTAATAACCGCCTCAGGCTGTCAGGCTGCAAACCCTGGAAAATAAAGCAGCATCACAATACAAAAAAAATCTGAACTCATGTCATTCATTCGTGGCTAAGAACCTGCTCACCTCCAGCTGCTCGGTCAAAAAAGGCAGGTGCGAAGAGCTGGGGGTATGGATGGCCAGGCCAGGAGCAGACAAATCAGGGGGCAGGTTTGTCTCTGAATGAAAACAATTGCTGCTCTCAGCACTTTTGTTTCACAGTGTCACACCTGCCCTCCAAGGTGTGCTGCCCTGCTCCGTGAGGTGGGCTTGGCTGAAGGTGGGAGTCTGGCTCTGTCTCGGGCCTGCCAGGCTTCACATCTACACTTTCTGCCTGGTTCTGAGAAAAATGTAGATGACTTTTTTCTAGAGTACACACAGGAAATCCCTGGATGGTGACATTCGGAAATGGGGTCAGGAAAGGCTGTTCTCTGCAGGTCTTGGAGCACACAGCCCTTTCTGGCAGCCAGCATGTTTGTGGAGAGAAATGCAGGATAAGCAAGAGCCTCCAAAGCAGAGTGATGCCACACATCAAATGGTCCCTAGAGAGCATAGGAAAACTTCAGAGCAGCAGCTCTGAAATAAACAATGAAAAATGAGGAATTTGGAGTCAATTAATAAATGAACTGAGGCCATGCTCAAGGACAAAAAAGAATTCATGACAACTGGCCCTACTTCCTATGGGTGGTGGGCATGATTGTGCTCTTGCTCTTTAAAATTCACCATCAGCAGATTAAAACACCCCTTTGAGAGCAGCTCCCAGCCCTGCCAGCCTTGGTTAGGATGTGCCTCACTGTCAGACAGGGACTTGCTGAGTGGGAAAGCCGGGCAAGACCGGCCACATGGCAGGGACCCCAGGGACCCTCAGAGAGAGAGACTCCAGGACACCCCTGTGTGCTCCCACCCTGCTCCATCCTCATGCTGAGCCCAGGACAGCACAGAAAAACTAGAGCCTTGGAGGGGCATTTCCCACGTGACAGGTGTAATACTCAGAGTTGTTCAGAGACCTTCCTTTTGCTTTTCAACTGTGGCAACAGTTCAAGAAGACCCTTAGAAATTCTTTTTTGTGCACTGTCCTGAGAGCTGCAGCTGTACACACCCGCTCCTGATGGCATCTAGAAGTGTCAGCAACAGCCCCAGGGTTAAGTCCCTTCCCTTCTTACTGACAACAATAGGCTAAAGCTCCCCATGAAATTCTTTGTTCCATATCCTCTACAATGAAGCCGAATGAGACCCCAGGGCGTCCCACAGTGATAATCCAGCCACATGTAACTTGTCTGACGGCCTGTGAATTAACATTTGCAGCGAGTTAAAACTTTTCTGGGTGAGTAAAAACTTTCTTCTCAGCCGTTTTTTGGCAGTGCAACACTCATTAGAGCCTGGAACATACCTACAGTAGCCACCATTGTGTAATGTTTATTATGGCCTTTTATTCTGTGCACACACTTTGGTAGAGATCCAGCATGTGATTCCTTTACTCCTACCCTGTTTTTCTGGTCTTATATCAATTAGCTTTCTTACAAACACATATCCCACCTCAAAGCCCCATTTTAATGGAGAAACCCCAACGTTCCTAACAAGTTTTTAGTCTCTACTGGGCATGAACAACCATCTCCTCAACAAAACCCAGGAACCTTCATAGAGTTGATTTAATTTCTTGTGACACACTTGCAGTTTCTGTCATTTTGCCTCTGGCGCTGGCATCCAGCCACAGTGGTGAGTCACTGAAAATTCCATTTCAAGGGTTAAATTTACATGTTTTACATAATGAGTACACACATTTTCCAGTTCCTACTAATTAAATTCATTGAGTCTTCTGTGACTCCACTGTCACTATGCAAATGAAGGCAACCTAACATTGTTGAGAGAGGCACAAGGCTGCTGGGTCCAACCCTCTGTCAGTCAGACTCTGGAACACAGCCAGGCCTTTGCAGGGCTGTGGAGATGACCCAGACACTACAACACGTATTTCTGAACCTCTGGGAAGCGGGGGAAGTATAAAGTTTGGAAAAATAATAGTCTTTTCCAGATCTGTCATAGACCAGGAGTGTCTCTGTGCAAGCTGGGAAGCATCAGGACTTCACTATGCCACTTGCTGGTTACATATAAAAGTGCTCATTAAAACAAAATTTCCTCCTGCAGTTTCTGTTGCTTGTCTGCAGTGGAATTCTGTGCTTGGGAATTGTCAGAAAATACACGGCCCTGCCTCCCAACGTCTGCAAGTTTCTAAATTTCTCCTGCAAAATATTCTTCTTCCTGAGTGTCCTGGCTCCGGAGGGACAGAAGGCGCTGAAGAGGCGTGAAAAGACAGCAAGCTCTGGGAAGGACTGGCTTGGAGATATTTCACCTCAGACTTTGGCAGCCTCGCAAGTGGTGGAAAATGCCGTGCGCACCAAAGACATTCTTGTAACAGAGCAATAGACAGAGAGCACGGCTTTCAGGGACAGACAATGGCCCTGCCTGTCTCTGGACACCTCTCTCTGTATATTCTGCTCTTGACTGGCATCCCCTCTCTCTGTTGTCACTCAAACAGGCTGATATATGTGATCTTTAAATTACTGAGCCACCTCTGACAGTCCCAGTTCTCTGGAACTCCTGTGTCAAGGGAAACATCAAGGGACCGTGCCTTGCTCCTGCAGTCCTGGGCAGATTTGCTCTGTCAAGGCTGCTCCGATGCCCCCTCCAAGCTGTGGTGGGGGAGCTGGCAGAGCTGGGTGGCAGCAGGAGTGGCACAGTGGCACCATGTCCACCGTGTTGGGGTGTTGCCCAGGAAAACCCAGCGTCCTCTGTTGGGAGCATCCCTACTGGCAGCCAATGGTTAGTGAAGACAAAATATAAAATATTCTTCTCAATCGGAGTTCTTGCACTCTGAATGGCCTCCTTACCAACCTCCTCCCCAAAGAGCTTTCAGGTTACATTTCTGCACCTCTGAAACATGTATAATACTGACTGAGGAAATAATAATCTTACCTTTAAAGTAATGAAGCAGACAGGATCACACAGAGATATCAAAGCCACCAAAAGACAAATCCGGGTCAAATGGGAAAAAGGAAAAGAAAAAGAGAGAGAAAATACACAGTTAGATTTGTATTTCACTACGAGCACACCAGCTAAGGAGGAAAAAAAAAAAAAGAGACGTTTTAATTCAATTTAGTTTGCTTTCTCCAAACAATGACAAAGTAAAAACAACGGGGCAAATGAAATAGGGTGACACAAGGTGCTTTTGTCAGTGGAGAAAGATTTCAAAGATTTATGCAAATGATCTTTTCCCAGCATTCCTGCATGACACTGACATGTCATCAAAGGAGTAACAGGAAGGTATTTTATGTACTACGAAATTTAACACAGACACACACCACTCCACCAGAAGTCCTGGGTGCAGATAGAGGGAAAAGGTAGGGTATGTATCACCAGATCTGTCTGCACACACTCAGCAGCACTAAGCCCTTGGCAGAGCTCCAGTTCCCAATGGTACCAGCCCAGCCCACTGCATTTGCCACCTTATCCCAGAGCCTCAGGCAGAGTTCTAACATCCAGCCCCTTTTCCCTCTATTAGTAGGCTACTTTCAGCATAAACAAGGGAAAAGGCTTTGGAGACCTGTTAACACTAAACCAAAAATCCATAAAACAACACAAGTTTGGTGCAATGAAGGTACAGAAAAGGGAAGGGAAGGATTACTTGCAAGGAAAGAAACAAAGACTGTTGTAAAGCCAGAAAATCTGTGAGTTTCCTGGGGAATTTATCAGACTGAAAGGTTTCCAGTACTACTGAAGGAAGCAAGCAGGAAGCAAGCTCAAGTCCTTTAACTGCCTCATCATTAGTGCTCCAACACTGTGGTAAAAGGTTTGACATGAGTGTCTGTGAATAGAGGAAAAACCCCAAGCAAATGGGAAATTCTTTCTCACAACACCTGTGTGTCCCCCCCCCCCCC
>VXBT01000517.1:102132-180901 GCA_013400235.1 Oriolus oriolus
GCATAGAAACGTAATGAATTTGGCATGGCATATTTGAATTATTTTTATAACGTTTTCCATTTTCAGTGATGAGAAAAATTAAAAGCTTTCTTTCCTAAATCCTGAAAGGAACCTTTTCTGGGAAAGCAAAATCAAGCTGGCTTGAATATCAAAAAACTTTTAAGTGTTTCTATTTTGTCTACTTGAGCTGCAATGCTTGACCCTAAATGGCAGACAAGTAAAAATTGTTCTTCCAGAGAAATTAAGGTCATAATGTGAGAAAAAAAGATTACAGACAAATACAAGAAGCAACTGTAAATGTGCTGGGGTAGTACAGCAAATGTGTCTGCCGTGGTGGCTGGAGGAAGACGTGCACTCCCTGTTCCTCCCAGCCTTGAAGGGATGTAAGGAGACCCTTGGTCCAGCTGAGTCAGGTGCTGACTGCTGCCTCCCAGCTGATCAGCCCAGTGTGCTGTGCCTGGCTGCAGTTCCAGGAATACTCCAGGCAGGAACACCCTGGGATAGCAATGAGCCCCCTCTCCTCCCCCAGGCCCGAGCTGGGTGCTGGAAACTGGCCCTGCAGCCCCCAGCACGTGTGGGGAGGCAGCAGATGAGTTTCAGCGATGATGCTCGCTCTCCTCGGTGTGAGGCTATGAGGAAAACCAGGGCCTTCTGGCAAAGGATTTCTGCCAGAGTATTCTTCCATCCACCTTTTTTCTGTTTATGAAAAAAGACAGGAGGAAATGAAATCTTGGATAAAGTCACTGTGCTGAAGGACCCAACAGGGCGGAGAGAACATAGCTCTAAATGAATTCCAGTTATGATCTCACCCCTCAGTAACTACTGAGCAAAGATGGATGAGAAATGAGCAAGGGCACGAGTAATGAGACATACATTTCACACGGTCACAGAAGTAAGTGGGAACATGAACTGTGTCTGACTTTCACCCCAAAACCTTCACAGGCAGTCTGTTATTGCCCTGACACTCATTCATGCGCTGAGTTCACTCAGAGAATTCAATCTTTGAAAAGGATGCAGTGAGAACAGAGGAAAGTGCTTCAAAAAAACCCACAGTAATTGTTAGAGCGAGCCCTGTAAGGCAGGACACCCCAAAGGGTCTGGAATTTGGGCAGGAGTTGGTCTGAGAGCTCCTCCCTCCCGCTGAGATCTGCCCCCAGGTGGTTTCTCGCCTCTGGGTTGTGGGGAAAACAGCTGGTGTCTGAAAGGGATGGGGAGTTTTGTAAGAACTTGTGTCACAAGATTATTTAGCTTTTCTTCTGTCTCGGCAGAGCCCTGTAGCTCAACTTGCCCATGAGGAGCTGGAATGAACTATGGAGCACACGTCCTCTGCCGTGGGGCCTGGAACACAGCACAGGAGTCAAGGAAATTTATCTCTCTAAGCTACTCTGATGCTTGGAGGTACAATATTGAGGCTGCACTACAGAACCAGCAGAAGGAGAGTCCTACACAACTAACTCCACAAAAAGATCCCATTTTCCAGGTGAATATGTAATGTTTTGTGCCTCTCCAGTTTTGCCTCCAATTGTGGACAATATTGTGCTATTGAAAGATCACACACAAAGGCAAAATGGAATTACTAGTCTTTATTCCCAGGCCAAACACTAAACGAGCCCCGTGGACATGTATGCTTATAAAGGCAACAACATATGTGACAATACCTTAAGAGGAACCTTGATGACATCTGTAAAAACACCCTGCAGGACCCTTGAGAAAGTGGCAAAGACTAATAATTCCAAAAGGCAGGCGGGAAAGCTGAAGCCTAAGAGAGCCCTAATTAAAGATTCCCAGGAGGTGGATGCACACACAGCCACACTGTCAGCAGCAGAGCCCTCGCTGGGCCCTGGCTTCAGGCAGGCTCCTGCGCTGGTTGGTGCTGATGCCACGTGCCCAGCAAGGAGGGGCAGCCGGGCCGTGCCAAGGGGCTCGGGAAGGAGGGAAGGGTAAGACACGGTGGCAGCTGAGACGTGGCACTGTGAGCGCCCTGCTGCCTGTGTCCCCACCACACACAGCTTCCTCTGGCTGCTCCCACCTTTGTGACGATGGCCAGCAGGGGCTGGACGAGGCTGGGGAGCCCTGGGGACAGGCGTGCTGCTCTCAGTGCATCCTTGCTGCTGCCTGCATCATCCCCTACCAGCTGTAAAGGAGTAGGAAACAGTGATCCTTGCCATGATGGAGCTCAGTTCAGCCGATATTTGAAGCATCACCACTGTGCTCCTCTGGTGCTGCCACACGAGCCAGCACAGCTATTTATGCCCCAGCCTTGATCCCAAGAGCACTGTGGCACGGCCATAAAGACCGCTGAGGTATCAAAGGGATTTGTAACTTTTTTTTTTAACTGGAATGGCACGGTACTGATGGAAATATGTTCTGTTACTAGAGATGAGCTGCAGATAATGTGGTTTGTATGGAATTGGACATGCACTCTGTCTCCAGCGCTTGCTCTTAAACAAGAAAGCATTGCTCTCTGTCTGCTGCACTTCGCTCCCTGCTGAGCTCAGGGCAGATTCCAGTCATTCCAAAGCTACCAACAGTTTTAAGGGTCTAAGATGCAAGCACATCAAAACTCAGATCTCCTTTTAATTTATTTCCTTTTATCTTGTGCTGATGGGCACAGTGTCTCCTATCAGCAAAAATAAGAGCATCACCCACTAAATCTCTTTCCAGAGGTCAACATGAGAGCACAGAACAATTGTCTAGGGAGAGCAAGATTATTTGCTTAATTCAAACCCACTTTTTTCTCATTAGCTGGCAGAGAAAGGGAAGGGAGTAGGAAAATCAATAAATATAATAACTTTAATAATAATCACATAGGAAACAGTTGAAGTTAAATAAATGAAGTTTAATAATGATTTTTAATTACAGGGGCTTTCATTTCACTTTTCAAATGGATCTTAAAAACCTTGCCCTTGGAAGCCTCACTGTATTTATGAAATAATGAATAATTCAACACAGCTGCAGCTGACACTTTACACACCACTGATGGTAATAGCATTGCTGTGATCAATCTGCAGAATGCCTTTCTTTAAAGTTCCTACATCTGGCTGTTAATACAGCTCTGAGTCACAATGCCTTTTGCAGTCCCTAATTTTGGGAAGACATGCGTGGAAGCAGAACTGAACTACTTCCTAAGCTTCTGCGTGCCAGCTTACAAAGGCTGGCTGGCTCCATGAGACATCTCATTCAGGGCTGGAGTCGGAAGCATGAAAGAGCGGTCTTGGAAATTACAGCAGGATGGATCCTGGTTCCTGGCTTTGGGCAGGGAGAGGAGAATGCTCAAGAATGTGCCTGCGGGACAAAACTGCTCCGATGTGCCCTGGCACGCCAGCTGAACAAGCGGGAGTTTTGTCTCTCTCCCAGAACAATAATTTCTGGAATCTTACAAATGGGAAACTGTTCTTAAGGTCTCAACAGGAGAGCAAAGCAGGAGAAGCTCCCTGCTCGATTATCACACCAGAAGCATGCCCCAGCCCCTTTGCCTGGAATACCCCTCCATCATCAGTGCACTCAAGTATTGTTTGTTTGTGTTCAGCAAGGAGCAAGCTGCACACTGCTGAAGTGAGCTCTTCACAGACCACTGGGACTGTCAGCAAAGTACCAGGGATGTACAAATTCTTAAACATAAAGGAAATGGAAGGACCACCATAAAAAAAACAGCAACAACAAAGCAACCTCCAAAAAACAAACAACAAAGATGTTCAGATTTCTGAAGGAAGTTTTCCCATGAGTGACAGAGCTCTCAGTATGTTTCATGACAGCAAGACAGGATATAGCTTTAAAGTTCTGCCTTAACCAGAGCAAAGCACTCACTTGAGAGTGTATTGTCTGTACTTTATGCTTTTGTTTTTAAGGAACCGCAACATTATTAAGAAATTGTGTCATGCTGCATATTAATCCAACTTTTCGGATGGTGGACTCTTTAACTCCGTTGTAGGGACAAATTTGAGCCACTTGAATAATTTATGCACATCATTTTGTGGAGATTTGGAAACTCGGGAGTTTACGTGATGCAGACGGTGCTCTGTGAACAGCCAGGGGTTGAGTAACTTCATTCACATGATCTGTTTCACTGGCAAGTTAATGCAGCAAAATGTGCTCGTTCATTTTGGCTGGCTGGATTGGGGTGCCTTGCCATAGACATGGCGGGGGAATAGGGTGTGACTGTATTTCCTGGGGTTCAGAAAACTACTGACAGCTTATTACAAAACTCTGTGCTTTTTCTTCTCATTCCCCTTTGAAATGATGCTTGACTCTAAATTCAATAAATTCAATAAACTGACTCTTCTCTACCAGAAGCTGTGCTGTCCATACATCATTTTGTGAGCTGCTTCCATAACCACATCCCACAAGTGATGGAGCAGTTCAGATTTCTTTCAGAACCCACTTGTGGGAAATCCCACGAGTCTTCAATTTTGCTGAAATTCAGTCACTCATTCCTTTCAACTCACCTTCTTGACAACTGATCAGAAAGGACCTTCAAAACAACTTGTACACTTCACTTTTCAATCAAAATTTTAAAAGAAATGTAGGACATACTTAGGAAATATTCAAACAGTAATGGCCTTTTCTTTTGGAGCTAATCCTAGGGAAAAGCCCTAGGTCTCTCGGGAGATTTCAGGTTTTACTGATCTTTTGAAAATTTAGACATTTTCATATAATTCATAAAAACCACTTTGGATGCTCGTGCTCTCATTTACCTGTCAAACCCAACAAAGCAGTAGTGTTAAAGCTCAGCAGGCAGCCGAAAAAACCATCCTGAACACCCATAGGAGAGAAATGTGTGGTGAGAGCCTTTCAGGCACGCTGAAGGGAGATGAGAAGAATGGGCTTTGTAGAGGCATCTGTCAGGATGTCCCTGTGGCAGACTCAGAGGTTTCTGTAATGCTTCCCTGTAACGAGCTCTGAGGTATCCACTGATACACAGAGAGGAGAGATTGTGCCTTTGGATCCTTCCAACACTGGACCACCAACTCCAGCAGGGCAGCAGGAAGAAGAACAAATTGTCCTTCCCACAAAGATTTGGGATTTGACTGTTTCTGTCACTTTTTGTCTCACGCTGGCAAAACAGGATTTCCTCTGTTACAGGGCATGAACACAGTATGGGTCCGAAGGTTTGGTACATAACTGCAAAAAGGGTTGGAAATGCTCTATTTTCCTTTCAAAATTAAAAAAAAAAAATGACGAAAAGACCAAGAAAGTGGGATTTAAAAATGAATCTTGCTTTAGGTGTTGACCTTACAACATAAAGTCCTGTATCATTTACGAAGTTAACGCTCGCTTTACAGGAGAGCAAATTTCTGTAAAATTGCCTTTAGATGAAAACAGAGTTCTAAAAAACTATGGCTTGGGAGGCAAGCTTTGGTTCTAACACCAGCTTCTCTGCAACATGGTTTTTCTTAGCCAAAGAAAACAAAAAGCAGAAGAATCTTGACTGAACAGATTTTGTTTTGTTTCTTTTTTGTCTTTCCTTCAAAAGAATTGCTGATGTCAAAAATGTCAAAACACAATTAGGGAGGCCTTCCCTCCCCTTCTGTATGCTTTCTGACAGTATTAAATCATTACCTTCCAAATTAGCTTCAGAATGATGATAAATAAATGGAAAAAAAAGCACCACCAGATACAGAGCTGACATGGCTAATGCTCAGTTTGAGCCTCATGCTCACTGGTTCTGGCAGGTCTTCCACACATGCTCTGGCCCCTTCCTGAGAGGGGACAGACTGTTCACTTGAGGTCTCATGTAATTTTGGTGTTTCAGGAGAGGATATCATTATACGAGCTGAATGAACGCTGAAGCAACCTACAAATAGCAAACCTCATACTACAAACCCCTTCTGTTTTGAGACACAGAAAGACAGACGTTGCCTTTAAGAGAGCTCTGCAGCTTTCAGCCCAAGGTACTACAGCTTTCCAGCACCAGTGCAGCAAAGATCAAACACAAACCTCACTTAGCGTCGTGTCTGACCTCTGCCTTTTGTCAGGACTCCGACAAAAGCCACCGTCACAGGGAGTTCTGCCATACAACAGGATTTCAAGAAAAGCTGAAATAAATCAGTAGGAAAGCACTGACAAGAATTTGGGGTTGGAGCATGGTGGGGTTGATGTGGCTTTGCCAACATGCAGTAGAATAAGAAATTGTATTTTGAAAAAAAATTGACGGGGGTTTGAGAGCTGTGTAAATGTTTTTCTGGGTTCAGCATCATCGCTGAGAGTCAGGCCAAACCATTCTGCATCACACCTGAGTGAGAGAAAAAGAAGCTGGCTTTCACCTACTTTTGTTCTTCCCACCTGCAAGCTTAAGCTCCTGCAGGCAGCTACAGTGAGCACCCACTCAAGGGATTAATTTCTGGCAGTCAGGAATTCAGCACTGAGCTACTTTCCAGCCATCCTCCTTTCCCTACTTGGAATATCCCACAGTACATCCTCTGGGCTAGCAGAGCTTGTCACACCTCCCTAGGCTGGAAGCAGTTGAAACTAGTACTTTACATATCTTGTAAAGCAAGCACCTAGTCCAGCCAGGGTGCCGTATAAATCAAAACAATCACTTCACCTGATGTAACTTTGTCTTCTGCTGCTAAGTGGAAATGTTAGGGAGAAAATGGGGGAGAAATAAGGCTGGTTTTTTTTTAACACTGTCCAAACTGCCTGGGTCTGCAGGATGGCTCTTTGGGAGTCTTTCTTCAACACTTGCAGCTCCATGATTCCCAAATGCATTTGCCCCCTTCTACATCCCTGCCTCTGGAATCCTAGTTAGAGGACAGAAACCTACCAAAGTCAGAGCAAAGTGTGCAGCTGGAAGGGAGAAGGGCAGAAGAGCATCCCCCAAATTGCCTGTCCTGCTGCTGCTGCCTCTGCTGCCCATGGGCCTCACAGAGGGGAGCCCACAGAGCTGAGCTCGCACTACAGGTGACGACAGCACTGCTGCTGGGAACAGATTTGGAGTTAAGGAGCTTTGTCACTTAGCTCTCAAAACCTCTTAATTTAACAGATCAGGGAATAGATAAAATCTGATCAGCTGGGTGGGTCTACCCACACCACTGGGGACAGCGGTGCATGAGCAGGGACTGGAGTTTTTTCCCTCAGATGACTCTGCTGTGTAGATTTCATTGAGAACTTGGGCAGATCAGATTCCCCCACTGTCTTCTTTTTGCACGTTCATGTACAACAGTGCCAGGCCAAGTGTGGAATGAGTTAGGAGCCTCCACCCACAGACACACCTGCACACAGTCACAGCTTTTTTTGTCCAATAAGTCCCAAATTTTAAACAAGTTCCTTCCGCTCCATAAGGGGAGTCCAAGGTGAAAGTGCAATCTCAGCCGCTGAGATATAAGGAAAAACTCTACAGTGGTACTATTTAAAAAGCCTCCAATCAGAAATGCTGCTACAAACACACATGCTAGTTGCTGATTCTTGTGTGTATTTCAACTAAACCAACTCAGTTTGCTGAAATTCAACATAATTCCCCTCTGTGTACAATATATAGCGATATAAGCACTACTTTTTACAGGTGAATTCAGTGCAGTCAATAATTAACCAAATATATACATTTCTAGATTTAAAACATTTTATATTTATATACATTTTTATCTTAATATATTTATCTCCCATCCATCAGTTGTAAAATACTTGTGAATGTAATTTTGGTTTATGGATCACTCACAGCTGTTTTACTGAATACAGAAGTGACATGCCTAGGTGGAATTTCTAAAAACCCCTTATGGATCAATTTTTTGGCAGTTTCATCATTAACTGGTTCATGCAGAAAGACAAAATTAAATCAGTTTTAGAGACAGAGGATACAGAAATTGTTCAGCTGCTTGATGGGATGTGCTGAAATGTGCTTAACCCCTCAGAGAACTCGGGACTCGGGATCCATTGTCATCGACTGTTCTGGGATCTGCAGCTGCACTCTTCCATCTTTGACAAACTATGCTCACATTATGCTTTACTCCAGTTTGGGACTATTTCAGGCAAAAGAGGCACAGAGACATCCCACTCTTCCATGTGTTGTGGGACTGACAGCAAGCCCTCCAGCCTGCAGGTTTACAGTCGGCTGCTGCGGAATGCAGTGCAGCAGAAGCGGCCAACACGCACCCCAAGAGGAGAGCGAGAAAGGCCTGAGGATTTTCAAAAGACATTTTGAGGTAATTTAGGGCATACCTATAAAAATTAGACCGTGTATGAGCGAGGCTCTGCTCAGAGCTGAAGCAGAAAGAAACAACAGAAAGAAAAGGTCAAAGCTACCCTGTACTTTATGACCTCATTTAGAATCATGTCTTCTTATGCACCAGAAAATATTGATCCTGCAAGGGACTCCCAAACCCACATTCCTGAAGAACTTCCCATTTTTTTGCTGTAGGGCTTCCTTCCATCTGTCACTTTCTCTCCCTCTGCAGTGGTCAGTGAGAGGAGATGAGTGTGCTGCATTACATCTTTTTCTTTTCCTTGGAGAGACTTTTGGGGTTAGTGAATGATGACAGTAAAAATATATGGAAAGGAAGAGTGATCTGTTGGCACCAAAACATGAATTTTCTGGCAAGTTTTGATGAAAAGTAATGAGAAATACATGCAGTCATGGTCATATCAGCCAATATTGACTCTCCTGGACTAGTTACCAGAGGAAATCATGCCCTGGAATGCAGGCTGCTCTGCCAGAAGCATGATTTCTTTCTGGAATTTGGTTTTTCAACCCAAGAAACAACCACTTTCTGTCTAAACTGAAAATACCAGACAAGAATGTCACATTTTAAACATGTACTGAAAGTGTGAGTAAAAAGGAAAACAAAAAACCCTTCTGCCTCTTTACCTAGCTCTGTCACTTAATTCAAATACTCCTTTCAGGCCATAAAGAAAAAGACTAACACTTTTAGAGATCTGGCTGGCTTCCAGCATGACAGAAGTCAGACATGGCCTATTCTGCTCCACCTTTCCATCAAAATGAGGGATCTTCTGGAATGGGACCAGTGGGGGACACAACAAAAAAGGGATTTTCTCAACCCTGACTCAAAGGAACACTCCAGTTGGGCCCAGACCCATTCCCAGCCAGGGTAAGAAGACTTGAAGCAGATATTTAACCTCAGCCATGTGATGAAGCCATTTGGTGCCCAAGGATGGAGCACTGCACTGGGAGGATGTGCCTGTGGGTGTGCGTGGGGCAGTGCTGGAGCTGGGGTTCCGCAGTCCTGGCCGGAGGACTGGAGCTCATCCACACTGGTGGGTTTGGAAGAGGCAGCTCTGGGGTATCCTGTATCAAACCCTGTCACTTAGCTGAGAGCTCAGAGCATCTGGCAGCCGAGACATCAGCAGGATGTTCCCTAAAGGTTTACTGTAGCAGTAAACCTAGTTTAGTTTATCCCTAAAACCTGTGCGGTTATATAAGGATATCCATTTGGCCAGGAAAGGCCTGGAAGTCAGTGGGTGAGAACTAGTGTATCATTTTGGTGATTGTAGAACACAGAGAGATGTGTGAATGCTGGTGATGATGGGCTTTTTAAAAAAAGGCATTTGCTAAACTGCCTGGCAATCACACTGCAAACAACTGCAAGCTGTTTCTGGTCACCTAATCAGGAAAATCAAGCCCTCAGGTTTGCCAGGTTATTCTGCATCTCTTTACCTGAGTGGGAGTAAACTCACAGGTCAGAGAATGAGTGAGCTAAGAAACAAAGCAGAGAGCAGCCAGGTGGCTGCAGGATGTGCCAGTCCCTGTGCAAAAGGGAATGTGCTTGAATTCCTGCCTTACTGTTACGTTTTTGTTGGCTTGTCCCATACCTGAGAGACAGCTCCTAGAACATCAACACAGTGGGGACATCACTGATACGAGCCCATCATTTGCATTCAAACCAGTATTTGTTTCCTTTGAATGAAGTTGCTGCACGCAAGCAAAACCAGGGCACTTTTCAGTGAGGATGCAGTGTTTGGAGAGTGCCAGGGAAAGGCTGAGAGAATGGGGCACAGCTGTCTTACACTTGTTCAGACTGAACACAGGGCTGTGAGGGCAGCAGTGGGCTGGGCAGGGAAATACATGTCCCTGCTGGAGCAGCTTGTTGGAAGGACATGAGGTGTTTTGGGTTTCCACAAAGATGGCTGGCACTGAGTGGAGAACACAAGAAAATATTCAGCTTTTCTTGTGGAAAAGTGAAAGCAAGTGACAAATGAGAGTGGTGATAGAACAGCCTGATGGGGGCTCAGACGTGCTCGGAGTTTTGTCAGTGAAACCAAGCGAGGTCGAAGCCAGTGCTAAATGGTGCTTCATTTGTGGCTGTGCCTTTGGAGGGACAGGCCAGCCTTCACATTCACCTCTCTGTATGACAATGAAGCACCAGGCAAAGGCACTTAATCTTCACTTGGGCCAGCAGGAGCCTTCTTGCACTAACTGGTATGTCCGAAATGTCCTCTCTTTGCTACTGAAAGGGCAGTGATTCCCTTGCAGCAAATATGCACATATGTGACGGAGGTCATGTGTCCAGAACAGGGAGACAGGAAAGGACAGAAGGGAGACAGCAGCAGTCTTGCTTATCTGTGCCTTGCTGTGTTCACATTACAGGAGAACTGATATCTGTATCATCGAGATACAGCCTCATTCCTCCTGGGATGGCAGGAACCATCTTCACACGGAAAACAGCTAACAACATGCTACATATAAAAGAGCTGATCACCAACTCCTTCCCTTGCAGACTATCAATCTAATTTCTTTATGATTATCTTTCCAAAAATTGGATCCAGCTGTTCAGCAATCTCCACCGGGAGGTTAATGAATATGCTGAGCTTGCAGAACAAAATGTTGAGCTTCAAAAAACTTCTGGGTTCATTTTTAATGAAATGTTTTAAATTATTTGCTTTTAACTATCTTGCAAGCTTCAGAAGTAGCCCTGGCATCCTTTTAACTTGCTTACTTGGTATTTTTCGTTGAAAGAATTTCAAAACCCATGTATTAAAATGCATCATATTGTTGCCCTTTTAGCCCAACCAGTATGCAAAATTCAAAGGCTTCCTGTCTTGTTTCCATGAAAAACTGATAGGGATCCAATATTTTTTTCGTAAATAAGGGAGGACTGCACAAGAATCTACAAAAAGTAATTTTTTTCCCCCCTCTGAACACATAAGGGGTAAAAAGAAGGACCCAAACTGCTCTTGGAGGCTGGGAGGGTGTTAGGGGCAGGTATCCTCCATGCCTGACATATTCCTGGCCGTCCCTCAGCACCATTTCTAACTGCTACCAGGAAAAGATGGATGTGGCCTGATCTGGTGTGTCTGTCTTCCACCGTCTCCACAACTCCCCTTTCTCCAGCATTCTGTCTCAGGAAGCCCTGCCTTGGTGTTCTTAAGTTCCAAACTTAGCCTGTTTTCTCTCTCTCTTTCCTTCATGGCTGCTTTCACAGAGGGAGCTCAGGAGAACCTGAGAACTCGCTGACGTAGTGACCCTGCCCTGCTAAGTAACATCCACAGAAAACACTTGGGACTTAGCTTTGGCTCTGGCCTTCCTTGCCAGACTGCAATGTTGGCAGCATCTTCTGGTATTAAATCATTACCAAGAAGAGAGCATTTAAATGGCTTCACTATTTAGCCTCAACATAGAATGCTTACCATATATATAGACGCTTGCCAGGTCTGTGACTGAGGGCTATTTTTATCTCCCACCACTGCAAGATATTTCTTCCCCCCAGGAAAAAGGGAATGCAGCAGTGTAACCAGGTCCTCGTGGAACATTTTACTCCCTAACAAATCCTGCATGGCTTCCTCCATGCCCAGGTGCTGCTGCTTGGAGAACGTCTCACCTTAACACACAACACAGCACAGCAACAGCATTTCTGAACTTGTCAGAAAGAAGCTGCAGTCCCCAGACCAGCTGATGCTGGCTGTTCCTCCAGGATGCCCTCCTCAGTGTGTGTGATTTTGCTTCTCACTTAATGGGTAGCTTCCACCTCACAGCTCCTGTGAATACTCAAGGTGCACAATTCTGGTGGCCAAAACTTTACCAGAAGGGCCCAGTTATTCCCCTCTGTATTTACTATTGATATTTTATGCTCTTTCCTTGACGGAAAAATTGTTTGGGTGACCTGTGATAATACACCCTTAGAACAACCTTGCTTTAATTCTCTATTCCCCGTCTCTTTTGCATCCCTGTCTGTGAAATTCACAGCAGACTCTTATGGGTGGAGATAAACTTTTATATGAGGAGCATCGCTGCCTCACTCACCTTCAGGACTGGCTGCAGGCACAGCACCACAGATGGCTACGCTGTCTTTTTCTCTCAGGCCGATTTTTTCTGTAGCTGTCTTGCTGGCCTTATAAAACCATTTGGCCAAAGAAGTCAGGAACAGTTCTAATCTACGCTCGTATGTGGCACTTCTGCATTTTCCAGCATTAGATATTTGCATGTGGACCTTTGTGACAAGTTTATTACTGCCCATGTTTATGTGCTAGGCAAATGCCAGCAGGAGAAGCGTGCTTCTGCTTCAGTCCCTGCTGGCCAGCTTCTTGCCAACATAGTTTTGCAGGATCTGAATGCCTTTGGGTCAGCTCCACTGTCCTCTGGGGCAAGCCGGTTCTCTTGTCTGTTTATCCCTTAACTAAACACTGGCAAACACAAAAAGGACACACCACCTTTCTGCAGGAAGAAATAAACTGACCTTCAGCCTGGCTTTGCCCTTTGGTCTATAAAGTAATAAAAAGAGTAACAAAAATATGCACTTGGTGCACGGCTCCAGTGACTTTTAAGCAAATCTTAAGCTGGTCTGCAGTGCAAGAGTGGACACAGTTTATTACAACTCTGGCATTTTTACATCGGTTTACTATCAGCAGGAAGCAAACTGTTTGAGAAATGCCAGACAAATGGCTCTGTGAAATCCTGCAGCCTCCTAAGAAATGCTTTCAAGCAGCTAAACTGGGGAAGTCTCTCCAGTGAAACTCAGCAATAGCTTGCAGTCAAGATGCGCTGACAGAAGGACAGAGCGCTGTTCCAACCGTCCGAAAATCCACTCTGCTATCAAGTTAGAAGCTGCGCTAGGCTAATTATGAATCCAGATAATAATCCTGAGAGAAAGTGGGAAACAATGTTCCCTATGAGCTGTAAAATGCATTTTATCCTGCAGCTCTGTGGGCACACGGACCTGCATACAAATGGCCTTATTCCCAGCTCAGGCTCTGGGGCTAGTGCTCCTCTGCTGGCTCGCTCGCCCCTAACTTGTGCCCTCTCAAATCACTCTTCAGGGGTACCAGCTTTCATCTCCAAAACCAAGATGAGAGTGGAAATTCAGCCTGTCCCAATAAAAGGCTCAGCTCAAAAGCCACCTTTACACAATTGCCTACGAAAGGTAAGTACTCCTCATGTTCAGACCACAAGTTTCCTGCTTTGCTGGCAATACACAACACATGGTGGATGCATACCACTCTGATGGATCTCATACACAGAGACATAAAATTCTTTACCAAGACTGCCAAAGTCACATTTTTGTAACTTCTTTCCTCTTTGTCTTGGACTGGTGGGTAGCAGCAATGGGGAAGGGTGAGCTTTAAAATACTGCAAAGATTTGTAGTGGAAAGGTGGAGTTAACGTAGTTTCAGTTAACTGTACTTACTATGCTATAGTAACTGCATTTCTTCCTTGCAAATTGAGAAGTCCAGTTTAAAATGCCCCTGTACAGAATATTCTCCTCCTCAGGAGCATTCAGGATACCTCCACCAACCGCTGTAACAGCACTCAGCATTGCAAATTAATTACGGGCAGGCTCCAATCATCCAGTGTAATTGCTGGATACTGTGGTATTATAAACATTGGCAAGGACATCACAGGTGGAAAAAGCCTTCTCATATATAAGGCTTACCAAGATCTTATTCTAAATTGACATTTAGCTCCTTCATAATGGCAATAAAGAGCTTCACGAGCAGTATGTATTTTAAGAGCAGCTCTGATACTCAAGAGTAGGTGCACGCATTTAGAAAGATATAATTTACACTTTGATTCCGAGTACATGCAACACTCACTGTATAAAAGAGTTGACTTGTCCTCTGTAAATATTTCTGAGGTGACATCAAAGGCCAGCTGGAATCTCTTCTATGGAAAATACGCAAACTCTAGGATTACACACGTGGGGAGAGAGACTCAGCTCAGGGGTAAGATAATGAACAGGCACCCTCTCCTTCCAAGGTCACAGCCTCACACTCAGCCTCGATAGATGTTCCTACCTAGAGACTGATCAGGGCCTGACATAAACTGGGACACTCCTAATCCAGTGCCTAGGCAACAGATACCTATATTAAAAAACAAACCCTGACAACTTGGTGGACAGTCACTGCCAAAGGCAGGACAGAGGCAGAGGAATGAGGACATGAGAATTAACGACCACTTTGACCTACATGCATCCTCATCATTGTAATAGCTCAGCTAATGTTCTTAAAAGGGTTTCTTCGAGCTAAAGAGGAAACTCTCTGCTTGGGGACTGCAGGGGAAACTGTTCTTCTTCTCTCCATAATGAGTCTAAATGGTGAAGAGGGAGCCCGTGCACCAGCGTTCTCAAGGCAGCACTTCTCCACTGTGCTGCATTCCAGTGGAAGAATGATCTACATTTATTTTGGCAGCAAGGTCAACTGAAGTAGCTCCTGCCATCCATCCTTGCCCTGCACAGCTCTTTTCCACCCCCAAAGCATTCACTTCAGCAGTGTCAGAACAACTGCTTCATGGAGACGAAACGCTGGGCTTGATCAAGCAACTGAGACAAGTTAAAAATAGCCCAGCAAAGAAGGGAGCCCTGACTGCTCTCCCAGCCCAGTTCAGCGTGCAGCCCTGGAGCCAGCAGCTGTGGCAGGCAGGGAGAAAGGAAAGGGCAGCAAAGGAACTGTTGGCCATCGAAGCCACCAATAATTAGCTTTTCAAACCGTGCCCTAATTTGATCCTCCCATTCTCCACCCTTGTGGAATCACACTAGTTTTTTGCCTCATTTTATGTATTAAGAAAAGAATGAGTTAGTTACTAACCAGAAGGTAACTCAAAAAACATCATATGAAAAACTCCAGCCTCCTTACCACTAGGTTTTGGGGTTTTCAGAGTCAGACAAACTGGATCTCTCTCTTCCTTGCAGTTCAGCTGTACTTTTCCTACACATGAGTTTTCCATGAGTCCAACCAAACATATGGGCCAATCACATTCTCAGCATTTACCAAGAAAATGCAGAATTTCCAGCAAGACCACTCTCCACCTGCTACAGTATTACATTCCCTTTTTCAGATTAAGAAACAGGCTCAGAATTCTTAAACAGATACCCAAGAGACTCTGTTAAACAGAGAAGACTCAGAAATACCACAGCATGGAGTACCACAGTGCATCTCAACACAAAAAGTCTATTAAACTTCCAGAGTTGTTGATATTGGAATGCTGCTAAGCAGAGAGATTTTCCATCTCCTTGCACTAATTCTGTGAGAATTTTCCTTTGCTATGCAAGCTATGTAAACAGTAAGACAGGTCGTTGTAAATAACCTTCACATCTGGTGTTTTTGTTAAGCTACGTGGGACAAATAATCTGAAGTGGATGTCTGGTGCTTCAGCCAATCACCTTAGGACAGGTGTGGACACTGTCCAATGGTTTTTTGGAACTAGGATATATAAATGATATTGTAAAATTAATAAACAATTCATTCTCTCACCGGACTCGTGTGCTGCTGCTGCATCTCTGAATTCCTGCTAACACTACCACACAGAGTTACACACCAAAGGCAGTCATCTACCCAACCCACGCTCCCACCTTGCCCTGTATTTTTGCTGTGTAATCCTGTGCAGGGCAAGGCAACACCCAGCAACAGGACAGTCTGTTGTGGGCAAATACCCAGCGAGCAGCCAGAGTGACCGCTGGCAGGACCCTGGGAACCTCCACTGTCAGAGGCTTTAAGAAGAAGTTAGCTGAAGGTCTGTCATGAGCAGTTTATTTTGAATGGATGCTGCCTGGAGGCATCAGAACAGAGGAGACCTTCTGTCCTTCCTAGGTTGATCTTCTGCAATTCTGATGAAAGCAGAGAGAGTGTGGAAGCCTGGTTCCGATCCTGTCTCTGACACTGGCTTTTCATTTACCCTTGCAACTACCATTAGCTTCTCAGAATGCTGTCCTTGCCATAAAGCTGGGATTGAAGCACTTCCTAGTTCACATGAACATGGAAAGTGCACAGGCACACAGACAGAAATACACACACGATGTGTATCCCTAGTTCCATTTGTATCTATAACCATTTATCTTCAAAACACACAGGCACTGCTTCTATAAACACAGGCACTCCAGAGAAGCATGAAAACAGGAGATGAGAAAGAAAACAGAAAAGCATTAAGGCTAAGGATACAGTAACAATTATTCCATAGCTGGTACTTAGAACTGCTATTTTTTGCAGCAGAGAGACTCCATCTCAGACAAGCAAAACTTTTCTGATACTACAAGTGAGTTATTACAACTCCTGACACCAGAACAACTAACTGACTGCCGTGGTACACTGTAACCCTTGTATTCCAAAACATCACATCTATCAGGAATTGTCCCTTTTGTGCCAGTAGGTGCCAAAATGAGGACAAGGCAAGCTCTAAGATAAAGGAATATTCTCCAGCTCACACCATACTGAGAGGCTGGATGAGAGGGACAGACTTACATGACAAAACTTCTGTGTGAAGGCCCCAAAAGGCAAAGAAGCTGCATTTTAAGGGATGCTTTTCAACTAATGCCTGAGCAGAGCAGGCATTTAAACTTCACTAGAGCACTCCAAGGAACAGAACACAGAAGAATCTTTCTTGGCTTATCTGTTCAGCTGTGCCTTCAGCGTGCCAGCAGCTGGACTATACTGCACAGCCTTGCCTCTTACACATAAAATGCAGTTTACTAAACACATTCTACAGGTACACAATGCAGGATTCACACATCACAACCAGCCTCCACTTAGGCCTCTGCAAAAGCAGGGCAGCCAAACCTAGCTGCTGCTTGTTGAACGTCACATTCATTGCAGCTCCGAATCTGCCTCTGCTCTTTGCCGAGGACGCGCACGCAGACATTGCAGGCACATTCATGGGGGCCAGCTGAGCTTCCTGGTGTCCTGCATGCATCTACATACATTATCCATGGCCATGCAATAGCTGAATATGTACAGACAAGTTTTAAACACCACACACTACACAAGCACGTTTCTGCACAGATTAGATGTCTGTTCTCGAGAAATGACAGGAAATGACTGGGGAAAATTTATGAAAACTGAAATAATCACCATGCAAATCACCAAAGTGGGTTTGAGATGCAAAGGGATTTAATTCATCAATTTGCACAGATTAGGCAAAACTGAAATTCACTGCCTTAAGAGCTCCTATTTATTTCTTAAAACCTTTCTTGGCAGGGAGCCATTAGGCACTTGTAAAAGATTAGAATTATTGGTGTTTGATGGGCTCTCCTAAAAGGAATAGAGGGAGAAAATCGCAGACTGGAGTCATTAGGATCATCTTCTGCTAACTCCTGTATTTTACAAAAATATACTTTAAAAAGCATAAATAGATGACAAATTGCCTATCACCTAGCACGATTCCCGGCCATCTGCACTCTCTGTGAGCACGTTTTTCCAGGCAAACCACCTGCACTCCACAAGTGTTCCTCTCTACTCATGCTGACACATCCCATAGGCTGAAAGATCCATTTTATAGACAGCTTCGTTTTGTCCTGCCACATGGACACTCAGCAACTCCTCCATAGCTGCAAATCAGCTATTTTAGACCACCAAGCTGCCTCCCTTCTTCTTTTCAGTACTGTAAGTGGGCTGACTTCAGTCAAGATGCAGGACAGTTCTCCTGGCTGCCTGCAAACCTTCCCCGTGAGCATCTGTCAGCGCAGCTCCAAAGCAATCGGCAAATCTTCCCTGCTCTTCTCACCCCAGCCCCACTGCTGCCCTCCTCCCACACAGCCCTTGTTCGGATGCTGCTGCTTCTAGGAAAGAACTACAAACATTCCAGCCAACATGATTTACAAGCTAGGACCTAATCTCAGGTTTTTTATTGGGCAGGAGATTAGCACCCTAGCCCATTTCATTAACTGTGCATCAGCAGACCCAATCTGTTGATGGACTGAAGTGATGTGATTTGCGAGGTTTGTGGAAAGAAATGCGTATGTTGACCTCGTAGTTCAAAAAAGAAGAAAACCAGCAATTTCTAAGGCGGTTCTACAACAAAAAGACATACCCACAGTAGACAAAGCAGTAGTTTGTGGTTTTCGAGGTAATTAGTTTTCAAAATTACACTTATGCAGACCTCCTATGTTTTATACTTTAAAAATGTCCTTTGACTTGCCTTCAGTGCTGCTTCTGCACTAGAATACTGACAAATGCAACTTGAGAAATAACCAGAGTCAAAATGTCTCATCCTGCAAAAACTGGTTTTGAGCCACCTGCTTGACTTCAGCACATACGGGACTGAATCTGAGACTGGGGTCACTGATTATTCCAGAAAAGCGGGCCCAAGTCTAGTTTCTTACAGTGTTTTTCCTTTCCCTTAATCTGTCTGTCAGCCTGAAAAATGGTTTGAATTGTTGTTGTGCCCACTTAAAGGATTTCTCTTTTTTGTCCAAATTTTGTGAAAGAACCTGAATGTTTCGTATGTCCAGATGAGGGTGAAAGACATCACAGATTTTAAAGCTCTCCTGCAAACAGGTTACACAGCACTGAAAGATGTTAACTCCTCTGATGCATTACCACTGCACTGTTTATTGTAGCTCACACAGGCACTAAAAGAGAACTGGCTAAAAACCTGTGTGAAACAAAACTTATCTGCCATGAGCAGCGCTGGCCGCAGCCACGTGGCTGTTTAATTCCAGTGTGCTGTGAAAATTAACTGCATGCCCACACTTCCCCCTTGTTTTATGACTTACATCAAGTGCCAATAGTGACTGAACTCTGACCAAAATAAGGGATGGGATAAAACGTGGCCCTCGAAGAGGAGATTTGGCAGCGAGGCAGATGCATTCCGCAGTAATCGGCTAAGGACCACATCTGTGCAATCTGTTGCGCTGCTGGAGGCTCAAACCTGCAGCTCTTCCGGAGACTGAAAAGATTTTCAGCCTTGTCATCCATCTTTTAAGATCAGTCACTAACATGAAGGAATCTTGGGTGATTTACCAAAGCGTTCTCTTTCCTACCTTGAGACGTTCCAAAGGGACCACCTGGGGCTCGCACTTTGTAGGATGAACAAACAAAGCTTAAGCGATGCGGAGTTCTGAGATTTTCTTGTTTTGCTAAGTTTTCTCCCCTGCTTCTTATGTATAATACAGATTTATGCCTTGCTTACTTTGAAAGGTCGTGCTAATGCCAAAAATTACCACAGCACGTGAATCAAGAGAATGAAAGCTGTGTAACAGAGAAGACCTTTCAATTTGGGCTCCTTAAAAGCTCTAGTATTTAGTTTAAAATTCCAGCAGTTAATGAGCAATTTTTGAGAAGGGATGTCCTTGTTAGGAATTCAATAGCTCTACTCTTTCAATTATCAAGTAAAATCACACTCATGCTTGAATACCTAGGAGCAAAAATGGGTACAAGCCATGAGCACAAGAACATCCTTTGAAAAGGTCACTTTTAAAAGACATTCCAGAACGCAATACAAGGCAGCTGTGTTACCTCCCCCAAGAGCCTGACATGTTTTCACTCCTTTTAAATATAATTCTGGGAAAACGAACAGGCTTCGTTTTTCTCCTCAGCTTTGCAGAGACCTTAGCCCCTGGAACACGGGTACTCCTGTTTTATGGCATCCAACTTTTGACATTTATTCTAATTACCTGTGCTGAGAGTACAGGTATAGCCTTCCTGGCCAGTCAAAGGAGAGAAAGACTCCCATGGAAGGTGATAAAAGCACATCAAACAGAAGCCTCTCTCCCTGTTAGCAATATAAAAAGCCTGAAGTTCAGTACTGAGCTGCTGTTATAGCTATGATGGTCTGAAGTTGCACATTAGCCCCGATTAAGAGTGAATTAGTATGAATACACATCCCTGTGCTTAAGCACCTTCAAACCCAGGGCCATTCTGGAAAATGCTAGAGAAAATTCAGTTATGATTTACAAACTGTACGTTCTTGCACCTTATATTCATACATACATATGTACAGCCTCTGGTTTTTTTCATTTCAGTTATTACCTGTATTTTGGAGTTTATTTCTACAAACTGTGACAATAGATGTGGAAAAAAAAAATCACAGTATTTTGAAACTAAACAGCTTTAGGAAAAGCTATAGTCACAAGGATAACTGGTACTAACAAGATGACAGCTTGGAAAGAAAAAAGCATAGGACTTTGAAACTGTGATTCACATTCATCCGAGACTTCAGACAGCAGGACCATCACCCACTGCTGTTTCCAAAGGATACTCCCGAGAAACTGCCCTTAGTGCTCTGAGTGACAACAGGAAAGAAAAAACAGATGATGGGGAGAGGTTAGTCTACACTGTGATAATGTATAGATCCAGCATATAAACTGGGTAAGGTTGTTTTTACTCATCTTGGAAAAGCTGAAAAGAATGAAAACTAAGCAAAGGTTTTATGGGATAGAGAACCCTGTCATGTCTCTGCAAGCTCACTTGAGGCTTCCTACCCTGAACTATGGGACAAAACGACCTAATTCAAAAAAATGAACCAACGGAAAACAATGCTCAAAGGAAGCAAGCCAAAGAGCGTTCATTAGCCAAGTGTGTCCAGCCCCACTTTACATAATGCCATTTCCTGGGGGAACCAGCTGCTGGCTGCGGCTGCTGCCCTGGCTGGCAAAGTTCCGGCTGCACAGGGCTCTCAGGTGCACACGAGGAGCGGGCAGATCTCCCCTCACTTCTCAGGAAGAAGGGATCAAAGCCCCACATGTATTTGTTGTTGCTTTCCCGGTCCGTGACACGCAAACAGGCGCACTGGGGAGGGGGGGCCTTGCCAGGAGCCAGCTGCTGCTGCTTCTCTGTGCCGTAAAAGAAAGCATGTGTGTTCCTGCATGTGTGTGTGTATGGGTTTGCACGGAGAGAGAGGATGAAGTAATGATTCCCACCCTCAACCCAGGCCAATTAACATTCCCTTGGAGGTTTTTAATTAAAGCAAATGTCTGCCCAACAAAGAAGGCGAGTCTGGGAGGTTGACATCTCATCTCCTCAAAAAACACACACAGACACACCTCCCAGATAAAGGCTATTTATTATCTGCTCAAGAGACTTTCTGGGATCCATTCCCCTCTTTCGGCCTCACTGTGGCCAAAGCGTCCCTTTCTTATCTGTCTGACAGGTCTATACAATGCTTAATTGACTTGCCTGGGGTCTTGGGTTTTCTTCTTTAGGGAAAGCAGAGCTTTGGGGTGGTGATGGAGAGAGATCCCATCCTTTTGGCTTTTAATGAAAAGACTCCCATAATAATGGCATCCATTTGCAGCCATGACCCCCTAGAAGATACTGTGTGGACAACTGTTTTCCTCCCAGTGGGAGCTGGGAAAAACACAGGGCTGAATTCTCAACTACTGTGGCTTTTGTTTCCCTAATACTACAAAAAGACAGCATTCAGGAGATGGGACTTCCCTTGTGCTGAAGCTGGGTTTTGCCAACACCGAAACCTTTAAAAAAGTCGCTCTTGCTCAGATACAGGCATGGCTGACTGCAAACACACTTCTGACACATAAGGAAGTTTGAGAAGCTTCTCAGCTTCTCAAAAGCTCAAAAGGTTTGTGTGGGCTTCTGAAAGCCCACACAAACCCTAAATAACAGCTGATGGTGCCTGAGCTGACTATACTGAATGTTCACAGACCCACAGGGATGAACACGAGAGCACTCAGTCCCAAGCCGTGGCAGCACTGCCCTTACTAATGCCCTGGGGAGATGCAACTTCTGTCAAAGGAGCTTGGGATTCACTACATTTTTCTAGAGCAGCACTGGATGGCAGCATGGACCCTGTGAGCATGTTCTGATGAGAGGAGCTGAGCCACCTGAAGAGCCTGTGGCTGCCACCAGGAGCCATGCTGCCCTCCCATCCCCGCCTTGGCACATGAGGTCTTGCCCTCTCCTCCCGCTCCAGCACCCACCTGATGTCTCCTTGAGCCGTGCCAGCACATCAAGCTTTCATGTGCAAAACCACATCAAGTCAGGGTGCAATTTGCACCCCTACTTTTTTTTTCAATATTGTTTTTTTTTCCCAAGTTTGGTGAGGCAAACCCAGTCGCTGAGATGCCAATCCCACCCCTAAGTCAGTGCAAAGGAAGAGGCATGCACAGAGTGGGGAATGAAAGACAGACAGACACGTCTGCCCCTTGGACAGCAAGTCATTCACTGTCATTTCAGCTCAGACTTTCTGAACTGACCAAATCCCTCAGTCAGTGCTCCCAAGCAGCTCCCCCACAGCAGATTCACCCAAAACTTTGCCATAAATGTAGTCTCAGTAACTGCAGACGAGAACATGCATTTACAGAATGACCAAGGCTGGCCTGTGTGGTCCCTGGCTCCCCTTGCTCCCCATCCTTCCAGCAGAGCAGGGCAGCAGCCAGGACACACTGCTCCTGCCCTGTGCTTGCAGCCCTGACCACGGCCAGAGAGGAGAAAGAACCGAGGAGATGATGGAATTTGCATCTCTTGCCTTTTCTGGCTGCTGCTGTAGCCAGACATTGGTGACCTCACTGCACCTGGTGAAATCCGGTTGCTAAAAATTTGTTTCTCTTTCCCAGAAGAGAGGAAGGTTTCTTGCCCTGCTGGCAGGGGAGCAGCCCACCTCACCCACACGTTGCCCCAAGAAATTACTTTGTCTTTGAATCTGTGGTTGTAAGCTTCAATTTTTCCTAAACATCCTAACTGATGTGGAAACGGTGCAGCAGAGGAACAGTGCTCGAGGAGGGAGCGCTCGAGGGAGCCTTCCCCTTCTTCCCCCTCATGGCTTTAGGGCAGCACTTTGGAGAGGCTGCTGACAGCACAGGGAATGAGCCATGTGTTGCCACAGGGTAGGTGACAGCACAGCACTCGCCATATGTGAACATCTGTGAGATCCATGGGCCTTTAATACACCCCTGGGCTGGGTGAGGTCTGTACACACTGCTAGTTGTATGGAATAAAATTCCGGAAATTCTCAGCAGAAAACAAGGAAAACTAGGATTCATATAAATACTTGTAGTTCAGAGAACTGGTCACTGATAGTTTGTACTGGGAGTAAGAAACTGTCCCCGTGACTTGCACTCACTAAATACACTTAGTGTCTAGTTGCTGCATTAAAATCAATTTTCATAATTACATAACAAAAAGGAGAAAACAGAGAGAGACAGGAACTCTCTGAGTGCACGCTAGGGAAGCACCCAGATAATGTAATAAATCCAAGAGGAAATCTGCAATTAAGAATGAGGACATTCCATAAACTGTTTCTCTAATGACGGCTTAGTATCTCTTCTATCTTGCATTCTGAAATTAGAAGATGCTGCTTCTGAATACCACCAGAGCTTCCCCTGCTGTTCTCACGCAGTGGTGAAATTCCATACCCCAGAATTGTGTCCCAAGCTCACAGCTGTACACTGTGTGCATGCACCAACCAGCCTGTTCCCCGAGTTTTAAATATATAGCAGAGGCTTTCTAAAGGTCCCTGTCCTCACACAGCATCTTGAACATGCCTAAAAGGCAGACAAAGTATACTGAGATTCTCAGGTGAAAGTGTATAAATGCAAAGAATAATAATGATAAACAAAGTTAAAGTCTGTTTCAACAGATAAATGCATCACACATTCTATGTTTGTATATTAATATATGATAATTAAATCCCTCTAGCACTAATGCCGGCTTGGCCTGGAACCAAAGCAGCTGTCTTGGGGGATTCTCTGCATGGTACTCCCTCTTAAATACACTAGAAGCAGACACTTATCCACTTTTAGGCCTTTTATAATGTTTGCATGGACAAAAATAGAGAAAGAGGCAAAGACGGGAGGCATGGGGAGAAAAGAATAAAAACAAAAAAAGAAATGCAGCCTGGAAGTCAGGAAAAGCGAGTTTCCCGCAGCACAGCTCCGGGGGTGCTTTCTGAGGCTCTCAATAGTGATTCAGAGAGCCGACGCTTACTGGAGGAAAGCAGGCTAAAGAGATTATCCAAGTTTGCAATTGTATATTGGTTTGGTTATTTTACATGCGGCTTCTGATGTCCATTTCTATTCCAGAGACAGAGCTAAAAAGCTCGGCTTTGTTTGCTCCCGCTCAGAAACGGGGATGCGGGGAGGCGGCTTTTATCAATGTTGCCATGCAAAAAAGTTCGTAATCTCTCTGAAGTCCAGCCTTACTTTTCTTTGTCGCTTGGCCTTTGTCTGCTGGTGTTTCAAATCTACAAATTCCGAAATGGTTTCCAGAGTACACTCTAATGGGGACACTTTAATCTGACACTGCACTAGCAAAGAGTCCTGTTATTCAGCCCCTCAAACTGCACCTTGACCTGAGCCAAGGCTAGGAAAGTGCAAGGAGCCAGGCACAGTGGAAATAAATATTTTGAAGAAGAACAAAATTATCTCTGCAGAAAATACGGCAAAAATACAGCAAATGAATCATTAATAATGCATTTGGAACTCTGCATCAAGCAATATATACAGCACTGTATTCAGAAACTTTGCAGGAAAAAAGGAAACTTAAGACCAAAAATGTTGAAGTTCTCAGACTTTAAGTAACATTAACCATTGGTTTGCCTGTGACAAATAACTAAAACCTAAGTTTAAGAAAAGAGGTCGCTCAGGCAGAAAGAGTCTCATTATTACGGGTGCAGCTGAGAACCACCTTCCACAAAAAGATTTCTGAGTCAGAGAAACATCCTCTCTTGCCATCTAAAAGACTGAAGTGCTGCTGCATGAAGCACAACAAAGGGACATTCCTAACGCTGTTACCTTGTCTTCAGAAGGATCAGACCTCCCTTTAGTCTGGTGTTGTGGTTCTGTGGGTAAGTTCACCCGCCTGATTGTATGCCATGTGGTTAAACCAGTTTATCTGGAGGTGAAGAGTTCACCGTTTCTAAAGCTTCTCTCCTGTGACCACTTCCAACTCTCTCTGACCTACATCTCCTAAAGGCCTCAATTTATAATGTATAAAAGTAACTTCCTTATAAAGCATCCTCAAAACTATACTGAAGGGTCTACAACCTCTACTGGTTGTAAAAGCTCCCTGGATTTTGTACCAGCCTTCCCAACTCTGCAGGTTGGCTCTGGGTCCAGCCCTGTGTGCAGAAGGTCTGGCCTGCAGCTGAGACGACAACAGTCTGTTGTGAAATGTCAACGTTATTTTTCATATCATTCAGGGCAGTCAAAGTATTTTCCAGTATGTGAAGTAGCAGTATTGGGGCAAGGGATTTCATGAACTATTGTGTCACATTGTTTTATATAAATGGATTAAATTAGTGCAAGCTGACTCTGTCAGGGAGATATTGGTCTCCAAGCTGCATCCATATGTGCAGCAGAGCACAGGAAGATACAGAGAGATTGAGGTCACATTGAATAAACAAAAATAAGCACAAAGTCCATAAACTTTGTCTGTGGATGGCTATTTACAACCCTGCCAATTGAAGCAGCCACATAAGAACCACCTGACACTCGGGAAGTTGGACACAGCCCCAAGTGCAACACAGAGAGTGCCCAGAGGAGGTGAGGTGATGATTTCATCTCAGCTCTTGGGGAAGATCAGGTATCCCTGCACACACAGCTGGTGCCAGTGATGCCATGATGATTTTATGCTTTTTCTTTTATACCCCTTTTATACACTCTCTTATATAGCTTTATGTATTCTTAGTGCTTTTAGCCCACACAGTTATAATTCTTTAAGTTTGATCCCTTCCCTCAGACCCAATATCCCCTTAGGCCAAGAGCCCAAACACCCTGGAAGCCCCAGACCCCGAGGGCCTCTCCAGAACACATTCTGTAAACAAAGCCAGGCCCAGCCAGGGGAAGGTTCCTCGCTGAGGGGTCTCGCTGGAGTCCCTCCCTGGGCAATCTTTGATAGATGTGCTAATTAGCAAGGCCTATAATTGCACACACATCACATCGTGGGGGGCCATTTCTCCGGTGGGCATTTCGGGGTGCATTTCAATGTGCATTTCGGCGCCCCTGAGGATCCTTCAGTAAACACCGAGGTAAAACCCTTTTTCCCTCTTAACTGTGTTTGGCTCTCTTAATTTTAAGACCAGGAAAAGACATCACCAGCACTGCCTCAGGGCTGCTCACCATGCCATTGTCACAGCTCTTCAGCACCACAGCAGGATGTTTGTTTCTAGCTGAGCACATTGCCCACACCTGGCTGTGAACGGTGCTGAAGGAAAGGTGCACCAACATTGCTGGTTCTCCCATGCAGCACTGACTCTTCGGAGTACCTTGTTTAGCATTTGGAAGAATATTTGGTTAAAACAGGATTGTGCACAGCAACATGGCAGCAAGAATAGACACAGCAAGAGCAGCTCTCAACTCTTCCTCTCAGAGCATTTCCCACTCGTTGATAGCAGTGCTGCTGCCATCCCCAGACAGCTGCAGACACCAGAGAAGACTACAGCAACAGCAGTGGGGAGGGCATTTTTCTGCCAAGCACCAAAGGTTCTGCATGAGAGGCTTGTTATCAATGCCAGTTTCAGGCAAAGTTTTCCAAATCTTGCCACACTGAAAAACCAACCCACAGGCCACAGCTCTTGGAGAAACCGGGGTTCATCAGTTCTGCTGTGACTTCTGTGCAAAGGCAATAGTCTTTGCAAAAAACAAGGCTTTTTTCTCACACAACATCCCCTAAATGCTGCCACTGGCAGCTTCTGCTGAAAACGGCAGTGTTTCATTGCATCTCCTTCATCACACAGGAAAAAACATTAACTTCCACTGAAGTCACAGTTCCTGGAATCTGAATTTCCTTTGCCTAGCACACACTGCAGATTAGGCAGAGTGACAGTATGGTGCGTCAAACTGAAGCAAACTAAACTAGCACAGCTCAATTATTTTTGTATCTTTTACAATAGTTGCAGCTAAAAATAAATGTCAGCTACTGACATACCAAGCACTAATCAGAGCCCACCCTTTTTTATTTCAGAACTTACTGTATTATGTTTGCTTTTTGTCAGAAAATTTCCAATCTTAAATGTTTTATCTGCTAAGGTTAATAAATCTCACTGTGTCATCCTGTTCTGCTCCTTATTCCCCTTTTTCTCTCTGTGCTCATGCATGTTTGGAGAGCTGTGCCATTATTATTTATGACACTACCAACCCTCTTGTCTGTTCAGACATTTTTATGGCTCGTGGCCACATTCCAAAGCACAGCGTTAAGGGGCTTAATGGCTGTGGCAGAAAACTTTTCAGATATTACACATGTGTCAGCCTAATATTTTAATCATGCTGTGCTTCAGGTACAACACGTCGCCCTCAGGGGTTTGTCAGGTTACAGCATACTGATATATGTTTCAACAACTCTTTGCCTCAGGAGGGCTTAATCAAAATTTATAGCAGGGCAGTGTGTTCTGTTCAAGGGCATGAGCAGGCATGAATCTTGCACCTTGATCTGCATCATCGTCCCTGGCTCGCAGTCGGCTTTTTCTGCACGGAAACAGTTAATACACCTGAGCAGGCAGTAGTTTAAGAGCTGGCTCCCATCCCCAGCACTCCCTATTAAAGTGTATTTTCTAATCTACTTGCAGCTGGTGTGACAGGGATGAACCTGTCCTGGAGCAGTGTGTGAGTTCTTGAGGATCTCGTGCTGGGAGTGGTGTGAGGGGCAGCAGAGGCACACGGACACCCAGGGCTCCAGCTCTGCCAGAGGGATGTGTTTCTAAGAGTCACTCATTTAGGTGATTCTGCACGTGTCTCCAGCATCTAACATGACATTAAAAAAGAAGTAGACTAGGATTATAAACCTGTCAGTTCACACAGAAACACAAGGCGTAGCCTGAGCAGGACGCCCTAGAGCTGCAGGCAAGGCCCTGACTTGACCCTTTCAGTGCCATCTGGCCACTTCTAAGCTCTGGTGCCAGAGAGTTTTCAAAAAGTGCCTTTTAAAAGGCAACTGAGACTGTGGAAAGCCTTGAGGCATGGACACATACCCGGGTAGTGTCCCCTCTAAGCTCTGAAGGCACGGCTCAGATTATAACAATCATCTTTGAACTGATGGGGGTTGTTCCCCAGAAGTACCAAAAATACCTCACATGCATTTTCCCCTGCCATCTGCCCAGCCTACCACACTACATAATTATGCTCTGCTCAAAGGTTGGCCCCGATTGTGCAGAGGTGAGGCATGAAAAGGAGGATTAAGTCTCCTGACTCGAAAGCTTTGTAGGAAGGACTGATCCAAGGTCAGGCACACACATCTCTTTCCCACAATGCCCAATGGAGAAAAATGAACTGCAGGTTAAGAGAATGGCCAACAACATGGCTGTTGTTATCTTTTTTCAATCTTTTAAAAATAAAACTTGCATGAAAATTAAAATAAAGTATGCAAGCAGGAAAGAAGTATCTCCGGACATTTGGAATCAATTGACCACGTGCTTCAATATCTAAACTTGAACTGGCCCAAAGGAGAAGCCTGAGTACAAAACACCCTAAGAGAGAAGACAAGCATGCTCAGACAGATCCCATTTGGAGAAGACCTTTCCAGAAACTAGTTCCTGGGGCTACATTTAACACAAATATAATGACAAAAACTTGCACTCACAAAGCTATTTTCTGCCTCAGGCTGCAGACACACCTGCCTACAAGCTCCTGTGACTATCAAAGCTGGAACCTGCCACTCTTTCCACTGTAGGGTCCAGTACAAATTCATATTTCTTCAGAGTATTTTAGATACAGGCTCATTTGTAAAGGAGCAACATGCCACTTACTTCAAAACTAAATTATGCAATTACACAATACGAAATAAACAGTATCAAAAGGGTGCTGTTTAGATGTTACAGAACAAAGAGGTACCAGTTTTACCTGTCTTCTATTTTTACCAGCCTTCAAATTAAATATCACTACAAGAATATAGTGCTGACCACTATTGGCTCCTTGTGTCCTTGCACGCCAGCCTCCAGCTGCAGCTGCTGATCTCACACCTACAGCAGAAACTCAGATGGACCAAAAATACCCGATTGTCTTCCTGCTATGGCTGTCCAGCTCCCAGCACAGTGAGAGCCTCCTGGGCTCCTGTGCAGCACTGCAGTGGGAACACTGGCAGCAGGACTGAAGTCAGTGTTAGAGACACACAGCTCATACACACTCACATCTCAGCACCCGATCCAGAACCTCCCACAGTGCAAAATGAATGTGGCAAAAAAACCCCAATAGAAGAGTCTTGTGCTCTCTGCATTTGTGACATTAGGAAAGTACAATGAATACTCCAGGCCAAACCAGTATTCCTCAATGAGCAGGAGGAGCTGGAGGCAATGACTAGCAAGGGCTGAGAAAGAAGGAAGCCTCCAAAGCAGCACTCCTTGCTGGGAAGCTGCATGGCACCACGGCAGCATTCAGCACAGCCTGAGTGCAACCACCACTCTGACTCAGAATGTGACAGAAAAGGACCTTCTGGTCTCTGAGGGGAAAACAAAGAAACACCTCCAGCCTTGGTGGGACAGAGAAAGGACTGTTCAGCCCCCAAAACAACAGCAGAAACAGGCCACTGAGGAGTGCTGCTCTCTGCAGTGCTTGTAGTTCTTACAAAAAACTCTGCAGGAAAAAGAAAGCAATTCTTACAGCACAAAGACTTACAGAAATGCAGTGTGGCAAACCCAGCCTCCCTCCCCTGCAGAAGGCTGCCTGCTGTTCTCAGGCTCAGCTCAGATATGCCCTTCCCTGTGCTGCCTCTGAGATGAGACACTTCTGCCACCATCATCCTGATGCAGAGAAACGATCTCTGCCAACAAATTGACAGAGAATTTCAGTCTTAATAATCATCCTGCCCTGCACTTCAGCCTGATCCACATCCCAGAAGCAAGATTAATCCACTAAGCCTCTCAGCTCCTAAAAACGATACTTACAGGCAAACAACTATCCCTACTCAGTCTCTCACTCAGATGATAATCAGAAAAATGTCTGTATTTGGCTCACTATGACAAGCTGATTTGAAACCTCCTAAGGAGCATAAGCTTGTTGGCTCTGGGATAACCCTGCTTGTCCCTGTGCTTTAGCCCAGCAGCCTGGGAAAGAACAAGGCAGGCCTCCTCCTCCGAGGTCTTTTCCAACCTTAGCAGCTCTGTTTCCGGGATCTGCGGAAGGGTTAATGCAAGCTGCTCGCACAGGCAGGTCCTGATGGCTGCACAGCCCAGCGTGGCAGCTGCCTCCATGGCACTGCACGGCCACGGAAGGGCCGGGGATCCCTCAGCTCTTTCCTTCTCCCAGACAGTTCAGTCACAGGTGCAGTTCCACTCGACTTCAGTGCAGTTCCACTCGACTTCAGTGCATTCAGCGCTGTTAACGCATCCTTCTGATTCACCAAACGTGGGGAGTTTATGGACATCTCGGCACCTTGGCGAAGCAGAATCCATATTTACAATTAAGCCTGAAGCTAGATGGCTTGTTAGGAACCAGCTCAAGCTTCCCCTATAAAGAAATCCATACCTCTGAAGCTTCATCTTGCCACACCTCAGTTTGGAATGAGTATTTTGTTTAGTCTTTGTAAGGAGAAGAAAAGGAGTCAATAAAGACATGAAATACCATAGTCATGGCATTTAAGAAAAAAGTGGCTACCAGTTTTGTTCTTTTTTTTCCTTTTGATTCTCCACTTTGAGGCAATTATGCTTTATCCTATGAACTTCAACTTTTTTGTTCTTATTTAGAGTTTAAACCATTTGAATGATGAACCTTATTTTCTTTGTGTACTTATAATAAAATATTCCAGCTGTTACAGGGAGCCAGTAAATAATACATTTTTTCATATGTGGATAATATACACAATTTCTGTTTGAAGAAGACTGTCTTTTAGTACTTTATTTTCCCTTGGAATCAAAAGGGGCTGAAGAAAGACAAGACAAGCAATAGAACATATGCAATGCACAGAGTTTGTGATAGTCTACGGCTGCTTCACATTAAGAAGAGTTTAATTAGAGCAGCAATGTAAAGGAGACAGCAGTGGAAACTACAAATAGCCATGGCAAAAAGGAGAAATAACTTGTCCAGGCCTGCACTCTCCAGGCCCCAAGGCATAGAGGCTGTACAGCTAGAACAGATGGCCAAGGAGTTATGTCCTCTTAAGTCTTAGTAAATCTTCCTCCAGCTTTGGCCTCAAATGCATGGTGAAGCAGGTCAAAGCAAACCCTGCATTTCTGGGAGGGAAGGTGAAATTAAAAGGCGCAGGTAACTTAGGTCTTCTGTGGAAAGTAACATAGTTTTGCTCAGCATCACCTCGATCTAACACCCGATTTGGAGCCTATGTGTCTTTTCGTTCCAGAGTCAAGAGTTTTCCGGATTTTTGCCCACTGGGGAAGGTTCATCACGATGCTGTTTCTAGGAGATTTGGCACATACAACATCTACACGGAGCCACAGCTTTGGAGGAAGCTACGTCACCCATCTGACAGGTGTGAAGAGAAGCCCTAGGAAGGAACTGTAGGCACCTCATTGCAGCAAAATGAAAGTGGATGTACATGGGAATGACGGGAGCAGAAGAATTTATTGTTAATGTTTAATTATCTGACAGCTAAGCAAGTTGGGAAAGCCACACAGACATGACAGGTCTTCATCTAAATGTCTGCAAAAATAAACACTTTTCTTTCAGCAGCTTCGTGTTTTGTTCTTGCTCTTTTGGCAAAGTGCTTAAAATGTTTAGGGATTGTATATTGTCTGAAGGCCCCAGAGCACACAAGCCAGGCAGGTCATTCAAGAAAACTGTGAACTCACAATTTTCTCTAATTAATTTCTTTGTACATCACTCTGAGAAGCCTTGATTACTTCAACACCTTCCTAAATCATGCTCTCGGGCATCTTTTCCAAACTCACACCTACATTTTGTAGTCTCAACAATAATCGGTTCCACAGTGAACTGGATAGTTTCTAACACATTCTCCCACTCCATTTGGGCTCTTTTAAGGATAAGAAATCATTCAAAGGGCTGTGCTGTAACTAATCCTTCTACCCTTCAAACAATAAAAATCAGCAAGCTCAATAAAACTAATGGCAAAAAAACATAAGCCTGGAACAACTGAGCTAAACAGAAGATTTTATAACAAACCTTCAGTGCTGAAATTCAACTACACAGGAGGGCTCCTTTTTCCTCCCCGCTTTTCTGAAGGCTTTCTTGATAAAGTTCTGTGACAGGACTAATTCTGTGTAACCAAAGTGTGCTAATTGAAATGCAACCCATCATTTCCTTCTAGGTGATTTGCTCTTAATATCTGTTCTGCATCAGGGTTTTGATACTTAGATGCACCCACTGTGCCATTGGGAGGGAGGAAAAAACCCTATTAGCCGTAGCAGAGATGATGAAAAGCAGGGAAATCAAAGGGGAAAGGAGACAGAAGGCTTTCTCTCTTTAGTCAGGGCCGTTCCATATTCCCCATGACTCTCCAAAGCTGGGCCAGAGCTGACAAGCTGGCACTCAGTGCCCTGAAGAAACAGGCTGGCAGTTTGGCACGAGGTTTTGAAAGACAGCCTGGGTTTGGATCCCATCCTTGCTCTCCAGCTGACACCTGACTTCGGACAGAGCTCAACAGGAAGCAAGGCATATGGAAAAAAGCCTTGTCTGGGGAACAATGAGAAGCTAATGCAGAAACCTAAATGAGACATGACTCAATTAATGAGAGCTGATGGGGCTAATGACTAAACAGATGGTATTCCTAAAAAAAGACGAGGGAGAGGAAATATAGCTGTGATAATGGACCTGCTGTAGTGTAGATGGCAACTCTAATGCCGTCTCTTGCAGAGCACCGAAAGCTCTGAGAAAAAGGAGTGCCCTTTGCCTCAACTGCAATACAGAGCAACCTGAAAAGGCAGCTCTCTGCATACCTGGACTAAGGCACCTCATCCCTCCTCCCTGCAGGTGGAAGACGATTTTATTTAAAAAGTCCCCTACTACAGCCCCCAACAGGCTGGCAAAAATGGTGTTACAACCATGCTTTCTATCTCTACATACACCCATTCCTTGTTTTTGACAGACTACAGCAGAAAAGTCAAAGTCTTTCAAAGTCAGAAGTGCTTAGAGCTGAGACATGGCTCTAACTAAAGGAGCTTCTAATTGCAAAGCACCACACAGTGCTGCTGTCAGCATCTTCCTGCAATGGTAACTCAAGGACAGACAGACTGTCCTCTCGTGAGACACTCCTGTACATCCCTGGAGCAGCCTTGAGAAGGTTTGACTGGATTTGATCCCACTTAATGTTGTAACTCTGTTGAGATTACAGGTCAGATGTTATGGGCCACTGGACTGTCAAGGCGAGTCACCATTAGGGCAAGGAGCAGCCTCTGTCCCTTTTGATGATATGTCAGATGCAATTATATTTGTGACATCTTGTCATAGGCCTGAGAAACTGCAATGAGCTCAGGCCTACGAATCTGACCCAAACACGCTCCCGGTTCTAACCAGCAGCCTCCTTTAACATGCTCCCCATATGTTCATTCAGCAGCCCTTCTCCGATGGAGCTGCTGTGATCGATACACGCAGTGCTGCTGAAGCTTCCTGCGGATTAAACACGCTCTGATAGCAGGTTTTGCAACAATGGGCCCCTCTCTGGTGCTTGCCAGCAGGAGGGAGGAGGGAAGGCTCACCCTGCTCAGCGATGCGTTGTGACTGACAGGAGTGGCTGCTCTGGGGTGAACTTTGGATTTGCTCCCCTGCCTCCTGAGATAGCCCACAGCTGCCTCCTCCCACGACCATCAGCCTAACGCAGCCGGCACTACCGCCAATCACAGCTCTTCGCGCTTTTGCATTTAGAAACAAGCTAGATGGAGGAGGAAAAAAAACAATTAAGAAAATGAAGCTGCTACTCCTGAACTTATAAAAATACTTTCCTAAAAAGGCTAGTGCCCCATGCATCCATTTTCCTGTTTATGGGCATCTCTGAATCTGACACTCTGGTGTCACTTCTCACACAGGTCTTGGTGCTGCCATTGGAGGGCACCTTGCTCTGACCCTCAGCAACTCACAAGAGCCCAGCCATGGAAGAATCACCAGCACCAGGAAACCTGCCCATACTATCAGGTTTTTCTTCCAGAAGAGGACAGGCAGCAGCAGCTACCTGTAAGTTCTAGTCATCAGGTGCAGGATATCTCTATCTCCTCAACAGGGGTGTATCAGGATGTTTGTGAGATTTACAGTAGAGCCACAAAATAACAGCTTTTCAAGCAATATTTGAACAGCTGCCATCCATCCCAATTTCTAAATGCAATTGTCTTGATATGCCTGGTGACTAGAGACGGCTTGTGACAGGAAACTCTTCTGAACACAAATGGCCCCACCAGTTGCCACTAACATAGGGGACACAGTAATGAACCAGCGGCGGATTAAAATGGGGAAAGGAGTTGCTCCTCAGGGATGATTCTAGGATGAATCTGTCAGGTGCATGACACGCCCAGGTGACAGCAGTGAGATTCTGCTTTCTTAGCTCTCCTCAGCTCTGAGTGCTGGGATGAGGCCAGTGGGGGGGTCAGCGTGCAGATTCTGCCCAGCTTCCTACTGTCTATAGTGGACTTTCAGCCTTCTATTTCCACTGGAAAAAAAGAAAGAAACAGCAGCACAAGTATGTCTAGGCTTGAGCTCTTTCTGACAAAGGAACACTTAAATATGATCATTAAATTCAGAAAGATTCAGGGACCGATGTAGATACAATTTAGGAAAGGACAAACCAAATAAAATTAAATTCTCTACTTCTGTTTGATATCTGCTTTTGAGTGAGTGCCAAAAGCCAATGAGGCTGACTCGCACGAACCTCTCCACTGACTGGCAGCAAGGAGCATTGTCCAGCTGCCTCCCAGGGAAAGAACACATCCATAGAAATTAAAAATGAGTGTTTGTGGGAAAGGAGAGGAAAAGAAACCTCTCAGAAATAAGTCTGAAATGACACACAATAATATGAAGGACTCATTACTGTTTCAGTCTTAGCTACATTAAATAATTATATCAAAACTCTATTAAAAACATAATATTTTGTTTCTTTGTTCAGACTACCGAACAAAATAAAGAAAATCTTAGGCAAAAAGCATAGAGGGGGAATTCTTAGACAGAAGCACAGAATTAAACTGAACATACTGGCACAGCATCAACAAATCTTTCAGAGAAAGCCTGACAGTCCTGCACAATAAATCTGCTCCCTCTTCATTACAAGCCTGTCTGCAAGAACACTCTCCACTAAAAGCATTGCTATAGCAAAGCTCTATTTATAGAAATCCTCGTGGCAATTCCCTACTTCTCCTCCTTCCTACCCCTTATCAACAATCACAATCATTATCTCTCTTGGATGATGTTAAAACAAAGGTGAGGCTTGTGTTTGTTTCCCTGTTTTAAGAAATGGTATGTATTACACACAAGGACCAACGAAAAGGTATTAAACTAGTGAAATTCACGCTTAACTTGTGTCAAGTCAGTTCATATGCGTGAGTTTTTTGGTTTTGCCCCCCTCTCCTCTTCTGATGATATCCCCTCCTGGAGCAGAACCAGCCCTGCGGCTGCTTACCCCGCTCTGGGGAGAACGCCTGCAAGGGCCTGTCGTGCCCTGAGCGTGTGTTCAGGTGTGTTTTAGGGCAGAGGCTTTTCGAGGGACTCATTCCACATCCCTGATTGACAAAGGCAACGTGTGCTCCCGTATCATGCAGGAACAGGTCCAGCAAAGACAGCAGCAGCACGGTATCATCCCCCCAGCTTCACCTGAGCTGCTGAAAGCCTGCCCATTCTCTGCTGCTGTATTAGTTAGTCCAACAAAACACCCTAACTATCCCTACAATCCTTTTTTCTTTTAAATCTTTTGATCATTATGGCCGTAATATTCTCACTGCTACAACTGATCCTGCAACATTAGAGCTCCTGCCTCATCAAGGGAAAGTGGTTTGTGCTCTTTATTTGTTCACTCCTTGATCTCTGAGCGAGAGCGGCGGTCGGGAGCGTGGCAGGTGGCAGGGGAGTTGCATGTGATTCCCCCGTTTGTTACAAAATGGAGCACTTCTTCATCACTGTCTTTTTAATGAGCAACGAATCACCCAGGAGTGAGGCTGTGTGTGTGCAGTGAGATTCCCTGTGTTTCCTCTCTTTATTCTCCTATTTTCAAAATCAAAGATTCTTCCTTGCAGTCATACTCTCCGTACGTGCTTTGAGTTTCTGGGCCAGGACTGCCTGCATTTGAGGATTACAGAGGAAACCAGGGCAGGGACACGATTCTTATGGTTCTGACCCTTAGGCAGGGGTTATTCAATTGCTGGGCGAGAAAAAGTGGAAGCAGAACACTCATTATTTTGCTCCGGGGAATTTACACTTCTGCACAAAGATTCTGCTGACACACACAGGTTGCTAAGCTTCCCGTTTACTGGGTGCAGCTCAAGCTTCAGCACTCCAACAAAACAGCTGTGTCTAAACATCTTTAGATGCTGTTTCCTCTAATCATTCCATCCTGGATGAGTGCTGTCCCCACTTCCCCTGCTTCCCAGCACATCCAGGGACCTTAAGAGTCATCGCAAACAGCATCACAAGCCCAGGGCAAAACAAACCCAACCTGAGCGGGGATCTTGGTCACCCAAGGGGCAACCCAGGAACCAGAAGCCTTTGTGAGAACAGTCAGTGACTGATTTTAAAGGTCTGTAAAGCATCAGTCCATTGGGATAAACAAGGGAACGGCTTCACTACCTGTGTATCCCTCCTGATTCAATTTTCACTATACTATTTCAATTCAATCAGGATTTTCATAGCTTTCTGCATTAATTAAGATGCAAACAATACCCCTTACAAATATTTAAAACAAGTGCTGTTTCAACTTTCTCTGATACAGGCAGGTATCTGCTTTTATCTTAAAGCTACACTTTCAGTCTGGTACTTTTGTTAAGTAACCCAAATTCAGGAACAGAAAGTTCCACTTTAAACAGCAGAAATGAGGTGGTGGCACCTTCCACATGGGCTCCAGCTGCAGCCTCGGTTTGTTCTTAAGACAGGGATTACAGAGACCTGTCAGGTGAGTTATGCACCATTAAAAAGAAACTTGCCAAATGCCTCGTAGACCAACTCTCAATGTCCTTTTCCATCCATCTCCAGTGTTGCTTTACCTCACATTTGTAAATTACCAAAAACTTTAGTGTTTTAATTTAAGAGTTTTCAATTATTAAAGCACAACTAAAGGCCACACAAACAGGCAGGTGAGACTCACAATAAAACTCCAGCACCTTCTGCAGTGTGAACACTTTGCCTTGGGGAGCACTGCTGTTACTATAATGTGGATTTAGTCTCCATTTATAAACAAGACCGAACAATTGCTAGTGCAAAATTTCTTCTTGTCATGACAGTTAACAGAAAACAAACTATCATGAAGGAATGAGCTGTCCCTGGATACTGATTATGCACACAATGACATCCATTTGAGTTTTGTTTTGGAGTTTGAATGCAAAATTGTTAAACAATACTGATGGTTTTCAGTAACCCCCTGGCAAGCACTTTGGAATTTCTTATCTTTCTTACAGTAAATGAGACTACTCAAAATTACCTGTTTGGTTTTTTTAACCAAATGACAGTATTTCGTGCTACTCCTTACAGATGATAGAATCTGAAAAGTAATTTCTTCCACTTTCTCGACTCCTAATGGGGAAATTGGTCTTTTGTGCTTATACTCAGTAAAGCACTCAGCATCAGTCCAGCTGTAACTGACACAGAAGCCTCCAGCTGGGAAATCCTATAACACAAATTTTCACTTACAGCTTCAAACACTGTTTTAATAAGCACGGATTTAAAACAGGAACTCAGAAAATGAAGAAACGTACTCGAAACAACAACATATAGGATTAATGGACATGAAAATGCTTCCCTGTTGAATTTCTTTTGATGCTCAGCAGTTCTTGCAATCAGAAAGAAAGGTGCTATAGGTGATGTTACACCTTCCTTTACGTATTATATCTGTATTTTCTATACATGTAATAAAGTAATAGTAACCTTCTCCTTTGTTTTTTAAATTTCAAGATCCTATTCTTTTCATTTAGTACTTTAATCCCCAAAAGGGTTTCGTATTATTTAAATGGGGGGGGAAAAAAAAAAGCGGCGGAAGTCACATTTGTACGGCCAGCAATCACTGTAAATGGCTATTTAGCCAAAGCTGGGGGGATACAAGTCAGGAGAGCTGCCAAGCCTGGCAGCCCCACTACCTGTGGCACTGCTCCTCCTGCTGCAGCTCTCTCCTCTCCCAGGAAAGGTGAGATAAGCTGAAACAAACAGAACTCGGGAAGGCTTGAATGAAACCTTCCGGAACATCAATAAAAAAAACCACGGTTGCATTTTAGTCTCTAGAGTGCTTCAAAGCCTGGGGAAAAAAAAAATAGGAATAAATCAGAATCCCAGGCAGTAAAACCTGTTAAGGTAATGAAGGATTAAGCCCACTAATGCAGGCAGGCTGCCTCCAGCTCCTTGGCACAACCCCGCTCTGCCGTGTCAGTGCCCATCTCCAAGGGGCAGCAGATGGGAAAGTGGAATGCTAAGACCAGCTAATGCTGCCTCCCTCACAAAAATGGCACTATTTTAACATGGAAGGCTGACTTTTTGTGTTTAATCCCGAACCGGTTTTATTTCCTGAAGAGTTCCTTTGAGAGAGGTGGTTAATGAGAAAGGCGCTATAGAAATGAAGAATACAGCTGATTGCATACGCAAATCAGCATGTGCATTTTCTTTGGGGAGGGGGATTTGCAGATGAATGGGTTAATGATAAAAGCGATTGCTGGCTTTTTTTTCGCTTTTTTTTTTGCCTTTTTTTTTTTCCTTTTCCCCTCCCAAGCTCCACAGCTGAGCAGGATGGGATGCGAGAGGGGGAAGGATGGTTAGGGACACAGAGATTAAAAAGTACAAAGCCATTTCGGTGCTTAAAATCTTTCTGGCAAGCCTGATAGCAGCGGTTGTGGGAGGACCTGCCTCCAGGCAGGAGCACCTGCTTCAGATGTGACTCCCAGACAACCTTTTCCCTCAAAGCCTCCACTTTTCGTTATTTGGGAATGAGACAAAGAGCGAGAGAGGAGCCTGCCAGCCGAGGGCACCGAGCAGTTATTCTCCCAGGCGTGGGGTGCTAACGGGAAGGATGCCTGTGTTCTGAAAGGCTGGAAAGGAATCAAGAAACAGAGAAATAAACAGAGAAATAAAAAAAGCAGGAGCCTGAGCCCTCCAGAAGCAGTAAACCTTCCCTTCTTTTCTTTGCTGTGGTATCTTTGGAAGCTGCTGCTAAGGCATTCTGAAAGGGGTTTTTGTCAGAAGCCCTCCCTGCAGATGTCCTCTGATCCCTTTGGAGGTATTTCAGCCCCTAATACAGCTGTCACTTTCTCCCCACCGCTCTAAGAAAAAAAATGGGGGAAAATATAATAGTAATAAATTTCTGCCTAACAGACCAAGCTGCCACTGACAGCCACCCACTGGGGACTGTGGCCTGCACGGACGCCCCGCTGCCTGAGAGAGGGGCCCAGGCCTTTAAACTGCTTTCACGCCACATTACCGCCCTGCCTGGCAGCAGCACGGTGGAAGAATCCAGCGCTGTCTGATCCCCGGAGCTGCCCGGAGCTGCTGCTCTCTCCCACCCTCTGCCTCTCCTGCCCAGCTCCCTGCGAAGTGGAAATGAACAATACTTTTCTCTCCATGCAAATGCCAGGGAGAGGGAGGCGAGGAAGCACCTCACTCTCACCCCCTCCTCTACCTCTCCTTCCCTTTGTGAGTTCAAGCAGATAATAGTGAAAGCCAAGGCCCATCTGTGGCTTCTGAGCAGACTTTGTCCCAGTTACTTAGGCTCATCTCTAAGCCTGCTTTAGGCTCCCTGCAGTTTAATGCATCTTTAAGAATTGTCATTCTATCACTCCCTTGCTCTGCCGCCTCCTTGCTCCCTCCCCTGCTCCAGTCCCGCCTGCTCTCAGCCTCCCTTTCCCCCAGTTAAAAATTCTTCACATTTGAATGACTGTATTTTCCTCATCGCTTAGCTCAGAAACAGGCCCTCCCCCTTCTCCTTCACATCCATCCTCCTGCTGAATAAAAACTGGGCCGGAGGAGCTCTTTTCACACATTATTTATTTAAAAGCTCTCCCTTACATTTCACATCGAGCGCTCAGTGTGTCAGGCTGCCTTGGGACAGCATGGCAACGCTCACAAAACCGACACCTTAACATTATCAATGCATTTGAACATCTTCAAAATTCAATTCTTCTACTTTTATTCTCTCACCTAACACTGTACAGAATGGTAAGAAAGATGAAAAAGTACATTTTCTTGAGGATTATTAACTTACTTTACTTTTTTTGCCCCTAGTGCTGGCTAGGGAATATTGAAGGCCCAATAATTTTTAAAAGCACCAAACACATGAAATTAACGAGAGCTGCTGTCTGGGCTCAGCACCTCTGAAGAGCAGGTACAAGTTCAGCATGAAGAAAAGTCCTGTATTCCCTTTATCTACAACTATTAGCATTTATTTGTGGTCGGCTAGGACCAAGACAGACAAAACCCCGCCACAAATGGAATATATAATGCCCATCCCACTGGTCCCTGATGGGGGCAGGGACAAAGCTGCTCCATGGCCGAGATGAGGCTTGTTCCTTTGTTCTGCCCTGTCTCGAGCAGGGCATAGTTTCCTTTTACAGCGACCTCAGGTTTTACTGGACAAACCTCTGCTTGTTCAAGGACCTAAAACATCAGTGATCCCCAGAGTTTCAGGTGCTGCTCCTCAGGGAACTGGCAAGCGTTGGGCAGCCTGCAGATGCGTGTACACCTGAGGCAGGTGTGTTATAGCCTGCAGTGTGTGGCTGCCTGCACCTACAGCTGAAGAGAGAATTTTCAGTTCCAGGCTCCTAAACAGACAAGGCAGGAATGGGACAGGAAGTCAAACAGCACGTTAAGGATGCAGTGTCTTCCTGAAAGTCATGGCAGAGCAGGGGCAGGGCAGGGAATTCAAGTCCCAGTCCTGTTTTTGAAGATTTTCTTTCCGATCAGAATCACCTCAGTTTCACTGGGAGGGCTCGAGCACAAAGGCATCAGACCCTTCAAGGGCAAAAGCTCCACGCCACGTGAAAAAGCCTTATTTCTTTGCATTAGAAATCTGTGAAGGAAAAGACCTTTCTCCAAGGCATGAAAATAATTTGGAATGGCAGACCCACTTAATTCCAAAGGCTCGAGAGCCAACATCTGACCACTACCCTTGATCTTCCCTCTCTCACATGGGGTCAGACCTCTGATTTCACGACCTCCTAAGTGACAGAGGCCTTGAGCATGGAATTAAAGATGGTAGCAGATTTCCTAACTAAACATCACAGGGTCCACTCCAAAGCTGGAGAGCACAGTGGAGCAGGAAAGGTGCTCACAACCTAACCTTAGGATTTGTTTTAGCTAACAAGCCACTCCTAACAAGTAGGAAAAGAAACCAAGTAATTTGTCTCCCTCCCTTCTGCTGCCTGCCTGACACTGATACAAAGCACCAGCAACTCCAACAAGTCCTAAGTAAATCCCAGACTGGATTTCTTTACTTCCTCAGCACTATGGTTTTGACAAAGTTCCCGTGACACTGGCAAGACACGTTTGCAAAAACCCCAGCACAGCATATTCCTCTACACAAATGAAAAATGTAATATGCAGATCAGAGGGAATGACTCTGCAGTGGCACAGAACAGTGCAGCTTTCTCTGGATTGACTGACAATGCTGCTTGATGCAGGGGAGAAACTCTGCTGGAAATGCACTGGATTTGCTCAATAGACCTGATGCTTAAGTCCTAAGACCTCTTTGTATTCAGGACAGATACGAGCAAAAGGATATTATTCTGAAAATATAGCCATTTGTAACATTTCTTGCACATAGAACAAGTCTGACAAAAAAATGGGAAGATCCACAACTACTTTGAGAGAATTGGGAAAATTTATTTTGTGCTGTTATGGAGGCGGAAGAGGGAACCTGGGTGAGACTCTGCATAGTCCCTGTCAGAACATGCAATAACAGCAATCTATTCTGTGTCTCCCAGTTTGGAGCTGAGTGAAAAGCAAGTAACTCCCAAAAACAAATTACAAGCAGTGTCATGGCTGCTTTGAAAACACAAAATTAGGCTGCTCTTCATAGTCCACACATATTTGGTATTGCAAATCTATGACATGTACTTAAGCTATACGACGGGAGGCTGGCTGAGGCTGCAGTTTCCGGTATGGGGCAGTGGCACAGATTCTCTGAATTGCATTTAGGGGCTCAGATGCTCCACACAAACCTTTTCCATGATGAGCCCAGTCATAAAGCACCAAATCCTCACTGTGGTGTAAATGAGCTTGTTTCGTCAAAATTTAAGGGGTGATGTTGATCCACATCAGTGATAATCTGGTTTATTCTGTCTGCAATCTAATGAGGATTACCTACCTGTACAAGTGATCAGTCAATATACATACAAGACTGTAGGCCCTAAATGAGGCTAAAAGCTCTACAAAATAAGGTTCTCAAGAGCATAAGTCCCAAAGTTCACTCAGACACTCGTGAAAATTTCATCTACTGATATCTGTGTGCTCACAGTGTCCGTAAGAACATGTACTGTGGAGTGAAGCAGGTGGGAAGTGCACTAAGAGGCAGGAATTAATAGGTTTTGCAAGGATTAATAGACAGACTGACATTGAGAGGCTGGGGTTTGTGAACAGCACTGTGCCAACCCACACTCAATGTCACAAGGACTTCCAGAACAGTGGATGAATAAGCAATTCAGCCTAAAATCAGGCCATGCACATATCACAGGCGTCTGCTGGCAGAGCCCTGTGTGGAGGTGGGAGAAGGTGGGGCTGCGCAGGACAGCGCTGTGCCAGCTGAAGCCCCTCTGTGCAGAGATATTTACACTGGCAGCACATGATTTTGGCTGGAAAGCTCATTTCACGTGTGTGCTCCACTGCAGGGAGAAATGTTACTGAACCAGGACAATGAACTGCTCTGCCAGCGCAGCTGATTCCATAGCAAGAGCACTTTGTTGGTGTGGTGGCTTTTCCCCTGAAAAAGCACTTCCAGTGTAGTTCTCCTAGCAATTCTTAGGTTAACCTTAGCATTGACTCCAGCTGTCACCCAGGACTTTGAGCTTGAATTCGTAAAGGTAGAAAAAACTCCTTTAAAACAAACCACCTCAACCAATTCTGCCTTCAGATGGAGCTCTGTGTCTCCATCACTGCTGGCTGATGTCCAGCGGCTGTGTGATGGAATGAGTACTCCGTGTTCACACACACAAAGTGACAAACTAAAACCTAAACCCATGAGTGTCTGTATCACGTACACACCAAAGGCAAATAAATGAGGCAAAGGATGGACCGCTGTCAAGACATCAAACCTCCTTTCCAGATGACAGTATCAGGGCGAGCACTGAATCACATCACTGTGCTGCCTTGGCCAGAGCTAATTATAATCATACTTCTAGTTCTCCACCCTAAAAGAAGGCACTTTAGGTGACAGAATGGATTACAGTTGACACTGAGATGCAATATAATAAACCCCCAATTTCCTTGTAAATAAAATTACAGGAACTCTAAATAATGTATATCAGCTGCTAACCCTTTGAAAGGGGAGGCAGTCTTCAGTTCAGCCTCAGGATGGAGAGAGAAAGAACAGCTTCTGAAGACAGACTCTCTGTGGACTGCTCTGAACAGTCCCTGTCCTGTTACCTCTCCCATATTGAAGGGAAAAATCCAATTGGCCATCAATTAGGAAGAGTTCCCACTGAACCTGCAGAAACTCAAATTCACTGTAAGATCATTAAATGTGCTAACATTTGAAAAGGTTCAAATGGGCTTTTCAGGCTTCAGCCCAGCAAGAGAGCTATTCCTGTTGCTTGTTAGATAATTGTCAATTGATGAATTTAAATACTATGTGGCAGTTTAAATGAGAAACTAACAGCTCTTCACAATCCAATAAAATCAGATGAAATTAAGTTAAATCAAAATGTTTTACACAGCATCCCAAATAAATGACACTTAGGAAAGCACATGTGTATAAAAAAATGTAATATTTCAGAGTCTTTGAGTGCTCCCACTTTATGGCTGTATCCACCAAGAAAGGAATGAGATGCCATGCCATATTTCCAAGTGGCAATGCATCAAGCAAGACTTTATAAACCTCTGGTACCTCCTTTATCTTGTTCTTACAGACTGTTTTAAGGACTTAAGAGTTACAGCCAAATCATTTACAATCCAAATCACATGCAAGTTTCCCTGTGTTTTTTTCTTCTCGTTCTCACAAAACATTAGTATCAAGAGTATTCAGAACTAGTCAGCACAGGGCTGTACCCACCACACATCACTCTCCCTTTGCCCCGTGATCACTTTCCCTACCTGCAGCCACCTAAATGCCAAAGCAGGAGTAAGATGCACAGCACAGGGGAAAGCAGACTGGAGTGTTTATTTAGAAATAAGCATCTTCGTGAAGACAAGAAAAGTAAACATTTTGCCTGGGGGGCACTGGCACAATACACAGACCTTCCCTAAGTACACCAAGGACTCAGAGCTCTGCAGGAGAAGGTGCTGCAGTTCCAGTGTGCATAAATTCCATCCTTTCTGCCCTCACAGCTGCCTGGATGATGCTGCAAGGTCAAGAGCAGGCTGCCTGCCCACCCCAACAGGCCCCTACCATGCCAAGAGGGGTGAATTCTGTACATCCCAGACACTCTTCATGCTGAATTTACTACCTGACAGCCAAGAAGGGAAGGGCTACACAGTGGGCAAAGCGTAGTACAAGACAGGGATGGGGCAGAATAGGCAGGAGGGGGAACGTACTTGGGCTTCCACTACTTCAAAAAAGTTAGCTCTGTTAGATTTTAGATTTTTGACCGCTTATAGAAAATTGGAAGGATCAGCAGAACAGTGCATTTGGCTTAGAGAAACAGAAAAACAAAAGGCCAGCTACAGCACTCTGTGATAATTTAAAAGAACCCACATGAAAAAGGTTAGATAGTTTAGCTGATAAAGATACAAGAAAATGACGAGAAAAACTAGATCGGTTCCTGTCTCTGAATCAGACTTTATTCTAAAGGTGAACTGAGTAATCAAATCAGACTGCAAGGTTATCAGAAGTTCAGTAGTTTCATTCACATACGGCATTGCCTGTGCTCCTGCAGAATATTGCCTATTACCACTTGTAATTTGAAGAGAAAATATCCTGTAAAGAGAAAAGTTGTCTCAGAAACCAGCTCCAAAACTGTCACTGGCCAAGGAGAACTAGAACCACTGAAATTCTGCCTAAGCAGATGTGGATAAAAATTCAGCAATCCTGTCCTCAATACTTTTAGCTGCTAGAGAGGAGACTGAAGGACATGTCTGCCTTCACCATTTATGTAATCAAGTTTCAAGACCACTGGTGAGCGTTTCTGTTTGGAACAGCCACGAGCATCGCAGAGAGATGGGTTGGCAGAGAGGACAGGCACTCTTCCAAACTCTCACACAGTTTTTCCTGGTTTCATCACCCCGGGGAGATGCCTCTACATAACAAGAACAAGTCTGTGGTTGCCAGTTTTCAGCTACTACTGTCCTTCAGGACCCAGGCATGTCTGTCACCTTAAGCAAATAATTGCATGTTCCAGCAGTCTCCTCTGCTTCAAAACCTGTAAAAAAGCCAGCGCTCTGCCTGCTGAACTCGAAATGAAGATGTACGATTCAAGTCCCAACAGCCAGTCAGGAGCTAGAGCAGCAGGCTCTAATGCTTTATTGCCTCCCTGGAAGCTGGAGTCAGAAGACCTGATTTTCCCAAACCCTTTACTGACCTGCTACGTGCAAAGCACACTCCCTCGCTCTCCAGCTCTGTATTTCTCCTCCTGCCTCTGGTCTATTTTTGTTTGGTTTGCACTGGAGGTTGGTTCTGCAGAGAAATCTTGTAGTGCACCCAACCACCAGGACCACCTCTTACCTGGACTATGGTTGTTCCTGCCAGTCTCAGCACAGCAGCAGGAACACCATGCAGAAGGTGCAGCATTATGGAGCAAATTCAATCACCTATCTTAGACAGTAATGTAGGTACCAGCTGACAAATGGAAGGTTATTAAAAAACTTCACAAGGTGGCAGGACAAAGGACTCTGAAATATCTTCTTTTGCACAACTTGCAGCTTAGCAGTGGGGAAAGGAGTGAATTAATTACTGGGGAAAGGAGTGAATTAATTACTGGAGTTCATTTGATTTCTAGTGGTTAACAAGCAGCAGCTCTTCAGTCTGGACTCCTTGCTTCTTGCCTACAGTACCTAAGATTGCCAAGCAGTCTCTCATCCCTGTGTTGGCTAAGCCTAAGATAGCTTGGCTTCCAAGATCAGCAGGTGCACTGAGTCTACAACAATCCGAACAGTTTTGGGGTATGCCCCTAAAACCACCCAAAGCTACTGCTCCATAATGGTACATCAAACACTGTACCTTTTGCTTCCTTACAGACAGCTGCTCCCATATGCTGTTACTAATATTCTTAGCACGGAAACTTGGCTTTGCTATGCAGTTTACAAGCAGATCAATACACCATTTTCCCTCCCACCAGAGCACCATGCTGCTTATCCGCTGCCTGTAATGCACTGTTTGACTTTAGCGGCATGCCACAGAGGCAGGGAAAACTGGGAAAAAAGCTCAAGAATCCACTTGATGGAAACAACTCGTTAACTGGAGCGAGTTCCTGGTTTCCTCTCAAAGAGCCCATGAGCTGTGTGGCTGGCAGTCACTGTACCTGTGCTGCAGTGGTGGCAGACAGTCACCCGAGGCAGGGAGCACGGAGCCTGCGAAGGTGACTCGGCACGCTCACTGCCATCAACACCCCTGGATTAATCCTGCCATCTGTTCTCACAAAAAGGTGAATGTGCTTATGGTGGAAAGTTCTTGATTTTAATGCTGGCTGAGTTGCTGACTGCTGTGACCTGGGACGAGCTGTGTGACTGATGCAGCTGACAAGGCCGTAAAGCTGGCACGAAGCCCCTCTCAGGAACGGCTGCTGAGATAAGGCTGTCAGACCAGCACGACTGAAAAAAAAATACATCAAGGAACCAGAAGCAATTCCGTATACTCTTCCCCAGTCAAGTATGCATTATTAAAAACAAGGTTGCCAACACTCTCAGGATGGCCACAGAGGAAACGCTGTGGTATTTTCAAACTCCAGTTTGTTAATCCTTTTAGTCCCAGCAATAAACACGGAATCCACAGGACAAAGCCCCAAAAGACCATTCGTGCCCAGACACATCCCACAGCCACAGTGACTTGCAAGCAGAGGCTCACAATCCAACAGAGCCACACTAGCAAATATCCACCTCGGACTGGGACTGCAGGTGAGGCTCCACCACACCGAAATCACGCTTGGCATCCAAAGGCTGGCCAGTGGCCAGCGGGGTCAGACAGCAGCCGACTGACCAAGGCTGGGCTGGAGTCTGTGACATGTGAACAGTATCTTGATGTACAAACAAATAGCATTTCCCAATCTCACATGCAGCATGGCACCTGTCACTGCAGTCTGCACGTTTTGGTGGATAACACTCGGGGATCCCCTGGGCCTGGTGACAACGGTTTGTTAGCAACAGATCCAAACAGTTTACTTGGAAACTCAGAGCAGCAACATTAATCTGTGCGGCTTCACATTTGCTCCACTCAAAACATTTCCTCACTAGCGTTTTAAAGCAGGATGCACAGGGAACACTGAGACTCAGCAGCTGGAGGAGGGGGCAGGGGAATTGTGCCCCCATCAGCTCAAAGCTAAGGGTATGGCTAAGAAACCCCAAAGTGAAGTGCTTGCTCTCAAGTTAGCTTTTTTCCTGCCTAAGTGGATTTTCATCCCATTAATTGAAACCTGTGACTAGAAACTTGGATTTCCTTACTATACATGAAACTGACTGTTAGTTTGTGTCCCCTCCTAATGGCAATAAAGGCTGTGGAATGCTGATGCCTCAGGACTGGTATTATAAATGCCAAATCAGGTAACACAAACCGAAATTAAACTGTGACTTCGTACTCAGCTTTAACAGTTACAGGTAATACCCAACAGCAGTCTTACACTAGAAACCATGCAGGATGTCTCACACAATTTGCCACTGGTTTGATTTTGTAACACACTTTCTCCTTGATATTGCTGGACATAGAGATATAGAGCCTTCAATGGGACTTTCTCCTGTCAAAATTCTCCTAAAAGTTACTGGAGTTAATTACAATTCTGTTGCAAATACTTCATGAAAGTAATTTTATTTAGCCTTTGCAACAAAACCCCAACTAAATATTCTGTGAGCTGCCTTTGTTGTTGCCCTCCAGCAGGTAAATGCTGAGAGAAACAGATGCGGCTTATGCTTGGTTGGAACATTTCTGTAAGAAGCTTAAGTCAGGAGTCCCTTAAAGAACTGAACTGGCCCTACACAAGAAAGTATTTGACCTTATCAATAAGGTCAAGGGTTCAGTGAAAGATTACAAGAAAACAACAGGTCTAATAGGTTCAGGCAAAGGCTTCTGTGCCCACGATCAAACCGGACAAACTCTTAAGCAAAAAACTCCCTGTCAAGTAGGACCACCAAATTCCACCTTTCCTAAAAACTTTAAAAATTAACTCACACCCCCCAAATTTTTTACCACTTAAGATACTTCTCAGGAAACAAATGAAACTGAAAATCAGAAAGTCCAACAATTAATTTTCATGTTGGTCAAGGGGACCTATAAATCATTATGTGAACTGAAGATATTTCTGTAGTACCCAGACATACTGTATCTTTACTTTTTTCATCTTGAGAAATGTATAGTTATCAGTCTTTACAGAACAACCACACAGCAAAATTCAACAAAGTAACTCACTGGGTGGTTTTACAACTTTTTTTAAAAAATAATTTTCATTCTTTATCTATGGATTCAAACATAGTAAAAGCAATTAAACGAAGCAATAGAGACTCAGCTGCACTGACAGTCACATTTCCTTCTAAGAATCATAGTGAGATCAGTTTCTCCATCCTTAAACACATAAAATGATTGCTAGTTTATATTTGCTAATCAAGTTCCTTTCTTCATTAAATTACTTGTATTAGGTTAGAAAGATGAAATAACTCCCCAAGGCAGGAAAATACTCATAAGGTACTTCACAGGAGAAGCAGGAAAATAAGAGAAAAACATATCTGGGACTGGAGCAAGACAAACTGGTCACATTCGTGTCAACCTCTGGCTATAAAAGCCTGGGAAAATTACAGCACTGAAGCTGGGTATAATTTTCCTGATAATGATGGCTGTAATAGGAAAAGAAAGAGAGGTTTTACAGGGAACTGGGAAATAACTTGAGGTGTAGGTGTAGATTGGTAAAATCAGCTCTGTGCACGAATTTTGAGAGTGGGTCAGTACTTGGCATGGTCATTCTTAAACCTTTTGACAGCTTTTCACCCCTCTAATACCCCAAGGGCAGACGAGTCTTTCATCTCCTGACTTGTCTGGCATCTCCTCAGAGACTTTCTCTCCAGGGGAAGAATACAAGGGCTGGAGATGCACTATCAGAATAATTTAAGCCTTTGAGAATTTTCAGTAATGGGTGTTAGTTTCTGTATATTTACCCTGGTGAAAAAGGGTAAGATGCTGAGTTCCCTCTTTTATTCCGAGGGCTGACATTGCTCATTTGTTCTCTCTGGACATTTGAATTCCCAACACATCTACTAAGAAACTCCAGATTTTGAGTTGTCATTTTCTTCTTTTTTTCTGATCTTTGGAAAGATGGATTACTTTTTTGCTTGTCTGACTGGACCATCTGCTGATATTGCAGGAGGACATGTGTTGGTATTAATAAACTCTATATATTCATGTAATAATTTTCCTTGGGAACCCAGCTGAATTTGTTTAGCCTGTTCTCAGTATGATGCTGTCAGCCACTGATAATCAGAGGGGAAAGCCATAAATACTTCTCTGAGTCTGGCTAGTGAAATTTTTTAAACATTTTTTTATTTCCATCAGAACGATTGCCGTGGTTTTGCCTGGGAAATAATGACTTGCAAAAATGCACTCGAGAGGGATGTAGGAGATTGCAACAGTGCCAGATGTGAATGCCTTGTTTTAGCCAATGAGCTGCCAGGCACTTCCCAACCTCAGTAACTATCTTCAGGACAACAAAGCCCACAGGATGAAGGAAAAATTACATTGTGCATTTTTGAGAGACACTCGTATGCAAACCAATGTCTGTGCCCCATTCATTGATGCAAATCTGAAGAGTTCTTGCTTTCTTCTCTTACAATCTTCTGTCCCTCTAGATCCGAGGCCAGCTCAAGTCCCTCCAAAAACTAATTAAAACCATAAATCATTTTGGAGTCAAAACAAAAATGGCAGGGAAAAAAGAGGTGAAACTGTATCTCCAGCTATTTTTAATTCAGGAGAACTGAGAAACAATGGGATAAAATACGGCAAAATTTCTCATCATCCAGGCTCAGCTTCACTGAGACTCATTATGGCTTTTGGATAGTCCACCTGTATAACCAAATACCTATAAATAAAGCAACTGTGACATCTGTGTGTCCTGTATCTTTCCCAGTGGGACACTTCTCAGCCATTAGACATTAGCTCGATTCCTGGGGTACCGAAATGTGCTGTCACTGAATTTTGCAAGCTGTACCTGACGTCACTTTCCCAGGAAAGAGGTATTTGCAGGTTGTTTTCCTGCCCCCATCACCATCAGGACGAAAGGACCAAAGCCAGCTGGTAGCAAGGCACGTTGCTCCGCAGGCTGCGTAGGAAAGGCCACTCACAGGCACCCCTGGCCTCACCCCGAGCCACAGGGGTCTCCAGGGGAGCAAGAAAGCCTGCTCTGACTTTCAGGCATCTTTTTAACATCCCATTTCTTTGTCCCTTTATCCTGTATCATCACAAGCTTTCCAAGCCCCCACACCTCTACCTCCTAAGCGTCCTTGTATTTCTGCTGTGCGCGGCGAAGTTAAATGCCAAAATGAAAGCAGGGAACAGTAACTACAGAGGTGATACAACAGCATGAAGCCAGTTTAGTCATTCTCATCTCATTGTGATCAAAATCATAGCTCTGGATCTGTTTGCAACAATGCCATGAGACATGAAAAAAACCAGGACTAACTCTGCCAATAAATTTTCAGACAATTTCATGATAAGGATAAGGCAATTCAATTTACAGAAGTAAATCTTTTTGGTTATGTTGGTATTTTGAGTGCAAAGCTATAAACCAAAACATATTAAGGAAGAGTTACTGTTGTATAATTAATGTTCCAAAGAAGAAAAATATTTATGCTAAGGGATGACGTTAACTGCATTCCCACTTGAGTATGTTATGGTACAATATTTAATTACATGCTTGCATTTCTCAAACATCTATTACAACCTATCTTCTGCAAGACATGATGCATGTGTATTATTGGGCTGAACAACACGATAATATATCAAAAGAAATTGCAAGGACTGTTTTCCAGTTATCTCAACAGAATGTCAATTCCCTTCCACCTCAGACTTGCACCCAAACTGATGAACCATGGCAGTCCTCCCTCCCCCAACAGGGTAGCTTTGAGCAGGAATGCCTTAACCTGAGGGATTATTTTCAGAATACTACAAGCAACAGAAAAAAAGGAAAATAATGCAACTACAAAGCAACTTTCACCAAGAGGACTTGCTACTGATACAGCTGTAGTAATGTAGAAGGCAGGGATTCACATGTCACTCTCAAGTACACACAAGAATATCCAGGATTCTCTATACTGGATATATGCTTTCGCTTCACTCCTCACATCATTCCAGAAACTTAAGCTGACTACACTTAATTCACTTGAGAATACATGCAGCCTTCAGCTGAGCTTTCAGACATATCCAGGTTTAGAAAACTACAAATTCCGGCTGAATTTTCCTTTGGAAGGCTGTGAAGTAGCTCTGCAGGGCTCTTTAACATTTATGTGAGCCCTCACACACAATTACACGTGTGCATCAAAATTTAGTGTCTACACCAGCAAGCCTAATATTGCACATCAAAGAGGTGTTGGTACCTTTGCCAGGGCTCTGACCCCCGCTGGCTGCACTGCGCTGCTCTGTCACTGTGGGCACTGCAGGATGAGCCTCAGCAAGGCGCCACACCAGCCTGGGAAAGCTGAAATGCTTACACAAAAAACCCCTGAAACTTTAATTTAAGAGACAGAGAACACCTTTGATACATTTTCCGTTGTTTTGTGCTAAATTTCACTCAAATTTGCAGGATTCATGTATGCTGTGTTCATCCTGCCAAAATCTGACTTGATTTTGTGCACCACGAGATTTCTGCTTATCTCAGGATCTGCAGCTCCTGACTCACTGCTAAGTTGGGAGAAGTTTGCTTCAGTTTGCCATGTCTCAGTCTAAGGTGTGTTACAACACCAGAGGCTGAGGAGCGTTCAGGAACTGAAGAAAAGGAGGACAGGGAAAATTTCCAGGTCATTAAACTATTTGAGAGTCAGTGGATTCCTAGTGAGGCAAAAATAGAACCCGTTTGGAATTTTTCAGTGGAAAAGTTTGTTAGGAATAGGGACTGTTCCTTCTAAACAGGACTTACAGGTATTTAAACCTCCCGATCACAGCTGACAACACCCCAAGGGCACAGTTTGCCAAAAATGGTAGACAAAATGTCTGGAAATCTTCCACATGTACAGCTGGCAAATTGACAGTTCATGTTTCACTCAACCCCCAGCAATGAATTCTTACTCTGACATCAACCAAAAGTAAAACAGAGTGTTGTTCCTTTCAAATATGCTACCTTCCCAAATTCCTGTGCATACAAATGCACACACATTTTGTAAAAAGAATAATGGTACGGTTAATAATTCTGCTACTTTCTCTTTCCTGCACTTAAATAAGTCTTATCTTTACAATTTCTCTGAAGAAGCCTTTACTGAACACTGCCTTTTCAAGGATACACCTCTCAACCACAGTATCCAAAAGCCTGGTCTTTTGTTTGCAAGAAGAATTTGGGAAATAAACCAAAACCCACAACAAAAAACCAACCGTATTGCCACTGTGACTTGGTACACAGCAGGCAGAGGTGCATGTGAGAGAAGCCTCCTTTCGGAGTGCAAATCCAGTGGTTTCCTTTCCCAGTTTTTCTGTAACATCACAAACACATCCAGCTCCACTCCTCCAGCATGTGCATGTTACCTACCTTCAGCTACATTTCAAAACACCACTTTTTGCAATCAAACTGAACATTCTCAGTAAAGGACAGAAATTGTTTTTGAAGTAAGTAATTTCAAAATGATGACCAGTGATTGTTTTTCTGCAAGGAAAGTAAAGGCCAGCTGTTCGTGCTCGAGAACATCACTGGCACTGGAGGACTAAACTAGGGCTCACAATATTCCCTTACATACTGGAAAGGACAGCAGGTAGATGCTCCTGAGAGATTCAATTCTAATGCTGCATAAGCCACTCACAGTCACAAAGACTTTGGCACAGACACACATTCCAGCTGTTCTCTGTAACTAAACAAACCCAGAAAGACCATTCATTACTGGCAAGACTGGAAAAGAGCATGTGAAAACCACGGAGAAGGAAAGCAAGGATATCTCATACAGCCCTGAGCTGTGCCTTTGGGAGGAGAAAGAGACAGATCTCCCTCTTCCCCAGAAGAGGAAGCACTGCTTTGAATTTTCCAGCACCAACTACAATTTCACTGGATAACTATCACTTACACTGAAACAGTTTTAAGAGAGCTCCATCAAAGGAACCTGTGTACCAGTGCACAAGATTTATTTGCCCTCTGGGAGACAGCCAGCATTGGTGGGTGAGCACAGCGCTGGGAACTTTAAGGAATGTGGGACTTGAGGAAGAAACTAATATATTGCTGTAAGCAGTGTTTAAACAGTTAGGTCAGAAACATATTCTGTCCCACATTTGTCTGGTAAGTTTAATTTTCACTTTCCATGCCCTACTTCTGTGATGCTCAGGAAATCACTAAACTGAAAATAATTGGAAGCTGGAGAACTATTAAGGGGAAGTATCACATATGCTTGCCCTGTTTTAGTCTTCCTGGAGCTATCAGACTAGATGGATTTTTCTCCTGCTCCAGTACAGCTGTTCTTACTCTTTTTCCTTTCAAGAAAGGGTAACATCCCATATGAACACAATTTAAGGTGAACATATATTTGTGGAAGTGTATCAGGATTACACATGCATGCGTGCACACGAGCTTCCAAACTCTGCTCACACAGATACAGCTCAGACCTACAGCTCCATATTGTGGTACATGCAATATTGATGGTATTTTGTTACATTTCAAGTTTTAAAGCTGTAACACAAAGCTTTTAAAGCATGCAGTTTACATGAGTGCTTTTGTAATTGCAATTACCCTTTGCTTTGGAGTTCACTTATGCAGCAAAACAGCTTCTCAAAAAATGGCAATTTCAGGCGTTTTGGCTATTGCAGCATCGTTTTGCAGTACTGCGTTAACCAAACACATTTAAAACAAGATTTAATCCAATTTAGAAAAAAATATGGCTGGTGAATGAGTAGCAGCACAAAGACAGCTACTCTGCCTTTGCAGCACCAGCAGAGTCACAGATATTTACGGGAAGAAAGAGGCAGGAAACACAAGGCTGAGAACAGGACTGAATTTTCAGCAGTTGCCTACAAACTCCTATGAAAACAAATTGTAGCAGTGTCAGGGACAGTGTGTGGGGATACCTCAACACCCTCCAAATAACGCAGTCATCAGTAGGGAGTTCCAGAGCAAGTTCCAAAGCTCTGTGAGGAAGCTCAGGTCACACAGAGGGCGGGAGAAGTTCGGGCTGTCCTGTGCTACCGAACTCAGGTGCAACAGTCCAGGCACCCCTCTAAAAGCTCTTTTTTCAGATCTCACAAATCCTTTTGACTCTCCACACATCTTCAAAGATGGGAGGAAGTTTTCCAAGACTCCAGAAATGAAATATTTCTTATTTCCTGTTACGTGGCTGATAGTTAGAGAAGGGCTGGGTGAAAGGATTTGGGACAGGTTTTGTGTTACAACAGACTTAACACATTACAGCAAACTGCTCAGCAGACACTTTGTGGGAGTGGGCAGAGAGTTCTGAGCTCAAAGCTACACTGATTAAATGTATTGGTAGATTTTCTTACATTTAAAATCCCATTCCCATTTTGAATTACACTTTGAAATTATTTTGTGACTTCCTATGGAGATCTGCCTCACTGAGGGAAAGCAAAGAGTCTCCTCATACAGAGTTCTGAGTTCCAACGCTTTTCATTACAACGCTGGCACAAAGTGGGAGGTTGGCAATTTCATTGCCAAGAGACTTGTGTTGCCTCACTTCACACTGTTTCTGGGTTAAATGGGAAACTTGGGTTTGGATATTCTTTTCTTTTTGTGAAATGGCTCATTTTCTGGGACATGTATTTACAGAGCACTGGGGCTCATACCACTACAATTTCTCCTCTGTGCAACACACTACTCAAAAGTCACTTGTAACAGAGCATACAACTGGGGAGAAAGGCAAAGAAGAAAGAGATATTAATCTTTCCTATAAAAAAAGAGTTCACACTTTACCTGTATGTTTCAGTTCATAAATGAAGAGAAGAAGAACAGAAGATCCAACAAGTGAAAGGTCCATCCAGTGAAAATATGGAAGAGAAAAAAAATATGCAAAGATACACTGTTAATTCAGAAAAGGAGGTTTATTTAACACAGACAGCTTGGTGCTGTAAGAGCAGAGGCCTGAAGATCTTGCCCACTGTCTCTCCACAAACTAGATCACATACACTGGATTTCAGAAGGTGTAAACTCATGGCAGAATCCCCCTTCAAGGCTGGGACAGAGAGTTTATTTTCTGGCTGAGGACACAATTTGTTCAAATGAGCTTAAATTGTGAAGTGTGGCATTTCTTTCTTATAGAACAATGAAAGCCTGGCCAAAGTATTTACTTTCCCGAATACACTTCAGATCAGCAGTATCCTGAAGATGATGAGATTTTTGGTGTGTCTTTTTGTGTGTTCTAGTCATTTTGAGAAGAAAAAAAAAAGGCAGAACAAAACACTTTGGCAGGAAAAAGCACTGTTTTTCATCCCTGAAGAGGGCCCTTACTTCTCTGTGTAAAGGTCTCTATGCTCAGAGAGAATTAACACTTATTTACCATCAGAGTGCTCTCAAGGATTCTCAAGTTCAGTGAATTTCTTCTCTTTCCACGTGATGAATTTTAAAAAACACTGAACAAAACCAGGAAGACAGGACTGTCTTTTCTAGAAAATCCTCCTTTCCCTCCCCTCATCCGCCCTCTCACCATAACCAAGGAAAAGGCCGAGATGAAAGCCTGCACCTTAACTAAGCCTCTGTCTGCAGGAGTGAGGCTGGGTTTCAGTTCCTGCACTACACACAAAGAGAAGCCATTAGAAGCCCGGGGGTTACAGGGAAAGGCACTGACAGGTTCCTTTTAATTAGGCTGAAAACTAACTTGGTGAGAATGGCTTGTCTGTATCAATAGCTCTAATTGACTGTTCTGAAGACAGACAGAGCAAATAAAGCAGGGGGTAATTATTGTCTGTGACAATTTGATTGACAAGCTTGTCCCCCGGAGGAGAATCCAGAGAGCCTATTGTCTAGCAGAGCCCCCCAAATAAAGCCTTCCCTTTCAGAGGGCTCCATTAAAAAGCCCAGCGGAGGCCTGGGAGGTTTGGCATTCTGCTAATGGGCTAACAGTCACTGCAGCCAGGGAGGCTCCACACGGCTCAGGTGTGTTCTCTGGGGAGGGCAGCGAGCCTGGGGAGCAGAGGTGAGGTGTGCTTCAGCCCTGGGCAGGAGCAGGAAAACCAGAACAGGTGAGGAAGGTGCTGCCTCACTCTCCCTGCAACACACTCAACCATTATGGGGCGGCAGATTTTCAATTCAGCATCACAGCCTGTCTTAAGAGAGAGCACTGCCTGAGAGAGTCAGCCAGAAATATACAGGAGGCAATTGAAAAGGATGATGATGTCCAGTGTAACATACCAAACAGGGAAGAGCTGCTACCCACGCTTGTTTTCCGGATCACCAATCACAGCCCAAATGAATGCAGCCCATGTTTTTAAACAGCACCTTTAGAAACTATTTCAGCAGAAGCTCCCCCTCCCCAAAGCTCTGTGCTACCTGCCAGGCATCCCACAGCAAAGCTGAGGGCCCCCCAAAAGACAAAGAGAAGTTGGCAGGACAGAAACAGGAGGGAGAAAGCACCAATTAGAAACAAGCTGGACAGGTAACTTGGGAAGAACTAATACAGACACCTCAGAGCTGCCCACTTGTTCAGCCACTTTCAAATTCCCTTCACTTCTAAAGAAACATCACTAAGGAAAAGTTTCTGTACCAACTGCTGGCCACACTTGTTTTCTCCCTGTGAAGACTGTCTGAATGTGTGTGTTTAGGGAACAACAGTGAAAATAAAAAGTCAGTATTACTGGAGGTATGAATTTAATTTTGAATTGTTTAACTATTTAACCAATTACTCGGCTTCTTATGGAAACATGCAATTTCCCCCATGTTTTATTTTTGATGTCAAGACAATTTCATTAGAAATTCCAAACCACTTTGCTAAGAATATTCCTGTTCTCCACATCAGTGCAAAAAAATTATTTGGGCAGTTTTATTCAAGAATGACCCTTCAAACCACCAGGTTGTTCTTTCACCCAGAATCACAGAGCACAGGAAAGTCCTAACATGGAGTAGCAGTGTGCTGCCAGGCACAGTGCTAGGGGCCCTCAGGCACATGGTATGGGGCCAAATCTCACTCCAGAGGAACAAAAGACATTCATCAGTTCCAGCCTGTCACTGTGTGTGACAGCAGCAGCCAGGCTACAAACAGCGCTCGGTGCAGGCAGGTACGACATCCTTAGAGAATGAGAGGCAGCGTCTTTGAGAGCTTATAATTTAAATGCCTGAGACAAAGGATGAATGGAAAACTGAGCGACAGGGGCTGCCCAAGGGCTCAAAAGCAGGCCAGTGGCAAAACTTGTGAAATCCCCTGGATGCCCTGACCTCAGGCTCAGTGTCTAACCACTGAAGGGTAAGCAGCCCATCAAGTGTCCCAGGCCAGGTGACTTCCACCCTGTGAAGGGAAGCCACATCTGTGCTGGTTTCGCTCTCCTCTCTCACAGAGGCGCGGTGTGAGCGGCGGCACTGCCGGCTCCCGCGCGCTGCACTGCAGTGGCACCTTGGAGCTCCCCTCTTTGAGGAGCAGACCCAGCTGGGAGCAGCTTGTCTCTGGGAAAGGCAGTGACCTCTCACTGCTGGCTCTGTGCTCCTGCTCGGTGCCCAGCAGGCCGTGGCCAGGCGCTGCCTCCCTTGGGGCTGGCACGAGGCAGGGCCCAGGTCGGGCTCCGCAGGAGTTCAGCTGCGGGGGCTGTGTCCTCCGGCACGCACAAACAAGGCTTGTTTAATGCCAGACAGTCTGCCTCCTGACTGTCTTTGGAAAGAGTGCCACAGGTCAGCAGGCCCCAGACCGTGTCCCAGCCTCCCAGGTGGTGGTCCCAGAAGAGTTAAGAATTACTGAGTCATGAACACAGGTCAGTTTATAAAGCTCAATCTACTGTTCTGCCTGGAAGGTCAAAGACATTACTTCAAAAACTGAAACTGTGCTTAGAGGTCATTGCCCAAGCACAAATTGCAACAGCACAACCACATAAACCACAAAATCTCAAGAGACATTGCGAGAGAAGTCAAAGGGTACGAGAACATTGCAGCCTGGACCTTGAGAAATACAGAAACCCTGAGGCATCCTAGGTCTGGGCTGTGGAGAGTATCCCTAATCTGCAGAGCATAGGCTGAACTCAAAGAAGACTTAAACTTTGAGCTATACAAAATATTTTAAGTCAAAGAATCATCAAATGGTTTGGGTTGGAAGGGACCTTAGAGATGATCTTATTTCACCCCCTGCCATGGGCAGGGACACCTTCCACTATCCCAGGGTGCTCCAAGCCCTGTCCAACCTGGCCTTGGACTCTTCCAGGGATCCAGGGGCAGCCGCAGCTGCTCTGGGCACCCTGTGCCAGGGCCTGCCCACCCTCACAGGGAAGATTTTCTTCCTAATACGCAATCTAAGCCTGCCCTCTGTAAGTTTAAAGCCATTCCCCCTTGTCCTGTCACTCAAGGACTTTGTCCAAAGTCCCTCTCCAGCTCTTTTGGAGCTCCTTTAGGCACTGGAAGGGGCTCTAAGGTCTCCCTCGAGCCTTCTCTTCTCCAGGCTGAAAACCCCCTGTCTTCATCAGAGAGGTCAGTGACCGAATTAATGTAGAAGTTTCATTTTTTGCTTACACGAAACCAATTTCATTTTCTGGGTCTTAGACCTTTGCCCCACATACACAGAAAAAAAGAAAAACTCCTTAATTTTTTGGACTGAAACTCTTTGCAACATGCAACCCATTTGTAAATAATATTGATTCTGCCCACCCTTAGTCATATTTCTTGGCCAATTTGCTGTTCACTGACTATTTTGCTGCCATCTGCGCATGAACAACTTGAATGTAGAAGCTCACCCTATGGCAGATATCAAAGTGAAAATACACACCTCAAAACAAATCACAGGGTGGAATTCTACAGGAAAAAGGTTTAAGAAGGAATACAATTGAGCAATTCAATCAAGAGGAAAATTCAGCAGGCACTGTGACAAAAGGCTTACAACATGCACGTAGGACTCAGTGACCACTACCATGAAAACATAAGCCACGTTTAAATCCATAATTAGGCTCGCAGCAGCTGCTTAAAAACACAGCCAGGTCATTACAGCCTGAATCAGATGAACCAGGGTACGATACGATCTGGACTAACGCCAAAGCAAAATGAGTCTTTAAGCTTAACAGAAAGACACAAGTCCCAGACTGACAGTAAAGTCTCTTTTGACTTCTTCCTACCTTCCAGATCAAGTAGATATGATTCAGCCCCCTTCCAAACTGCACTTTTGAAACTACAGTGATGTAAGTCCTCTCTAAAACCCCTTCTGCTGGAAGGTGCTTAGGTGTTGGCTGGGAATTGTTTTGTAAGAGCCTGGTTTCAGGCACTCAGGTGGAAGCAGAGGGCACCCTGAGCTACCATTTATGCCAGGCAGGACTGGAGGCCAGTGGTTTTCCCTTCACAGAGAGCCACCCATCACTCAAGGTAAACACTCTCATCGAGTCTCTAGTTCCAGAAGCATCTCAGATTTCAGTGTGGTACTCAATATGCTAACTGGCCCAGCATCCACAAGGCAACAGATGGCCATGAGATATTTCTGTGTCCCCAAACTTGCCTCTGTTAAATGTCTGCGGTTTGATGTGATGGAGGAACATTTTAGCTGATAAAATGGACAGAGCCATGAGCCTTGGGTTTGTCTATAGTTGGAGATAAAGAGCCAGGTTCTGAAGGAAAAGGGCTCCCATCCCCAGAAGGAGTGCAACATACACCTAATACATTCCCTGCAATGAGTGTGAATCAAAAAGTGAATGTGGATCAAAAAGCTGCTTTGAAATTGTGGATAAGGCTGTTGCAGTCTTTACATGGCGTGGAGGGAAGAGATGGCTGGGCAAAGGATGAGCCTCCTGCTCTGGAGAAATGAAGAGATATTTTCCAGGGCTGACCAGGCAAAATTTATCTATCAAAGAAAGCAAGGGAGCAGTGGAACTTACAAAGGCTGATTTCCCAGGGCTTGGGGTTTGATTATCCCATGTCTAACAAAAGTGGGAGCTCTACTCAGTGCTTCTCTAGAAGCAGAGGCATGTGTCCCGTGTGGGTTCATTAATGTCTAATAATGCAGCTGAGCTTACCCCTAAACCTCCCCTCAAGCAGGGAATTAATTTGTGTGTGTCTCTTTGCTTTGCCTGGCTACCTATTTTCACTGAACTTTCCAGCTGAAATTGCCTAGTGAATTCAAAAGCTTTTACAACAGGAGTGACAAGCATGAAATTAGATGATACAATCATATACACCTCGTTCCCTTCAGAAACCAGGTTAAAAGTCATTTAGGACGTTTTTCAGCACAGAACTCCTAATGGCTGACCATTTCAGAATGGAGATTTTTATTATGTTTTTCTATACTGTTATGCTAAATAGGAATAACTGAGGGATCAGGGACTGAAACAGGGTGTATGCAGCAGCCTGTGAGGGAACCCAGGCACAAAGCATTTCAAGTATGAAGACCACGCTAATTGGAACCACACTGCCACAAGCAAAGCAAGGCATGGCAGCTCTTCCCCCTGCCACCAAAGCCACCAGGAAATTCTTGCTTCCTTAGCTGTTTCTAAAAGGACACTACTAATGACTGCTGCTAATTTGTATTGTAAACACCCTCTCTCAGACCTAGGAAAGCCTCCATGACTCTGCTCCTAACTGGGACCCAATTATCCCTCCAGGTCTTGTGCTTTACTGCAGGTTTCCAAGTATGGCACAAGGACTGACCCTACAAATAAAGAGTCACCGCTGCCTTGCATGTGCTTCATGCTTTGAATCCATTTGTGTTTTTTAGCTGCTGGCACCATTAGGGGAGATGCTGTTCTCAATTAAAACCAGCCCATTGCTTCCCTAGGCTTAATTAGAAGCAGGGCTGTACATTCTGGCACCAGCAGTATTTTCTTTTCAATTAATGGACTTAAGAGGCAGCAGATGCCTGTGTCTTCCTTTCTCCCCTCTCCAGCAAGCATCCCACCCCTATTTTAAAATCACCGACAATGATTTTAAAGAGACAGCTAATTCGGATACTGCTTCTAAAGCTGAGAATAGTTGTAAAAAACCCCAAATAAATCCATGTACATTTCAATGTTGAGACAGCCCATCGTAATCTTCCATCTTCTCTATATTTTAAAGCAGATGGGAAATGCTGAGCAAAAAGGAGAATGGTGAATTAAATAACAGTGCAAACCATGATAGTCTAGGACTAACCTTCTTGTGTAACTTTCATTAAGTCCAATGGTAAGGCCGCAAAAAGACTGCAGTTAATTTTTCTTGATAAAAGAATTCACACACTTCAACTTTCTTGCATTATTTCATTGATCATAAGTTGCAAAGAAAATGCAGTTACTCTTCCTACTGGAAACTGTAAATTTCTAATTAAATATGGTGTTGATTTTTTATTATATAGTAGCAAGTCATAGCCTTTACCCTTGTAAGATTATTGCCTCTGTTTTAACACTGCTGCCTGCTTTCATTAAACTTTGCAGACCTTCCTCTCTTTAAATGACTACTCCTCTTTGGCTGGAATTTTCCAGACATCTCTACTCCAGATACTTTGGTCAGGGATTCAACAGAAATACAGCACACTGACATAAATCTTGCTTGCTTGGAAACTTAGTCAAAAGCAGTGCTGGGGGAATCACTTACAGCTCAGGATGACAACACTCTGTCCAGCCACGGGGGACTACAAGCAGGTTTCAGATACATCTGATAACAATGCTGCCTTTTTGGCAGGCCTGGGCAGGAGGGTATTTCAGAGGCATGGATGAATCACAGGTAAAATCCTGCCTAAAGTCTATCAGATAAAACTTCCTTTTAAACCTCAAGGGCTAATAGCCATGAGATTAAAGGATGTTTTCATGGAACAGTCCGATAGCTGTCCTACTCCTGTTTTGCTCCTTACCCTGTGAGTAAGATAAGGGGGAAAAACCTTTTCCCCTGTCCTTGTAAGTAAGGAGGGATATAATGCCATAGCACAGGAGCACCAAAATCCATGCACTGAGTTGTCCTACATCCGGGCTTCCAATTCACAGCAGTGGGCCACCACTACTCCACAAAGCAGTCCTGAAACTCAACCATATTTAATGCTTGAGAACATCCATCTGTCCCAAGTGCCATGATAAATTTTGTGATGTGGAGATCCTTCTTTCACTGAGACTGCTGAGCACTCAGCTCTGCACTGGAACCCTTCCACAGCAACTCCCAGTTACCGTCCCCTGCAGTCTGCTGTACCTGACAATAAATGGCAACATTTGGCAATATCCAACAGCTTAGCCTACCTTCTTCAGTGTCCTGAGCGTCTAAAATCTACAAAATCTCACAAATTTTATTTCTGAGTACTGTATCACAAAAAGTCCAGCGTCTCCCTTTTCATGACTTACAACCCAGGCCAGTACTGGTGTTCATTTCACGGCACAGAGCCAGGAAAGAATAGTTTGCTTTCCTTTAGTCTAACAAAACTAACTTGCCTTTCCATTAAGCAGCTGGATCAGTTCATGTTTAAAACAAACTATCCTTAATTAATTTGATAAGATTAAATTTAATTTAGAAAAAGCATAGAAGCTGCCCAAGGGAAAATCTCCCTCCCCACTCTATAACACAAACTGGTTCAAATTCCATATTCTTTTTCATGCAAACTGTGAACGTGAAAGATAGGGTCATTCATAGTATTAAAAAAGGGAAATAACGTAATTGTTGCTGACATCAAAATTACTACTCTTATGCCAGGAAAGCAGGGAACAACTGGGAAAAGAATAACCAAAGAGAAGGGCAGGGGGAAGGCAAGTGGGAGAGTTTTTCTTATGGTGGGTCCACGTCTTGGAAACTGAAAGGAATCTGGGACAGTTTCCTAATCTAAAAGTGTTGTTTACATCAGAACTATGCCCTTCTAATGCTTTCTTATTTCTACATTTATTTTTTTACTGAAAAGAAAACAAAGTATGTAATTACATTCCCTGCACGAGCAAACCAAAACAAATATATAAAAGAGCATTTCTCACACAGGGAGAGAGAGAGAGAGAGAGAAAAGTCCAGAACTGTCCCACCCAAGTTTTAGACATTTACCTGAGATGACTGACTTGGAAACTTGCTGGATACCTGAAATCTGAAGCACATTCTGGAAGGCATCATTCTGGTTCTGTGGACTGCACTCACAATCTGTGCAGTGAACACCTCTGACCGAGGCCAGCCAGGACAAAGCTCCCCAGTTAACTTGTACGGACCTCAGCACTGCACCAGGCACTGCACAGACAGAACAATGCTGTGCCTGACCACGAAGGTGACTGCAAGGACTTGCTTTTGGTTCTCTCACCCAGCACTCAACGACTCCAACTATTTTCCTACCACTTGTATGGCAGAAACCCAATTATATCAGTTCTGCCTGCTGTGGCAATATTAGAAAAGTCTTTAAGCATGATTAATGCTGATAGCCAATACAGAGAATGTTTGATTTGCCTGTTTTTAATGATGCCTTTACATGCTTCATTCTTCCAAGCTTTATGAAACTCCTTTTCCATGTTGGAAGACTAAGAAACAAATGGTATTTGCAGTAAGCTTCCTGACCAGCACACCAGGAATCAAATGAGGCAATTTAACTGAGCGAACCTACTTTGAAGGAGACAGTAAAAGCTGCCATGCACAAGATTTAAGAGAACTGAGGAAGATGAGGAACTACTTTGACACCTTCACGCTGGAGACGATGGATTCTGTCCAGGAAATCACACTACATCAGCTTATGGTAAGTCTGGCTCAGGCATCCTAACTCAAGGATTTTTATCTGATGCAATCCATTTTGCATATGCTAGCTTGATTTAGGAAATGCAACTTTGTCTAGATGAGATTTACTGGTATTTTTACAGATATTTTTCCTGACATCCCCTATCAGCCCATAACAGAGCTGTCTGATGTGCTGCAAGAGCTCCTGTTACTTACAGCCCAGTCTCAAAGCCAAAGGCTTTATTTAAAGTGCCCTCCAAGGCCTCATCTGCCAGAACTATGAGAGAAAGGTCTTGAGAAAAAACCCTTTGGCAAAAATCGCCTTCACCAGGCCAAAATGACTTCTGTGTGAGTGAGATGAAAAGAAAGCGTTCACCAGAGCATTTCTGGTTTGGTTTGACACGGAACTTACCCTGACCACCACTACAACCACAGACTGGGAATAGCTCAGCACTTCTCTCCAGCCTCTGTTTTTCAGAGTGGCTGGTTTCATGGCAAGCAGCCTTTCTCCCACCATTCTGTCTCTACTATAGGCAAGCAAGCAGGGATGGACACAGATCCTGCGTTTTGTGGAGGGGGAGGATATAAAAGAACATCGACGAGAAGGGACAAAGGGGTACCACAGCAACGCAACCACCTGCTGAAACAGCACGTTGATGGAAGCACGTGCTAATTTGGATGGAGTTATGGTCTTCTCATTTATTAAAAAAGTCACTCCAGCTCCCTTGGATTATTGTGAATGAAAGATCAGGGCAAAACTCATATATTCTTCCCCTACCCACTAAATAAAGTGAAAATGCAGAGATCTAGCTGAGAACCAGCAAAGCCCCACTGCAGCACCAGTCAGAGACTGTAAAAGGAGCTTGCACAGAAACTGGCTCATTACACACTTGTTAATTCTGGGTATTGTGCACTGAGCAGTTTCTGGCTTTTATAGCCTGTCCACTTTGCTGTTTGTACAGTGTTTATGCACCAGGGAAACAGGTTTTAAGATGGGAAAACAGGTACAAAACCATAAACACCAACAAACAGAAGGTGTACAAGAGATTTGAAACAGACCTGTTCCAAGTGGCTGTTGTTCCTTTAAAGTATCAGTGGGAAGGATAAGGAGCTTTGGGATTAAGCAAAGTTAGACTGTCCTGCTCTGAGCTAATAACAAACTTCCTATTGTAGCTCTTATCTCAGTGATAATAAGTCAACTCAATTTCTTAGCTTAAACAGCACTTTATGGGATCCAGTGTTTATATGCCCTCCAAACGTAGGAACTAAAAGAAAAATGAATGTATGCAGTGAAATATAGGACTGCTTAAATATTATATGTTTATATATATACACATATACACACACACTGTATATACTTCAGAGATCCTGAACATTCAGTGTTTGTTCCTAGGACTAACTAAATTTGAAAATAAGAAAAGACACATTACAAATTGCTGCTAATTGTGCCATCATTTTACCAAATGCTAAGTATTCCTGCCTGAAACACTGCCTCTTCTTTGCCACAGATCTAGCAGCAGGGAGCTCTCATAATAATACAAAAATACAGCCCGAGTGAATTTCTGAGATGGGAGCACACCATACATCCTCTTGCCACACCAGGGAAATGCGTTTGGCAGCTGACACCTACAGCTTACTATTAAAAGAAAGGCCAAACATCCGAGAGCAGGCAGGGGAGCTCTTCTTAGAGTGAGCAATTTCTTCCCCCTGTTCATGATCCCAGAATTACATTGCTCTCATTGAGTCCATTCATCAACTTAAAATGAGCACCTCACTGTAGTTCCCAGCATAGGAAGAGTGGCTGAATTTCAGCTAGTTCCTCTGGAAATGCTCAGAAAACACACACCAAAGAAACCTTCCAGACGTCTCCCGAGCAGACTTGGGGAGTCTGTTCTTAACACTCACCTTTCTGTAGCAGAAAAAGTAATTCTTCATTCCCACTGGCTGATTTAAACACATTTAAACACGAGTATTTAAAGAACTACTGAATCACCACAAAAATCTCAGGAAACATGATCTCCACAATGTACAGATAAGAGAATGTGCTTTGATATTTCAGCTGATTAAATAACTGCCATCAAAAGCTTGTCCTGCTTTCCCATGCAGATCAGTCAGGGCAACAAAAGGTATCATCTGTCTGTGAAACTATTATACCCCTAGACTTTCATCACTGCTGCTGTTTCAGTATATTGTCTTCCAGTTGCCTAAAAAAAGGCATTTGAGTGAATGCAGACTAATCTAATACGTGATCTGTCTGCTTCTCAGTTGTAAAAAAAATTCAGTGCAACATTAGCTTAGAAGTTGAGTGACCAAGGCTGCAGGGTGGCTATTCATCGTGCCCTGACCAAACAGCAGGAATGGAGTACATGCTCCAGCCTCCTCACAAACACCAGTTCATCTAATTCTCAGAGAAGAGGTAACATTTAACTGCTTAGAATATAGGAAATGGGTGATTAAAAAAAACAAACCAAAACAGAACCCCTCTGGACTAGGTCTTCAAAACAAGACAGTAGCCAAAAGCTCTCGTACAGTTCTAAAAGATGAAATTTTGTTTTTCTGACTAAATCTGTGTGGCTTTAATATACTCTGCTTCTGATCATCTTCTTTGTCTTCTCTCTCTCATATAAGATGGACCTTCGCCCTAAGACAAGTATGTCAATTTATGTGAAATTCATTATCTCATGTTTTATACAGTCATGGTTTTCATATAGAACTCAAACATGCATTTGGTTATTAACTTACTATTACAGCTGACGTTAGTTATTCTGAGAAAAATAAGTAACAAAAGCTAATATAACAAAGCTTATGATTTTGAAAAGTTTCTATTTCTGGAAAATATAGAGCAAAAAACCCCAACAATGCAGCAGAGCACTGAAGCAGCGTGTTTTAACATACCAATCCCACTTAGAAACTGAAGATCTGCATTTTCAGAAGAAAAGGGCATATTAGCAAGTTTCTCCCAGACTTTTAAAATACAACATCCATCTTGCCTATCGAATAATTCCAACACACCCCTCAAAGGGCACGCCCTGGCACGAAAGAAAGACGGATGCACTTCTCAGCATAGCCCTTGGAGCCGTGTTCTCATGTTGTAACAGGGAGCACCCCGAGGCAGGTTAGCAGCACACCTGGCTGAAATCTGCTGGGAATGTAACGTTTGGACTTTTAAAGTTTGCTGCTGGCTTTGTTCCTTCTGTAAGCTCTGTAGCAATTCCTTCTAAGATTCAGTCAGGAGTGATACATGCTCTGGCCACAACCGGAGCATCATTCAGGATTAAAAAGGTGCTTTCCGCTCTGGGTAACCATACCGAGTGGGTCATGCTCTTCTGCAATTGGATAGACAGAGCAGTGCAGAATGTAACATGTGAAATTGTCACCCCATCGAGTTAAGTGTGTGCTTGCTTTGGCAGGACAGATCAAACAGGCTGTGATCAAAAAAAAAAAAAGAACACAGCTCCCAATTTTTGATCAGTAACTGGGCTTTCACAGTTTAACAGTTAGCCAGCAAAAAAGTTTTTGGGAAAAATACTCCCAAACCTGTGGAATACAAGGTTACATGTTAAACAGGCTAAATGAGCTTATATTGTGTCTCTCCCATTACAAATCTGTCCCTACTGTACAGTGAGTATTATTTGTATCAGTTGGGCTTTATGCATCCAGTGGGAGAACTGCTAAGAAATTAATCGATTTCACTGTCAGGCTGTTTCACTTCCTTCCTCCTCCTGTCCCTCTCAAGCTTACATCTTCCTTCATTTCCCGTTCTAGCCCTATAAATCACTCTCCCCCTTGTGTATCTCATGTTTGCCTTGAAACTGCATTCCTCTCAGCCACTGATTTTTAAATTAGCAAGTAAAACAAAAGGATTTCTCTGGCAAGAGTCACTCTATGTAAACTCTGTTGACTGTTTGTGGTTGTTCTGCTCATTTAGGACCAAAGTGCTGGCAGTACATGCACCACATTCAGCTCTACATGTTCTTTCCCTCAAAAACAGAGCAGCATCGTCTTCCAGGTTCCTCAAGCCAAGAACCAAAAAGTACATCCTTTGTGTGACTAACTGAAGCCAAACCTGTGGAGATCCAGCAACCTGCACAAAGAAATTCTTCTACAACATGCCTCGCCATGCAGGTGAAATAGCCTTTTGATTGTTGAATAAAATAGCTGAATTTGAGTCCACTGTGGGATAGATACTCCTTACATGAAGAAACATTTGAGATCTGTGGCAACCTGTGAAGTGTGACTAGGTCATCAGAGGATTCTTTGCAGAAGGTACAGCCAATTAAATTAATAAAAGACATTTGAAGATGGAGACCTACAGAAGGTCGGTCAAGCAGACAGCAGATCTTGTTCCAGGTATATTCAAACTCCACTCCCCCACCCCGTGCTCGCAGCTTAGCACGTTTTCCCTGACTGGGACAGATACACGCGTGGGAGAAAAGCTCTCCTGCAAAAGATTTGGCACTGCCCCTGAAACACGAATTGGTCTGACAGTGAAGATGGCTGCAAGAGCTTATTTCTCGCTATTCCCCTTTAAGTATGTCCCTTGAGCAAGCAGGGAAACACAAATGGTTCTTGATAAGCATAACTGCTGCCAAAACTGTTCTTTGGAGGAATCAGAAATGCATACTTATGCTTTATTAGCCACCCACACGAGGACAAAGCAGACAATCTGAATTTCATTTGGTTTTCATTCTAAGCCTTGGATTTCAAGCACTTTTCTTCATGTTGGTCCAACTGACCTTGACACTTCTATATTCATGATGGGCTTTATGTGGAGTCCAAAGATGAAATTCTCTCTTTGGTTTCCTGCTTCCCATGATACTTAAAACTGGTAAGTACAGAGTATCTCTGTAATAGTCTTAACAAACAAACTGTATGACAGATTTTAGATAGTAAGCAAATATAAATGCATATATCGTCACCTGTTTCTATTTCACAGCTGCAAGTCATACATATTCTTTGGGCTTAAACCCACAGTATTTTACTTTAAACAGCATTAGTTGTATGGCAGATAAATAAACACAAGAAGAGAAGATTTATCTATATTTTCAATGAAAGGTTCATGAAGTCCCTGCTATGAGGCCATTTAAATAACACAGAACTACAAATGAGAAGATCCTGTCCTCAAGTAAGCAATGAAAAGCATAAAAAGAAGAGGAAAAAACCTCAAATGATCTTTCCACAGCACAGAAACGATACTGGGCTCAACCCCTGTGTTCTCCTGGGTAAGGGACACAGCTCCCGTGGGGTTCAGTAGCACTCTGCCCGGCATTTGAAGATCTGGAAGTAAGGGGGAACACAGCAGCGTACCTTAACTTTCAACCAACCAAGACAGAAAGGCTCCCAACTGAAAAATTAAACAGGGAGCTTCAGGAAAAGAGCTGGCTAAACAAAACTGCCCAAGACCTGACATCTCGAAAACACATTACTAGGAGACAAGCACTGAAATGCCCACAAGGACCTGTGACTCCTGGCTTATGCTATGATGGATTAGCCCTTCCAGAAACGAGATCTGGACAATGTGATGGGCAGCACTGTGCTCAGGCTGCACAGACAGCGTGAACACAACTGAAACTGATAGCAATGAAAACTGAAAGTGCAAAGTCAGTCCTCTAGATGTTACTGATGACATCTTATCATCTACAAACCCAAAGCATCTAGAGAAGACTAATGAGAAAGACAACACTGATTTTAGTGAAGACCTGCAACCTACAGAAACAAACGCTGTCAACAATGCAGTGTAAAATTTCCTCGCCAAAAGGGCTGTCCCAGCAGGGGCACAGCTGCCCAGGGCAGTGGTGGAGCCACCATCCCTGGAGGGATTTAAAAGCTGTGTGGATGTGGCACCTGGGGACGTGGTTCAGTGGTGGCCTTGGCAGTACTGGGTTACTGGCTGGACCCAATTATCTCGGCAACCTTTTCCAGCCTAATGATTCTGTGATTCTGCAGCAACAAAGCAGAGCAGGCTTTGCCTTTTCACGTACAAGCATACAGTGCAGGGAAAAGTACGTGAAATGTCACAGCAACAACTGAAATCAAGAAGAGGTTACCACACCCAAACCCTCTCTGCTCTCTGTTGCACAAGCGGAGTAAAAGGAATCTGTTTTGCGTGTGGAGTTGTTACAAAATGTATGTGCTAAAAAGGTTTTCTTGAAGGAAGCATTTATTTCAATTAATAAAAGACACAAAGAGTAATAATTCATTTACTGTCTCAGAATATTAGGACAGAGCAGGGATTTGGCTAATTGGGCAGTACTACTTCTACAAAGAAGAAAAATCCAGTTCAGAGAAGTGACAGGCGTCTTCTCTGAACCTTCTCATGAAATGAACTACCCCATACAGTCACAGGTCAGTAAATGTATGACACCTTCACAGACATGACCATAATTCGTCAAAACAACATTTTCACCAAATTTTGTACCTGTTACAGGGAAGTCTCTCAGTGTGCAAGAGCAGAACCTGGCCCACCTCATTCAGCTGAGCTGGGACTGACTGCTCAAGTGCAAAAGTTCTGGGATACCTGGACTAAGGCCCCCAGCAGACCTGCCCCACAGGGAGCTGCTGAAATCCAATAAAGAACAAGCAATGAGAGTCCCCTCACACATCCTTCGAAAAAGGACAACCCAACTACCTGCAAGCAATCCTCTGTGGCTCCCAAAGGAGACAAGTGTGTGTTTCAACCTTAACAATGTGCTCATTATCTGTGTGCCCATTAGAGTTATAACGCTCAGCTCTGCTTCTCCTCCTCACATGAGGAAAGCAATCCAGAACCAGTGTGAGATGAGAATCTGTATGTTTAAACTGCCTAAAGGTTATCACAGATATGTGGAAGAACTGGCCAGATTCTAACCATATGTGACACAATAGACAAGCACTTTTCTTTTCTAAAGAAATGCACAGTCTTGAGATAGTAGCTGCTGCTGGTCCCTGACAGGCAAGCACTGGTAACGATAGCACCTTGCTCTGCCACCGGGTTGCCACGCAAAACCGTCACGTGCAGGAAGATGGAATAGCTCACTTGATATTTGTTAGTATCAGATTGGTAGATGTATAGATTAAGGAATTACTTGCAGCCAAAGTGTGATTCTCCACGCGTAAGAAATCTCCCGCAAATGCACTGCGATGTCAACAGAAATACCGACTGCATAAATGGAGCCAAATTACTCCTAAATGTGCTTCCTGACAGCATGGAAAAAGGAAGAAATTCCAGGCCACAGCTCATCTCCTTGGTTTAAAAGGAGTCAGTAGCTGCCAAGGACTCTGCCTGCCTTGCCCTGTGAAGGATTTTTCACCACTTCTGAGAGCCGTGGGTAGGATCTTGCTGCCAAGTTCAGTACCCAGAGACCAGTAAAACCTTGGAGGAAGGGGCTGCTGCTCTTTGGGACATATTTACACAGTGACTTACAGGAGGGATTTTTGGTCCACAGGCTCTCTGGGAAACATCTACTGAAGTAAGGTCATAGGTTTACCGCTAGTGTGCCTCGGGGGGTGATACAGGGGCACACATTTCATGTAAATCCTCAAGACTATAGCCCTGAACGACAATGTTCATATGGAATTATTTTTCCTTAATGTTTCTACTGTAGGAAAAAAAAAATATTGCATGAACAGTGGCATATTTCAGGCTTGAACTTAAAAAGACCTTTTTCTCTGGCTATAGGGTTATCCCTTCAAACAAAGATGAGCAGACTGATCCAACTCTGAAAGTCCCTCTCATTAGCCACTGTGATTTCCTATTTTCATGAGTAATGTATTTCCCACGAAGCTGAGACTGTTTTTCAGAGCAATGCTATTAACAGACATCCTTTTGCCTGGTTTTTGTTTGTGTGTGTGCTTTTATTTATTTTTTTTCCTATCCTAAACACTGACAAAGCATTTGGGCATGTTGTCTTCATAGCACAAAACTGACAGATGTTTCACAGGTTAGAAATAAACCTCAGTGATATTCCTGTGCTGCCTTCAATGAGTTTTGGCTTTCATTTTCCACAGTGGGGGAAAAAACCAGGGTCGAGGTGCAGGTTTAGAGGCTTCAGCACAGTTGTTTATCTTCTGCAGTCTCTACAAGGTTTATCTGACTGCTCCTGAGCTGGCACTGCGAATGCAGGGTATCAGCAAGTAACTGGAAAAGGAGCTGGACAGACACGTGTCACATGAAGTGACATCCAAAGTGACCTGACAGCCACAAACACCTGCTTGCTCTGAAAACCGAGCAAAACCGAGGCAAATGAAAAACCTGCATCTGTGTGCCTGAAGATGTGACTGGTGAGGAGTGGAAGGTGTCCCAATCCACGGCAGGAGGGTGGGAAATAGATGGTCTTTAAGATCCCTTCCAACCCAAACCATTCTGTGGTTCCGTGATGCTCATGGGCAGAAAACAAGCACAAACAAGCTGTACCTTCCAACAGCAGCCACCCTGCAATTTCTGGTAGCCTGCAAACCCTTTGTTCAGCAGAAGCAGTTCAAAAACTGCTCTTCCGAAACCTCACTAAAACACTCACCTTTGAAGCCAATGGAATTTTGTTTTATTGGAAATTATACAGCTTCTAAAATTTTTTTAAACGAACTTTGGTCAGGGGTTTGTTCGTCTTTGCCCAGGGGGAAGGGAATTGAAGTTTCGTTCCAAAAGACTCTGTTTCACCAGGCAAGGCCTGATGACCTTAACATCAACAGATTGGGAATAGCCACAAGAAAGCGACCATTAATGAACATTAATGAGCATCAACCCCAAACATCATCCCCTGGTGTTGCCTGGTCTGAGAAAAGACTGATAAGAGAACTGAAGAATGAGGACTAAATTAGCATCTAAGGTGAAGGGATCAATAGCCAACAGGAGATCGAATACTAAGAATTGTGTAATTTAAGACCAATGAACTTGAAATTTCTCTGGGGTTTGTTTGTATAAATATGTGAAAAATCTAGTAAAGAACCATGTGTGATGGAATAATTTTCACTGCACAACCCGGGAAATGTGTGGATGAAATGATTTCTGTTGCACATCCTGGCCAGAACAACATCCTGGCTAGAATAAAGCAGTGCCTTAATTCTCTAACACTGAAAAGATGTTGGAGTGCTTTTGTTTTTCCCACAGTTTCTGGTGACACATCAAACTAAAGGCATGCTGTTTTAAAAGTTACAAAACTCAGTGGATTGTCCCAGAGAACCCAAATCCCAGTGTGCTAATTATTAAGCCACAACGGCAAAAATAGTAAAAATACAAAAATTTATCGTGAATTTTCATTTCCCTTGGAAAGACCACGAACTAGCTCCATTTTGCAAGGCAAGTCCTGACGAGGTTACTCCTTGCCAACGTGAAGCTTGACACCAACTGCTCATGCCAGTCTGTGCCCCTAATCTCTACTTGCATAAACATCCAGATAACACTATTTCTACTATTAATAATGATAATAAAAATACCTCCCCCACCTCAAGCCCAGTGAGAAATCACAATCTGAAAGCATTTCAAAGGCTGTCAACCATGAAAATCAATCTGTGCTGACAACCTCAGCCGAACCAGGGCTCATGGAGGCAGTTTCCAGCATTACTGGAGAGCTGCCAGCCTAATCCTCTCGCTGTAAATACAGTGCTGCGAGCGCCTCTGACAAGGGAAAATGAGCAGATTACATGGGGAGGTAACAAGCTTGAGCTGCACCATGTCATGAATGGTGGGGTGGAGGGGAGAAATCAGCCTCCCTTTGTACTCCCAAATTATTTGCTGTGTACCAATCTTTTGAGTAAATCTGCCGGCAAGAGAAGTTACCCCTACACACGCTGCTACAGCCTTACTCTGAAAATAAGGTGGTGGCTGTAAGAGGGGAACTCTTGCCTCGTCCAACAGAAAATAAGCCATTTTCAAGTTCTCAGCTTCCCTCAACTTCACACCACCAGCCTGATCTGGGCACTCAACAGCCACCAAAAAGCGGGTTTGCTTTGTGCTCCAGGAGTGGAGCCCAGACGGAACAACACAGCTGGGAGCCCGCATGTTCCCCTGCCTTCTCTGACAAAGAGGCTGTTGAGCATCCTCTGGGCTCTCACCTGGGCCATCCAGGAAGCAGCATCTAAAGGGAGTGGATGGACACTGAAATGCACGTGCAATCAAACTGATTACTCACCACAGCTTGCCATATTCGAGGCGCCCTTCAATGAAACTGGCACTTCTCAGCCCCGTTTGTTCGGCCCTGTGCTACTCGCTCCTTTTAAGCGGTGCTCATGAGAAACTAAACCAAAATCCAACAATAAAAAGACCACTGACGATTCACAGATTTGTATCATTCCTTACACCCCATCCACGCTTAAGCATTTCTTGACCCCGTGGCTTTACCAGCACTACAGCCAGAGCCAGTCATCGCTCTCCCGCGCACCCTCGCAGGCTTTTGGTCAGCTGGCAGGTGTTCTCCGAGAATTAGCCCACCAGCTAGAAACTCCAAACATTTCACAAAGCCCCCTCCTTGCTTTAAGAGTTTCACTGAAAGGAATCGGTGCAGAGGTCTGTGCGCTGCTGACATCAGCCACGACAAGTGCAGGCATGTCCGCTCCCACGCAGAAATAAAGAAAATATCAAAACCCTCCAACGCTCCCTCCCCGAGTTTTGGTCTTTGCTGCTGGACACCACAGCTTTATGATTTCAATGGCTGTATTTTTTCAAAAACTTCATGCTCTTGAACAAAGAAGTGAACTCTTCAAAACACTGCTTTACATGTCAGTTCTCACCCAACAGCTGTTACAGACAATATTCATGCCTTATTATTATTCATGAACGTTCAACTGAACCATTTTTTTTTGTTTCCACAAATGTTAGGGAAATGGCTCCTTTCTCCAGAGCTGAAAGGGTGTTTGTGTAAGAACAAGAATCCCCATTATTACCTTGATGGTCATTATTCTCAGTTGTTCATTTCCTCCCTTTACAAATTTAAATCATGCAATCAGAACAGAGCACCACCAACCACCTGACTCGTAAGACACTCACTCACTCCCAATTCCAAAGAGAAAATAATTCAAATAGGCAATTTTAAAATAACTGTTTATCCAAACTGCTCTGTGAATCAATGTCATGTTTGCTGAAATCAGAAGTAAAATGGCTTGGAAAACAGTTCCATCCACAGTGAACACTGGCATTATCAGTAGCCATAAGCTACTGATCAGCTTTATTTCTGAGCAGCTCAGCACAGCCAGTCAGCATGCCTGTGGGCACCGGGGGTGAATTCAACAGGCTCATAAACTCCTTGAGAAGCTTGAGAAAATCTTGACACTTTTAGCTCTAAGTATTTGCTTTTCTACTGCACCTTTAGTGAACATTATCCATCTTACGGAGTTTAAATTAAATTTCGTAGAGTATTTTGATACAAGTTGCCATTCCCCAATCTACTTATGTGGCAAATGGATTTATGTGGTGTACAAACAGCAGATAAAGCACAGGCAACCTGTAAAGCATCAGTAGGAAGAACAGATATTTTTCACCTCTTCTTCAAACTTGCTTTCATGCTTGATAAACTAAAAACTTCCCTATTTGAAAATAGCATTTGAGCAATGAATTTAATCCTTTCTCTGCCTCCATGCCTGGAAAATAATCTTATAACTCATTCTGAAGCTGAAAAGAGGTAGATTTAAATTAAATTTCGGGAAGAAATACTCCACTGTGAGGGTGCGGAGGTTCTGGCACAGGGTGCCCAGAGAAGCTGTGGCTGCCCCATCCCTGGAAGTGTCCAAGGCCAGGTTGGACAGGGCTTGGAGCACCCTGGGATAGTGGAAGGTGTCCTGCACATGGCAGGGGGTGGAATGGGATGAGCTTTAAGGTCCCTCCCAACCCAAACCATCCAATGAATTCTGAGAGTCTCACCTGTGTTGCTGGGCACCTCTGCTTTCTCAGCAAAAAGTGCAGATGCAGAAGAAAATCTGTCTCAAAAAAGAGGTTTCAGTGGGTGGAGAAGAGGAAGGATAACTGCTTTGCACACAGATAACAAATGGTTGCTTTTCTTAGGAGCACAAAGGCGCAAGGGAACTGCACACAGAGCTGTGCTGGGGTCTCTCCCAGGCAACGCATTCCCAGCCAATATGAAAATACACAACTGGTGACACCAGGTTCAGAGGTACCAGTGCATCAAGACAGGAAACACAGAGTATTTCAAAGAGTTGAAGAAAGACCTTGCTACACCTGTGAGGAATAAAAAGGTGGATGAAACCTAGGCAGAAAAATATTAAATCAGGCACCCAGAATGTAATCTTAACTGAACATATGCAGTGATGGGCTATAAATTGGTCATTTCAGAATCCAGCTTTGGGAGTTAATGAGACAGCTGAATAAAAATGCCAGCTCAGTGCTCCCTAACTGTCTAAAAGCAAGGAGAGTGACAAGAATTAAGAACAGAAAAGCAAATACGAGATGGTAAGTATGATGGATGCATAGACGGAACAAGATTGTGTTTTCCTACCATCTGAAAAAAGATGCACCTGAACTAGAAAAAACATTCAGCCTGAATCAGAGATGACTGAGTAGGCACATGTGACGCCTTTTCCTGGTCTTAAAATTAAGAGCTAAACACAGTTAAGAGGGAAAAAGGGTTTTACCTCGGTATTTATTGAAGGACCCTCAGGTGCGCTGAAATGCACATCGAAATGCACCCCAAAATGCCCCCCGGAGAAATGGCCCCCCATGACGTGATGTGTGTGCAATTATAGGCCTTGCTAATTAGCACATCTATCAAAGATTGCCCAGGGAGGGACTCCAGCGAGACCCCTCAGCGAGGAACCTTCCCCTGGCTGGGCCTGGCTTTGTTTACAGAATGTGTTCTGGAGAGGCCCTCGGGGTCTGGGGTTTCCAGGGTGTTTGGGCTCTTGGTTTAATGGGATATTGGGTCTGAGGGAAGTTACCAAACTTAAAGAATTATAACTGTGTGGGCTAAAAGCACTAAGAATACAGAAAACTACATAAAAGAGCGCATAAAAGGGGTATAAAAGAAAAAGCAAAAAAATCATCATGGCATCACATGGACAAGGGCTACGGAATGCCGTGACACAGAGCAGAGTGCTGGAGATCAGGTGCCCACTGCACCTTCTGGGACAGGAACGGGGACAGCAAATAAAACTTGCAGCTGGCCAGTTCACAGGGGGCTGAGGAAGTAGTTCTTCACCCAGTATTTAGTTAAGACTGTGAAACTCATCCTCACAAAATGCTGTAAATGCTAAGAGGAACACAGGTTCAGAAAGAAATTGGAAAAATGAAGGGGAGTAATAGCTGATGATGTCACCTCTGACTCAGGGAAGTCCTTGAGGATGGAACACCATATGGTAATTATACTCTTGCCTTATCCCGGTGCTGTTTTGCAGAATTTCAGTCCAGTTGCTGTTGGATTTGGGGGCTAGGTGGACTCTTGTGGTCTGGCATAGTACGTCATTCTTTGAAATAAAAAAAAACCATCCCAACAAACAGAACTCAGTCAAAACAGATTTAAATTGGGTTTTAGTACAGTATCTGTGTACCACTGAAGAACTCATTCAGTGGAGCTGATGTAGGAAAAGGCCTCTAGAAGAAAAAACAAAAGTTTGACAGGTCCTTCCAACATGCTTAAATATCTGTTCTGTTGCATTTGTATACAGAAAGGACCTTACTTTCAGAATGCCCTTACATTATGAAAAGTAAAATCACAACATAAACCTAGAGAAAAAATATATCTATATTCCCCCCCACTCTAAATTAAGTCCACTACAATAGTATTGCCAGAGTAAGCTGTCTGAAGCATTTAGCAGCTTTGGTTGGCTGGCTGAAAATCAGGAATCTTAATACATGTAGGAGACATCAGGCACAGTTTTAGTGTTCTCAACTCTGTGACCTGATGATAATATTCCATAAGGTATTATCCACCTGTGCCTTGCACTATCCATTCATTAGTCACATCATAAGAATACAAGCTTATTCGGGCTGGAAAATCCTCTCCACACAACATACTTCTGTTCTTATGATGATAACCTGAACAATATTCCCGACCACAATCCAACATGAAGCTTGTAATGAAAGGATTTCTCCTGGTCTGCGAGTGTGAATGGCAGTGGTGAAAAGGGAATTCAGAATGAAAAGGCCAACCCCTAGGACACTGATGGTAGAAATAACAAAGGAAATAAAGTACTAGACATCAGGAAAAATACCTCTGTGATTCAGAGAAAATACATAATTAAAAAAACAGGGAGAACCCCACACAATCAAGGGCAAGAACCAATTGTGTGTGCACTGGGTAGCTCTGCATTCCCCACAGGATCTGAGCTGCCATTCAGACCCTGAAAGAGGTTTCCAAGAACCAGTTAAACCCCACCAGAGGGAGCGGAACACAAAGAGGGAGAAAAGGAAACTAATATCCTGAAACTCTTCCAGTTTCCAACTGCAGGCTGCCAGCCACCTGCACAGGTGGGAGCGGCACGGCCGTGGGGCAGGCAGGGAAAAGGGACAGGGCAGGGAGAGGGGAC
>VXBT01000519.1:0-48122 GCA_013400235.1 Oriolus oriolus
CTTTGAACATAGCCAGGGCTGGGACATAGCATCCATCCCTGGGCAACCTGATCTCCAGTATCTCACCCAATTCACAGGAAGTAATTTTTTCCTAATATCTAACCTAATTTCCTGTCTTTCAGTTTGTACCCATTACTCCTTGCCCTATCACTGCAGTTCCTGATGTACAGTGCCTCTCTGACTTTCCTATAGGCCCCTTCAGATACTGGAAGGCTGCTGTGAGGTCACCACACAACTTTCTCTTCTCCAAGTTCAACAGCCACAACTTTCCCAGCCTGTCTTCAGAGAAAAGGTGCTCTAGTACCCTTAGTCCTAATCCTTATAACTAATCCCTTCTTACTGGTTGAAAGGTTTCCTACTATGACACTAAACAATATCCAAAACGCTGACAGAAGTAGGAATAAAGAAGATATGGGGTATCAATTGTCTGCATAAGATCTTCTAAAACTATTATTTTAATAATTCTTTTTGAAAAGATGATTGCACATTTAAGATTACAACTTCAAAATCATCAGATTTTAAGTAATATATGTGCAAATCACATCATATACAAACCTCACAGACACTGCTCACAATTTTAAAAAACTATTCACACTGGTATCAAAATGCACAATAGAAAAAGCTTGTTATTCAAGTAAAGTACTTGGGAAATCTAGAATAAAGAGAGTAGCTCCTCTACTACTGCCAAAAAATGACAAAACGAGGTGACTTTATGCTTAGACTAGACTCCTAAGATGAATTAATGCCATTCAAAAATTGTATTAATGAGAATATTAACAAAAGTAATGATTGTTAAATAATGGGTGCAACAAAAAAATCCAACCTGAGCCACTTGCCCTACAGGATCAGATTGAATGTTAAGTATCACACATTCCAATCACAAAGCCAGTGTTTACAGTTTCTGGAGTACTAACAATCTTCAGTGTCATCCATACTTTGAATAGGTTGGACCCAATGGATTTACTTCAAAAAACAGAACTTAATTCTTTAAGCAAGATCATTTTCTTTTGGTTTTAACTGGGCTTTTTATTTCTTACGTATGTGATTAAAAAATTACATAGTAAAAGTAGTACGGTTTTGCCTTGTTTTGTTGTTTTGGGTTTTTTAAAATATAAATTGTATAAGGATTATATTCCTCTTCTAAGAATGTACTTGACAGGTATGTTTCAAGAGTGCTTTCTTGTCCCTGAGGACGGTATTTATATCGTCAAATTTCAGACACGCAGCTCACATCATTTACATCACTCTCTTGCAGTTCTCACTAAATAAACCTCAGGAAGTAGGCAATTCACATACCCTAAATAAGAACCTGCCTAGGTGCACAAGGGAGATAGTGAAATTACTCTCTTAAGTGTTAGATTATTTTTAGTGTTTTGCTTTCACCCATTTCCCCAGCTATTAAAATTAGCTCTATTAGTTCCAGAGTTTCTTAATTTTGAAGAGTTAAGCAACACATGCAGCATGGGCATTCTTCCTCTCTACCTCTCCTTCCATTACTAGAGATATCTTATGAAAATGGTTTAATGTGTATTCCAGCAATATCTTAAAGAATCATCAGAAATTGCCAAAATCGGGGAAGTCAGACTTAAAAGGAATTACACAAACACAATGTAAGACCTTCTGTTCAAAATACTAATTTCCTAGCAGGAACTTTTATTTTGAAGGGGACCTTGCTTGAGCTAGATTCCAGCAGCTTAGGCAAAAGAGCAGGAGTTAGGGAATCGGCAGGAACTGGGTCAGGGAAGGAGGGGAAAGCACCATGCTCACGCCAGTGGAGCACATGAGGCCGGAACAACAGTACAGCTGGCCTTCACAACATCAAAAAATGTTGGTTGAGGGCAAGTCAGATCTAGGTCTAAGTTTCTATATTAACCAGTTCTTTGCTTACGCTGACAGCAGGAACATATCACTTCTGAGTTTCTTCTCTGAATGTGACAGAAGAAATAATAACCTTGTTCAACAGAGCAATTGAATTTACTAGAATTCCTCTAGTGTGCCCTAAAATGTCACAGTTCACTATAGTACTGTGCAATGTGAAGAAGTTGCTGTCTTTTATGTTATACAGAAACCTTTCAAAAAATGCCTGACTATCCGTTTCCATTCCAGAAAGCCTTCAAAACCCAAGTGGATAAAGTTTAGAGCATCTTGATCTCATCTCATAGCTATTCTTTGAGCAGGAGCTTTGATTAGAGGAACTGTGAGCTTCCTCACAACAAAAAATTATCCTCTGCTCAGGTTAAATAACATTCAAACCCAAGAATTTTTAAAAAAGCAATACGCACCTCTTACTTGATAAGGAAATATAACTCTACAATAAACATCCAAAAACCAAGATTTGAGTTTAAATTCAAATACAAAATACCCCAATAGTTATTAACTCAAAGATTTTCCTTAAAGCCAAGTTGACACTTCTGCCTGACTCACAAAGTACCTCTACTATAACACAACTACAATATTTAAGCTTGTAGAAGTGAGTAGTTTTAATACACACAGTGAAAAAATCTACTGAAGAGATTTCTACATACGACTTTTAATGAAAACTCAGAGAAAGAGCATGACCTAGCAGCAAAACTTTTTGGTTTTTCTTTGTTGTACAGCATTGGATTTACATGCAGCATTATTAAATAGTAACCTATCTAGACAATAACATATCTAAGATACAAGCATCATTCGAATTAAGTCCATTTTCACTAAGGCAATGAGTCAAAATTCCCTATTAAAAACTTGCTTGAATACAAAAGTAGGAGTTTTAACTAACAAGCAAAAAACACACACATATATATTGTCTGATCAAAACATTATGCAATAGAAAGTCCAAGTTTATGTATTACAAGAAAAAATGAGGTAACAGGTACAAGTCATGATTGACAGGAAATTGAACACTTTCAAAATTTGTCCCAGAAGTATCCTCTTACATTTTATTTCTGAAAATGTGTTTTACCAGCTTCTTAAGGTGCCAAAAATGGAATAAAGCTTGTTATAAGCAAACGTATTCTCTTCAACAGTGAAAGAGCAAGTTCAACAGTTATCAAAAAGAAGCACTTGCAAAGTTCACCAGATACACTATTCAGCCTTAGAATATAATTCAAATATTAAAACTGAATAGTTTTTATTAAAAGTTTTAATCCTCATGGCACATAACAGACAATTCCTGGTCATGTGAAAACTAAAAGCCAGTTACATTTGTAGTAGTTAAAATTTTTTAGCAACTTTTTTTCTCTCCAAACCCCACTTTATGATCAGCAGTTTTCAGTTGGAGAAAAACACAAAAAAATCACAACTTGAATAATATGGAAAATATTTTTTAAACAGGAAATATATCTGAGGAAACTAAATTTTACTTAAGAACAGAAATATGTACATAGAACAAAAATACATATATTTTTTAGTCTTAATTATTTTCAATATTAGATTTAATTAACTAGATTTTTCTAGAAAAAAGTCTTCTTGGACTAGCTGTTGTTCAGAAAAGGACTGATCAGTGTCTCAGACAAGACTCAAAAAATGCTAATGCCATGCTTAGGCTACATTTTACTTCCATTTGTTCTCGCAACATTTACTCATGACAGCAGTGCTCAGTCTATAGTATATTATACGTTGTGGGAGTTCACAATAATATTATATCATTGTTCAACATTAACAATTATACATAGCTTTAAAAAAGGCAAGATTTTTAATTACAAGAGTTTATCTTCGGTGCAAGACTTGTAACTGTTTAGTACACTTATCTCTCAAGTAGCTGATCTGAGTTACACTGCTTTTGAAGAGCATTAGTATTTTCTAGATGAGAATTAAATTGAAGCAACTAGACTTCAGCATTATTATGCTCAAGGGATATTAATGGAATTTTACACATATTCTGGAGAATGTTAATTTCAAATCTTACAACTATTTACTGAAAAAATAAGACATTTGAGTTCTAGTAAAACTCTGGTGACTCAAGTAATGCTGATTTTCGGGGTCAGAAGATAACTATAAATACTAAAGTAGTCTACACTTATGCTGCTGAAATAACAGACCTCAGCTCCTTAAGCTACAACATAAAGGGCAGAAGAAAACATGTCTGGCCAGAGAAGACATGTTATAACAAAATCCAACTGAACATTTTTCAGCTGTGCAGGTTAAAAATGACAAGCAGTAGTATATAAACTACTGTAGTAGTATATAAAAGCATGACCTTCACACCTGTGATTTCTGACATTTTCCATTGCTGTCCGACTCTTCCAGTTCATACAAGGACATGAAATCCCTTACCTAAATCACTGTTTTGACAGTAGCCCCCTTCAAACCTTTAGTCCTCCCTCTCCCCTGCTGCCGAGGCACCTGCCTCTGCTGTGCTTGACAACCCTCTTGGCAGCAACAGCTCTCACCTGGGGCCAGCCACCCCTGCCACACAGCGCTGCTCACCTCGTCATGTACATGAAGATACAACACTTGCCCCATGACTTCATGGCCTCCTTCTGTGCAGCCCTACACCTGCTTCCATGTGCTCCAACCCACACAGAGGACCATGCCTTCTCATCCTTCACACAGTTAAGTATCTAGTGTTAATGCCAGAGCAGAATGGAGCTTTCGCATTTATTGAATAAACAAACTTGCTACGGTAGTGTTATTTCAGTGCCGTGCAAACCAGCCTGGGTGACTCTCACACGCCCTATAGCTAAACACACTGCAGAGAAATCCACAACGCCTTTTCTTCTGAAAAGCACCTAGAGATTGATCAGCAGCTTCTGGACTAAAGGCAAATAAGTGAAAAGAAATGCCACAAACAAGACAACACTCAAATGCCCTTGCAGCATTATCCTCCTCACCCGGAAGTGCTGACTAAACTTTACCTTTGCTGAAATGTAGGATTCAGAAGGAAAAGGCTCAGGACCAGCAGAAGTTACCAGGTTGCACAAGGAAAGGGACCAGTTCAGCGACTCTTCTTCATCACACATGGAGTGCCACATACACTCCACATCATCAGAAAGGCAGGGAGCAAGGGGAAGCACAGTACTTTTCTGTACTCCTGACACATGAGAAATCCAGGGAGTCTCCAATAATCGGGGTGTGAGGTTTTAAATTTTTTTCCTTTTAAGTCAGGGCAAGCGGACTGCCTGCAGAGAGCACCCTTTCAGACAGCACAAGCAGCTAGTTGTATCTACCTAGCTGCCAATTTATTATTATGAAAAGCCTCTATAAAAACATGCTCATTTAACCAGGATTAACATAGTCCTGGAGGCTTCACTTTCCATCTCCTTTGTGCGTGTGTTCATGCATCTTTATTTATTTATAATAAATAAATAATACTTATTTATTTATAATAAAATCCTTACCTATTCCAAAAATTACTTTATTTCAAAGAGGTTTATAAACTTGGTTTTTCTTCAGTAATAGTTCACTAACAAACTTGAAGGTATCCTTAGCAAGGCAAAACACTGGTCTTTTGAGAATGAGCAAGAAGTAAACTTCAAAATGCAGAGTTATTGTTGGAAAATTAATTCTAGCTAGTGATATCTAATAGGAAAAGACCCTAAAACTAGGCACTCACACTGCATATATTGAGTAGATAGAATAACACAATGCATGTAGAAGTTTTGTAAACTCTATTCTACATCATTAAAAATGACAATGGGGTAGTTTCAAAAGTGTCTTCAGTCATGCTCAGTGGAGAGCAAACTTAGTTACTACACTGGCATACTAGAAAACATATTTGCATATGCTGAACCAGAGGGAAGATCTTCAAACTATCATTTTTTGATAAGAACAAACAACACTATACATGTGTGGACTTTATCACAACTCCTTCCCGCGAAAATATTGATAGAAAATTTCAATATTCAAACAGTTTAAACAAACTTGTTACAGAACACAGATAGATCTGCAACATTTGTAGTACTCCTTCAGCATGCACATAGCATTCTCACATGCACCATTTCTTCTGAAACATAATACATGCACTGGTGACAGTATAAAAATAAACAGAATCACTCTGTTAAAAAAAATAGTGTAAGAGGGTTTTTCTCATTTGAAAAATGCATATTTTTTTTCCCAGATGCTTAACAGTATTATTCTCTTACAAAAACTGAGATGTTCTGCACAATTTTATTTTCACTTGTGCTCAGTTTGAATTGCATTATATATCTGAAGTGTTAATATTCCCCAAACTTTGATCAAGAGATCTTAAACTCTACTAAGGCTGAATTACACAATGCTTTTTAAAAAAAAAAATCTAGTATTTCTGGCTGTGATCTAACTTTATTAAATGTTTCACTTACTCTCCATGGTCCCAGTAAATTATGTGTTTTATTGAGAGTGACTCCTCTACAATTACTTCTAATAGGCAAGATATATCCATTGTGACTTGCTACTTGTATAATTAAATAAAAAGTCCTACCTATCTTAAAGAGCAAAACACAGCATTCCTAGTGCAACAAATTAGAATTCAGTTTGAAGCAGAGCCATATTTCTCTCGTATTTTGAAAAAAAGGTGAAAAATTTTACAACTGTCAGAGAACTGTTCAATTAAAGCCTGCTTTAAACTTCATAATCCAAAAATGCTGTAAGAGTCCCTTTTCTTCCAAGAACTTGCCAATGAAAGGTTGACATCCAGTCCCATCAACCATTTAAAGAACGTGTACAAAAATCATTTAATTGGAATAATCTATGAAGCAGGTAATTTTACTAAGATCTCAGACACTGAAATACTGATTCCTGTTAAAGGGACACCTACACTAACCAGTGTTCAAGGGCTGATTAAACCATAATGTCCCCCCAAATCTTATTCCAAGAGATTTTCTCTCTTCTTTTTTTTCCCCCCTCTTTTTTAAATTAAAAAAAATATTACAAATCCAAACGTGAGTCCGTTTTTGGGGTGAGAGGTGGATTTGCTTTGTTTCCCCAAAGAACATGGGTGAAAGTCCCTTTAACAAGGAAGGAGATAGGTATCACTTAATCAGGATGTGGGAATGGAATCTGTACCTATGGGTAAATGGCAATGCGTTCTGGGTTGGTTCAGCCCTTGGTTCTGAGTTCTGCGTCACTTCTGGCATCGCTCGCTCATCATCTGTCCCGTTAATACTTTCCGGAGTTAAAGGAGACTGAATATCCCCTCCAGCTGATTCCTTAAGTGAAACAAACAACACATTAAAATTACAAACTGACCTGCCCAGAAAGGCTATGTGCACAAAAGCTCTAACATTCATTCTTAAACAATGCACAAACTTCAGGTAGCATTAATATGATGTTCAGATTTCCAGCATCCCTCATGGCCACATTTCATCATTTGTATTTCATATAGAAGTATATTACCAAAAGATTCACATTGTCTTGTACAAAACAATCAGCCTATGAATTCTTTACAAAATCCAACCTTCCACTTATTACTGACCTCCCTGTTACCTGGAATTACATTCCACCCTCATTCCGATACACAGTGGGTGACTCCTGACACTCGGAATTCTTGTCTCATACTTTACATTCTAATGCAGTGAAACAAACAGTTCTGATATTTGTTTCAAAATCTAGCTTTTGTACTGTTTATTAACCAAAGTGAACAGTGCAAGGGCTATTTGTGGTGTGTTCACAGTTTCACCTATGAGACATCTGTAAAGAACACTTGCTCAGCAAAGTGCAGGCAAAAATTTTCATAGGCATGCTAGCCTGGCTTAGCTCTTGCTAGTCATGGTATTATCCGGGAAGGAGAATACTCCAGCTATACCCAGGTGTACACATAGCTATGGCTATGCAATTGGATATCTGAAGAACTTAATGGTTGCCTCCCAGCAGAAGGCACTTCTGTGGTTTTCGTTACCCTGCATCACACCAGCATGTACATTTGCATGTACATTTAAGTATGAAAGAGAAGAGAGTTGACAAAATAAAGAGGCAAATAAATTATTCTATAGAAATGGCATGGTTTTGTCTTCTACTACTACTATTTTATTGTTATTATTATCATCATCCATTAGGATAGACAGTTCCCAGTGACAATAAAATGAAAGACTTTCTGGATCTAAAAGTTTTTCTTCTATTTTCTCTTCTTCTCAAACTACATTATGTGTTCTAAAAAAATTACATACCACACTCTAAAACATGTGGATGGCTTGTATCTTTAAGATGAAATTCCCATACTAGTACTAGATACATAAAATCAGAGCCTACTTATTAAAATGTTTCAAGTGTGAATGCACAAAAATTATTTCAATGGAAGGAAAAAACGTGCAAGTTCCATCTAGGCTTATTTTTCAGTAAAGTACTTCCACAGACTTCAAATATTCATGAAATTCAAGTAACAAAAATTAAGGCAGACAAACATCCCAGTCTATGTAATATCTAAAGGACTGTGGCCTGCAAATTCATGAACAAAAGAAACATCAATTTCTAGTGTGTCTCTCTTATACAAAAAGTACAGGTTAATCATAACAACTACCCCTGCTTGATAAGTAATTTATTTGCAGACAACTCCAATGGAGCTGACTATGAACAAAGCACCAAATATAATGGAAAAAAGCCACTTACACAGAAAAGATTTTTCACAAATGTTTACAAATAATATGTTCCCATTTTACATTATTTAGAGGAGTAAAAGAATTTTAGGAACACTTTGTGAGATGTGCATCTGTAATGAAGTTTACATTCCATACCATTATAACTTCACATATCCACTCCAGATTTTATGAAGTTGGGGAAGACATTGTGGTATTTAGTATTTAAACTAAACACAATAGTGGGGTATTCGTCAAAAGAATTAAATGTCAACATCTTAAAAAAACCCCACATGCACTTACAAAAGAGTCCTTTAAGTAAAACAAGTAGACATTACAGCACAGATAAAACCACCTTCTAGTGATAACTAAATAAGGAACAGAAAAAAAAGGAGGAGTCAGTGGTTCTAAAATCGTGAAAAACAAAACCAAGTCCAGCGTGTTTAGTTATTGAGTATTATACTGTCTTCTCAGTAAGTATTCCATACACTTCCCTGGCGCAGCTATTCTTCATAGTGCTTCTCTGTACTGGCTGGCAATGGCGTAAGTCTGCCGGCTAGTGCCACCCTAACACATATGAAACATTTGTTACAGTATAGAAATTCACATAATGCAGAAAGTGACCTTTTTCACAAGCTCTAAATAAATTTTAAACTTCTACAGAGAAAAAGACAAAAAATGTAAAACCTGGATCATTTTGCCAAAACCAAACCATTTCTTGCACTAAAAATTATGTAATTGTAAAACTTTTCAGGCAATAGCTATTCCTACTAGTTTGCATAGGAGGGGCTCAAAATCACAGACAAGACTATTTTGACTAAACTACCCGCCCCAGAATTTTAGAAACTAAAAAACGACTTAATCTGAAATTACCACGGTCAAAAAACCTATCAGAGTACAGTCATAGCTAGAAAAAAAGAACTGAGGTTCAGATGCCAACTGATTGGGGTGAAACCTCTCAAGACTGATGGGGCACAACTGCAAACTGTACAAACTGCTCTATTTGTTTCTGTACTTAAACCTAATTAAGGTTACTTTTAATGAAAAAAAGGGTTGGGGGGTAGGTGGACACAATTGTCAGTCTACTGCTTCCTGCAGCTCAGTGAACTCCAGATCTAAGTGTAAGTGCATAAGGAAGCTTATAACTGAGAATAGGCCATGAGTGGTTTGCCATTGCAAGATCCATGAGTTTATGACAAGAGCAAAATAATTCCCTATATTACAAGATGGATCTGGGCAATAGGAGGTGACAGAGCAGGGGAGCCAGTATTTTAGTTTTATATAAGCATGGTAAGAGGATTGCAAGTTTTTATTACATAAGGCTCAGTTAAATGGACACCAGATGGTATAGGTAGTCTTAGAAGTCATGAAATAGACAACTTCTTTCTAGACCAAAGCCTCCAAACATACCAGATATGGATAAGCTGTGTACTATTATATGAATCTGTTTTCATATGGATGGGTTTAAAGCACAGGTTCTCTGACATAGAAACAGTGCTTTATCTCATCTGTTCATCTCAAGAAAAGCCCCGTGCACTCAATGGGACTTACATATAATAAAGCACCATCTCTTTACTAATTTGGTGGTCCAGGCCACTGCCTTTCTCTGAACAAGTTAAGTTCTCTTTATAGCCAAGGTAACTGGTGATTTTATCTATTATCTGACATTTGGAAATGTAAAGCAAAGCCTGCTGGTAGACAGGCAGAGAACAGGCTGTATTAAAGAAACAGGGAGAATGAAGAGTTTAAAACTAGCAGCAGCATTGCTTAGGGGAAAAGGAACTCCTGCTATTAAGCAACTGCAAATTAGGCTATGTATGGTTTTCTTTCTACTATGCTTTTCACACACACTAAAAAAAATCCAAAGAACATATTTCATCAGGTAAAACAAAATATCCAAAAAACCCATGTAACTTCTACGTCCTGACCTTTGAGGCACTTTATAGGAGCAACACTTTCCTAAAAGCTCATAACACCTGAGAGAAGCAGACTAGTTTCAGTGGACTTCAGGCAAAAATGCTCTGAAGTTTTAACATGGCTCAAGTCTGCTAAATATTTGAACTACACATACCTAGCCAATTTCTGAGATATTTTTGCTGTTCTCTCTTGCTTTCTATTTCTCTGCAGCTTCCCAAGTTTTTGCAGGGCATTCAGAATTGAAACTCACATGTACACAGTCATATCTGCAGGCTTGCATCAGACCAGAGTGAACAGCAAATGTCTTGTACAGTGTTTTGTTACATTAGTTGTAGAGTTCTGAGGCAGAAAAATGTACTTTTACTCATTTAGAATTGTGTAGTAGAGAGGATGGGAAATGTACCATATACAGTACTTGAATTAACTGGTAAATAATCAGGACATTTTTAAAAGCTGTACCAAGAGAAATAAAACATTCTATTTAAGTTTTAAGTTTGATGTGTATGTTTTCCAGTTTCGTTACGCAGTATTTTCCTACTTATTATTAATTTAATGGCAAAAGATATCTGCAAATCCAACACTGTAGAGGGACCGATCCTTTTAGATAACTGAGTTACCATTGCAGAGTTCATATACCTCCCAATGCCCTTCCTGTTAAAGCTCCATTAAAAAAGCCAGGTTCCTGCAAAGCCTTGACTGACCACTTAAAATATCTCCTTCCTTTTTTACTCTCCCCCTCTGCAATGGATCACTATGCAAAAGGGAAAGGAGAGCTATGAAATAATTGAAAAAGACAACAACTGAATTGTTTGCCTTGCAGCCACTTTTTGGCAGACGATGAAAGTGAGAGCAGTTGCTCTTTCAAAGGTCTCTATGGTCTCACCTTCCCTCCCTAATACCAAGCACCCATCCTCCTCCCAGTCATAAATCCATTTGAATGAGCCCAGTGCCACAGAAGTGCTGGAGTTTGCCATGATGCCATTGGTTCTTATCTGTCCTAAACTCTGAAGTTCTTGATTTGATTCCCTTCTCTCTAGGGAACTAGTAAGTGAAGACTGCTATGCTCATGCGTCAGCACTTGCCCTAACTGCATTAGTCAGAATAATACACCAGCTTATCAACACAGTGAAAAGCCAAGAGAAGAAAAGTAAGGCCTTAATAGGAAATTATTCTTAAGTGTGCCATAATGAAATTGCAGCCCTCAACAGGCATTACAGAATCACTCAGAGTAACATTTCTGTAACTGCCTACAGCATAAAATGTTAGGTTTCAACTGTAAAAAGAACTCTGTACAGGAAAATGAATAATATTAACAACTCGCACAGTTTAAGAGGAAGCTTTAACCCTGATGAGCTGCTAGACAAAAGCATCTTGTCTCTGAGTGAATAGCTCAAATTTGTGTCCAAACTGGGTAATAAGTCACTCCATTTGACAGTGTCAGATTTAACCTGAGTCCAAAATATTAATCAATGTGTCAAAACAGAAGCATAACAATTTTTTTGCCTGTAACATCAAGTAACTGGAGGTCTGGGTGAAGAACTTCACTGTTTCTAAAGTCAAGTGTATATTATTGACATATATCATATTGAAATACATACTTCCATTGTCTCTGTGGAATTTATCAGAAATTTAGAGACAGTCAAGTAAACTCATAAAACCCCCTGCCTTACTTTTTTCCATTTCAGTGGAGCAAGCAGTTTCCCATTAGCAGCTAAAGCCAGACTAACATTTGGGCAAAATGCCTACTGGCAAAACAACATGAGGCTTGTTCATTGTGTATGTTCTGATTTCCACCGACTTTTCTTGGTAGGACACCAGATGTAGCTTTCTGGTAGCAATAATTTGTACAGCATGCTGCAAACTGCCTGCCACCCTTACTTCATCAAAGAGCAGGAGCCTATTACAGCACAAACCACTGAGGAGATACATGGATTCAATGAAAAAAGACTCACCAGAAAAAAGATACAGCTACAATAAGCCTACTCAGCTCAGGAATCCCTCCTGTAGGTTTAAAGCTGTTGCATTCTCCAAGAGAAGGAATTACCTTTGCCTTCACTACTGCTTAAAACAAAGCAAGCAGCTAACTGTGTCAAAAAACCTTGGGAAGGGGGAATACAGGAGAGATGCAGCATAAAAGCCTCAAGGAATTTCTTTTTTCAAAACAAATTCAAAGTATTTGTAATTAATTATAGGCATAACTAATGTAAATGGGAACATAGTAACTTATTCTCCTATTAGGCCTAAATTAACCCAGTTCATGTTTTGAGACACCTTTTATAAACTCTTTCTGTACATCATGGCTAACTGTAATAAAACTCCACAACCAGCCTGTGAATCTATCATCTTCCTTCAACACATTTCACAAGAGAAAACTACACAGTAGGAAATAAGTAAAAATAATTTGCTGTTTCAACCTTTATTTTTGGTGCAATGATTGTTCTATAAAAGTTATTTACAGTGCACTACCAGACATTCTGTGGATACAATAGGAAAAAGTACAAAAAGTGTTTAGTATAGTCTACTTATGTAACCATGTTTACTCATTTTCTTGGGAAAGCTGAAATAAAGGAACAGGAATAAAAAAAGCACCCAATTTTATTTTAAAGAAAGTCCCTTTGACTCCTTTGCAGTACATGTTAAATGTATTTTTAAGATTTCTTGACACTTATTGCTGACTCATGAGAGGATTCATAGTAACTGAGAAATACCCTGTTAATTTTTAACACACATGTATGTAAGAAACACAGGTATGAAGTATGATGCTTGAATCAGGCAAGACTCACTTGAGAGGGTGTACTTGTTAGCTCCATCTTTTCATGGGATTTTTCCTTTGCTATTCGTGCAGCTTCTTTGAATTCCTGAAATTTTTCAGCAAACTGAAGGTACATATGTTCAAAGAATAAAAAAAAAGAAAAGAGAGTAAGAGTAGGCGTGAAATAATACATTACAGGCAGAACAGAATGCTGTACTTTGCATTTCACAAAGTCAAATTCTGTCAGTAATTTTTAAAAATTATTCTCCTTATTAGACACTCATTTAAATGACTTACACAGTGACATACCGTTCAGGCATAATGCACACTCTTTATATGTCAGGAAAATGACAATGCAGTGAAGCATGATCTATGGCTGGTAGTTTTAAAAAACTCACCTCAGAGATGGCTAATAAGGGACAAACTGCCTTGCACAGCTGCTTTCAGATTCAGGTTTTACCCTCTTCAAACAACAAATAATCTGCTTCTGAAGCCTAATGCGGTTACCATGAGCCTGGAGAGCTTTCAGTGTACTTTGTTCTTTCATGACTGAAACTGAATACTGATTTCTTCCCAAATTTTAACTGCATCTGTAATTTCAATAGCTAATTACAAAAGCAACAGTGGAAATACTCTGTTCATCTCTAGAACAGTCACTGACATCAATCAAGTTAAATAACAAATTCATTGAACTAGAACTGCATATACTGAAAACTAAATCACGAAATTGCACATGGAACTGCCATATGAGGCTTTATTTCTGTGCTGCATGCACCTCTTCCAGAAAATAGCTAAAACAGCAATTTGGAAATATATGCCCCCTTAAACTTGAGAGATTAAATCAATTTGTTAAGAATAGGGCCTGGTTGCTCTGGCTAGAAAAAAAATTGGCTTCACATTTCTTATCTTTCCACTACGCTAATTGCTAGACTAGCCACACATTTGTTTTTGTGTCCTACTGCTTTTATACAGAACATTATCTTATTATGATCAGCTTGAGAGTGAAATGATTCTGCAAAAATATCAGAAGCTACTCCAGCAGCTTCTTTGGCAGCAGCATATGAAGAAGTTGTTTTGCACTCAACGTATTTAGATGGTATAAAGGCTACCTTTCTTCTGGCACAACCTTACCCATTATTTTCAATCAGAATTTCACTTACTACACAAGATCTAAAAAATCTTACAGTCTATAAACCTTCTCCTGATAGGCTACTAGTGTTTGAGGAAATGTAATTTCTCTCCACTTGTATCCTGTATTTCACGTTATTTGAAAGCTTATTTTTCCTGAAAGTTTAATCCAGAGTCAAAAACAAGTGTCAGAGTAGGTGATGAAATTGGCAACAGATCACCAGAACCAGATGATACTTTTTTAAAGCTTGTGCCTAAACCTCAAAATCTCATGGGTAACCTATTATTTAAATCAGCTTTAAGACTAAAGGATTGTTGAATGGCAAATAAGATGCTCAGGTTTGGAATACATGGCTGAAGACAAAGGCAGTAAATATGGTCTTCTGTATCACAGCAATAGAAACAGTTTTAAAAATACATAATAGACAGATCAATAGATAGCATTCTAAGAAAGAGCCAACAAGGCCAATTTAGTGGTGATTTTCACAAATTTTCTAGAATTCTTTGAGATAGTCAGGTGATGGATAATAACTATCTCTTGATAAAATTCCTGAGTAACAAAGATGAGGCCTTATGGTATGAAAGGAGAAGTTCTCTGGAAGATGAAATTTTTAAGGAAAAGATGAAAAATTGTGCATGGAGACTACAGAAGGCTGCTGCCAGTATCCATGGCAGCACTTCCCATTTAAGTTTTATGGAATGAATCGAGTCAACTAACTCAAGAGGGTAAGACATCAATCCCTAAAAGGAGTATTTCTTCTCATACATCAGGATACTATCAAAAGCATAGACATATTTTGAATGAGAAAGTAGTCTCAGTTTTTCCTGAAAGTGCGGGGACATTCTGTTTCTCCTACTGCAGAAGCAAGAGGGACTCTGCTAACAAATCGTGGTCCTGTGAATATTCTCCAACCTAGGTATCTTTCAAGTATCACTAACATCTGATGGAGCAGTCTTGAAGTGAATTTGTGGTCTAACATATTAAGAAAAGGCCTAGTGAAGAGAAATAAAAGTTTAATTAATTTTCCTCTATGCTGTTTGTATGTGAAGTTGATTAGAGTGACATTACTCTTCCATTAGACAGTCTCACTCCACTGATTCCTATTCACAATAATTGTACAGGAAAGAGGTTGCCATTGTTGCACTCTACCCTAGCAATTAGTTCAGAAGGACAAGGGCACATGAACAAAAACTATATAGTACAAAAGTCAAATATGTACTATAAGATATGCCCACAATGATGTGAGAATAAACAGTTTATTTATCTGCTCTGATTATTTGCATCATTGAACTGTGGAAATCGGTCACAGACTAGACCAACTTTTTTTATGTGGTTGCAGGCTGCCTTTTGCTCCCCGGAACTTAAAACACTTAAAATCCTAAAGCACTAGCTGTATCAGAGTGCTTTGCTAAACCTGGCTATGACGCACAGAAGTGAGAGAAAGTAATCTGAGGGAGAGACAAAACAAGAAAGAGAATACAGACATGATTTCTTTAAAGTTACAGGGCAGATAGAATTCAGCTCTTCTGATTCCCAAACATGCCACACATAGCTACCAGCCTCAGTGGCTGAACAGCTTCTAATCTAAAGAAAAAATTTTCTTTCCCCATCAATATATTTATCATTTTTTTAAATAACACAAGAAGTTTTATCTTTAGGAATTTTAGTTGCAACAATTGGCAGTTGCAACTCACATGAGTATCAGTTTAATAATTAAGATATAATACAACAGGAACAATGTGCTGAAAAGGGCCCATAGATTCACCATAATCTTCAGAAAAGGTCTGTGACTCTGTATTTTTCTTAATAAATTTGCTTATTCTCCAGAAAACAGCAATCTGAGTAAATGCTCAGCAAAAAAAAAAAAAAAAATTAAGAAAAAAAGTGTACTCTAGCCTTCCAGATTAATTTTTCAACAGCAATTTAGAGCTTTATGTCAAAGGCATATTTAAAAGTCCTAGACATCTGCTTGAGGGCAGTGAAAAGAATGGGATTGAAAGAACTGTAATTAAGAAGATGACAGAGGGAGGGCAAGAGAAGAGTTGAGGACAAAGTAGATTAAAAAAAAACCAACATGTTTTCAGTGGCAAGGATAACCTAGTGTTTAAAGTCAGGCAAACACAGTGTGCATGACCACAGCAGGATGCTTTGCCTTCAAAGAAGCATCTGTGAATAAAAAAACAAGCTTGTCCATGAGAGAAGTAAACTAGATTAGCATTTGTGCTAAAGCCATTGAAACATTAAGAAAAGTTATTACCATGTGGGTAAGCAAGTGCTTGTAGGACATACACACCAAATTAACTGATGAGGTTTCCAAGTTCACTGAAGCAATGATAGGTGTGCAAATGCATGCACAATACCAGAATAATTCAGAATTTCCTGTGTTTGTGTTGCTTCATGGAAAGGAAAACCAACTGATTATGAAAGGAAGAAATTTTACAAGTTCAACACGTGCTCAAATAAAGTAGCTGTACTGGGTCTCATTTTAATGGCTTTTTGGTAGGCCGTGCTTATCCTCGGATAGTGACCAGTACTTTCTCAAAAGGGCTGCTATGATTACTCTTCCATCAAATACCTAGCCTTCATTATTCCTTACTTAAACATGTACAATGTATTCATCTTATCGTACTTGGGTGTCCAAATCCTTTGTTTATTTGAAATATTAATATTTTATGCTTAATACAAACACAAGTTCTTAAACTGAACTGAAATTTCTCATCTGAGGAAAAAAATCACACTTGTTCCTGGACTCATCTACCAGGGCAGCAGCAAAAACAAGTAATGTAGAAAGGATGCTCAGAGGAACCATGCCATCAGTTTGAGAAACAGGGATTACTGCTTTCCTTGGTATGGGGTCTATTTCCTTCCTGCAGAAGTAGACTAGAAAAGAAACTCATGTGTTGCACATACAGCTTTAGCAAACATTTCGACTTTTGCATTCCAATAGAAAATGTATTTTTCTTTTACACTGAATGTGTTTCCCACTATCTTTACTTCAAGGCTACAAGCTTTGAAATAACAGTAATCTGATGCACTACATAGTAGAAAAGTGAAAGTGAATGTAGCTTAAAAGACAAAATGCATCTGAAGACTATCAGCAGTTTTTTTCTAGGAGATCTAAATACACAAGAAACACCAAATCATTTACTTCTTTAAATTCTATCATGAAAAACTGTAATGGAAGAACAATTTTTTAAAAAGAAAAGCCTAACAAATCAATAATTAGAAAGCATTAACAGCATAAATTGTAATAGGCTTTAATCTCGCTCCCTTTCTCCATCAGTTAAAAGAAAACTTGCAGATATCATACTTAGTCTTATGTTTTTGCATTATAAGGATTGATGCAGAACATTTTTTTGTAAAATATTTTTAAATAACAAAAGTAGTGGGCACTGAGTCAAGATATAGTGAGCAGGAATAAAATACACTTAAATAGCTTCACTAGCTGAATAGCAGCCACTGGTCATACTCACTTTCGAAAGGTGATGTTCAGATGAAAATCCCAAGCCATAGACTGTATTTGCTCTGCTGTCTGCCCACTGGCCAAACTTCTGAGATGTTTTAGTAAATGTCATATTGGGGGTGATGGTGCTGTTTATTATTGCCTGAAAAAGGTAATAATTGTAAAAAATCAGATTCGTGGGTTTGATTTTTTTAAAAGACAACTCATAATTGAAAATGCTGATATTGTAGGTGATTATCTGAACACACCAAATGAGACACACACTGGGAACTAGGAAACAGTCTTCTAATTCAATCCCAGCTGAAACTGCAAAGGCATATTTTTGCATATATTCTGTAAAAGGAAGAAAAGCTGGGGAGGAGAGTAGGCACCAATTTGCACTTGCAAGCAGTCCTTTAAGTTCTTTAAAGTATCTACATATAAGGACTATCGAAGTCCTTTTTTGTCTCACTTTTGTATTTCTTTGTCCCCTAAGGCAATGCCTCTCAAGTTGTCTGGTGATCTCCACTGCTGCTCTCCCCCGCCACTCCTATTGCATATGAGATTCTCACTGAAAAACACTCAATAAAATGAAGGGGCACATTTTCTTTTTAAATTTCTGTTCTACAAGAGTCTCTTTCCTTTACACACATACAAGCAAGGCCAACAATGGCAGGGTCATACACCAACTACAGAAGAGGAGCTACACTTGTTATAATTTTTCTTCTCTAGTTCTTGTTCTTGCATCTACAGGATACAAGAACATCATCCTCCAGCATGTAACTTCTGATAATACAAACACAAAGTGCAATTATTAGGTGATAGGCTGGTTCTACTAAAAGCAACTGAAGTTTCACTGTGGATTTCAACAGTATTTCCATCATATTAAGGAGTACATATGTGAAGCACTAACTGTACAGATGTGAAGAACATACCATTACTTTCTCAGGATGATGACTGAGAAACTTTAACATCACAGAGACCAAGTACTGCTCTCCTAAGACCAAGATCCTCTAGAAGTCAAAATCATTCTATACTACTTGAGTGATATGGACTTCTGGATGGATATTAAAATAAGTAGTTATCTAAAAGAGTTTACTTTGCACTCTTTGCTTTTGTTGAGAGATTTGGGCACCACTGCAGTGTCACCGGGGGCCGGCGCAGGTCAGCGTGGCCAGCCACGACCTTCTCAGCGAGAGGGTCCCGCAGGGAACCGCCCTTCTGAGGGCACTGGCAGGCCCTCCTGAGGATGGGTGATCTCAGCAAGATCAGCAGCCTCTTAGCTGCAAGCGATTTCAGCTCTTTGTGAGATCACCCCAGTCTAACCTGGGGGTAAAGAGAGACAGGAACCTCGTATGGCAGTCCCCCGGAGTAGCTTTATTGTCCGACCACCCTGACAAAGGGGAGACCAAGAACAAGATACCACCTCTGTCCTCGGAGGAGTAAAAGCAGTGGTATATACAGGAAAGGCACGGGGTGGGGTGAAACCAATTAGCCAGTGGGGTGCAGGCAATTACCACGGGGAAGCAAAGCATGCTGGGTTCTCACCCTAACCCAAGTGGGTTGCCTAAGTCTGGCCCCTGCAGGGGAGTCCAAAAGGCTCTTTGAGGGCCCACAGCCCTCCACACTGCAGCACAGCTACCATCAAATTAAAATTTTCTAGGAATTCTACAGGGGAAGCCTGAAAAAATTAAAGCTGAGGGGCCAGCTGAGCTCACAAAAAATGTGCTCACAAGCACCCATGTTCATATGGTGGTTGTCAGATGAAGTGGTGGAGAGGAATATTGCAAGAAAGTTCAGAAGAATACATTGTATTGCAACATATAGGAAGACAAGCAAAGATACTGCAGCACAGATAAATGTAACAAAACCCTTTCTTGGTGACTTTGGCAGCTTTACTATACTCACAATAAGATGAGCAAATCTGACCATAGCCAATTCTCTCTAATAATCTTTGCCTCTAAATGCAAATTTTGCCTACCACTGCGAACAACTCCTTGAAAATGCTGGAATGCCTGAAGGCTTACATTTGAGCCAACAAGCCTCATCAGATCGAAGACAGGATTTGCTGTGTGACCAGAGAATGGAGAACCATCTCCAGCATTAACTGTCAAAAAAATATCCCTCAGATTTTCACATAGAAGCTGCTCCGTGAAGTCACTGGTAAATGAAACATTATTCTCCTTTCTTTGGGCATAAGGTTTGGAGCCCAGAAAAAGCTAGCAGACTCCTATTCACACTGTCACCTCCAAGTGACCACCTAGAAAACAGCTGTCTATACCACAGAGGACAAAAGAAATCATGTGAGACAGGTCTTCTCAGAAAGGAGGCGCTCTGGAATTCTTTATCACTTGTATGCTTCTTGTCTTCTTTTCCACTGTTAGTGCATGGAAGCCCACTTTTGAAATAACCAGGTGGAAGCCCAGAACAGAGCTGTGCATGTTCATTTAATGCTTAATCTCACTTCCAGTGGAAGCTGTCAAAATTAATATGCTTGAAATTAAATATCCTGGGGAGTGTGTAGAACAGATTCTTCCTCCCAACTTGATCTCTAGCTATGTTGTCTAGTCTGCTTAAGCCCAGGCCCATCCATTGCTTGATTAATTGCAACTTGTATCACATATTTGAGTGCATGTGTACTATGTCATGTATGTAATTTCCTCAATTCAGAAGAAGACTCCTATGCCAGAGAGCTAAGACCTTGAAGCAAAATGCAGGTTTGAAGCCTTCACAGATGCTATTTCCTGCAGTGACAGCAACATAGCTAGTTGCAGCTTAACCCAGTGAAAAACTTGAGAGTCTGCTGTCTGCATGACTGGCTGCAGCATGGAGAACCTGGTGCCTGGTCCAGAATGAGATAGCTCTTTTGACAGCAGTCTGCATTTAGGCTGGGTTATGGCAACTGTCAAATTGCTCTCTTGCAAGAGAGAAAGGTAGGAAGAAAACTTCTTAAAAATAAATGCATTGAGAAAGAGCTGGCTGTGATTCTTCCCTTTATTTTCCAATAGAGAAAAATAAAGAGGCTTCACTTCAGTAGACAGCATTAGTGCAAAGACTGAGAAGACTACATTCAGATCTCAGTGATTTTTAAAAAAAAAAAAAAAAGCCCTTTCATTAAATTTACTAGTTTTACAAGGAAATGAAGGCTTTCCATCTTCTCTGTATGAAAAGCCTTGGTATTCTAGACTCTCGCATGCAAAACTATGCTTTTAAAAGTGTCATGCTAGAGCATCTACAAATACAGTCAGTGTCAGCTACCTCTGGAAAGAACTAGATACTAAACCTTCATATCTTTACCTTAAAAAAACCCCATTTATTTTTAAAATCAAAATTTGTAATTAAGCCTGTCTTGTCCATTCAAACAGGTACTGCTTTAACTGCTCTCCTCTAGTCCAGATTTCACTGCAGAGTTATCACTATAGCAAGTGTCAAATATTTCATCAACTTTTAAGAATGTTGTTTCTAGAAATGAACAAGAAGATCTTAAAAACAGAACAGAGTCAATCTGACAGGCAGACATTTAGCTTTTGAAGAAAACTGATTTAGTTATCTTCAGCCTTTTTTGGAATTATAAAATAGCTTTCATGTTTTCCTTTCATATTAGTTTAGCTATGAGAAAATAGGGCATGTGTCTGAGCTGTTCATTTTACTGGCTGCAAACCCAACAGCTGCAAGATATATAGTAGTGGTCAAATACAATTTTATCTTGTTCTAAAATTAATGGCAATAATAATTTAAGACACAGTATTTTTTAAGTTCTTCAAAGGAAAATCATTGAACACTTGTGCTTACAGGTCTTACCTAAAACCTTTATCGAGCGTTTAAAAAATTGTCACTTTAAAGTGAGACAGTGATTAAAATAGAAAGATCATCTACTGCAGTAACACTGATGGGAGACAAGACTGAGTAATAATATACACAAGGTTCATGGAACCTGCAGACTGGAAAACCACTCTTTTTCAGAGTCTTCTCTTGCTCTAGGTGAACATAAAATTTCAAGGTTGCTTTCCTACCTTGTGTCTGTGAAAAAAATTATCAGAGAGTTAAGCAGTACAGCAAGAATCACACTACACTTGATCTCCTTCCTTTTCTCAGAGACGGCCAGAGACTAAATGGAAAAGACAGTGGGACTTGGAATAATCCTAACATCGGTCTGCATTGTTGCTGGAGAAATAATGGAAGCTTTGTTCCATCACCCAGGAGAAAGAAGTACTGAAACATATTTTTCCAAGGAACTGTGAAATGAGTATATAATTAATGAGAACTGAAAGCCTTAGCAACAACTGCTCAATGTTGTCATGCCATACTACATAAGAAATCTTATTTTTCAGGCTTTCTTTTGATTCTGGGACTGGTAGGAGAAAAAGGTCACATAAAAGATATTTACTCAAGAGGTCAGAGAAACCAGATTCAACTTCTATCAAATTACTTGCATCAAGATTTCTTTGCCATGGGCAACAGGGTTCCAAATATTGCACATGACTATAAAATATATAGCCTGTACACTGAACACTTCATGGTCCTAGAACATTTTTTGTAGTCAAGATAGAGGGACATGCATCGTATCTGGTGCAAGGTATTTCAAGAGGAGATTGTAGCTTCAGAAAACATCCCACAAAATGCATTAAAAGTAAGCAGAATTTGAGTCTGTAGGACCTGTCTTGGCTAAATCTCAGCACCTGAGAACTGAGTAGTCACATGCACATCCTTCTCTCCACCATACAAACCCGAAGGGTGCTGTAAACCCCACCAGTACCCAGGTATACAATAAAACCTGGCTGGATCTATTCCTTCTAAGGGCAGAGCACGACAGCTTCAAAACCAGTAGGGTTTGACAAGTGGTTTTGGCAATGTGTATTGTCAGTAGTTACTGACACCCAGGCATACAGCATACGTCAGAGACACTGTCTGGGTGCACTCAAACTTAAAAATGCTTTATATTTACATTTAACTCTTTGCATATACCATACTGTATATGTACAGACATATGCTAAAAAGAAATGGGGTTTTAAGTAAAAATAAAAGAACTCTCTGGGAATTATGCTGGAAACCCACTTAAAATTCTTCAATGTGTTCCTCTGCTATTCACCTGTGTAATTTTCAGAGCAGTACTGTGAATGCTTGAAAGAATTGGACTCTTTTAACCATGACTGGGATTCTAGATCTTCATCTAAGACTTGGATGAAAACATTACCAGGATTGCAGCACTCACACAGTAAATAAAAGTGATAAACTGTATTATCGGTATACCTTGCCAATTGAACTGGATGTAAAGGGAATGCTGTAGTAGACAAAAGAACAACTAAATAGATGAACAACTACTTGACAATTTAATTCAGCAGGCACTCAGCAGGAGTTGCAGCATTGGGATGAAGGCAGAGGAACCCCAGTGGATATCAGAATAAGGGGTTTGTATATTCTCCAGATCAGTTAAAGTACTACATTTTATAACTGGTAGTCTTGATTTCATACATCATCTAGTCCCAATTCCAGTGTCTTTATTCATAAATACTGACTCAAAAGGTATTTTAATTATTTGACAGAACTACTGGGATCATTTGAAGGAAGGCTGAGAAGGAAAAAAACAAAGTAAGACTTAAAAGTTGGAAAAATTCTGGTAAGCTCTGATACCAGTCTCAGCCACTTGAAGCAGAGATTTTTGACTGTGACACCAATTTCTATATACTTCTTTGTGACAGAAATTTGCCTTTTACATTTAAAATATCAATGCTCTAGATATTTTAAAAAATGCAGGGTAATAATTTTCAGCTTTCAGTAACTAGTCATAAAATCTCTCTGAATACTGCCATGCTTTTAACAGAGTATTTCAGTTCCAATCATTGTGAAGTGATGGATTTCCAAAACCTTCAAACAAAAGTCTCTGGAAAGGATCACAACTTTTGATTACAGTCTGTGTATCTTTAATGCCCTCAGTGCAGAGCTTTCTGCTACAGTGTTTGTAAAGTTACTGTTATTACAGCTACTTGGGTAGAAACAGTCAAAGACTTTCTGCACATCGACTAATTTCTTAGACATGTTTTACAACAGCAGCAGCTCAGCAAAATATCCTTTCTAGTTAAAACAGAGGGAAAAGACAAACCAACCAAAAAACCACAAAACCCCCCACCAAAACCAAACCGAGTCTTGATAAAAGCTTACCATTTATTAGGAAGCAATCCTCGCATTCTCTACAGCAAAAATTGGAAGATTACATAACAAAGGATTTACTAAATGATTATGGCCACTGAACAGATATCCCCCATAATGCTGAAGCTAATTATATTGATAAATTACTGAGTACAGAAATCAAAATGTTATTGTAACCCTATTTGTACTTTTTGTACAAATTTTGGTCTTTTTAGCCTTCTCACAGCATTAACCAAGGAACTGGTCATCACTTCAATTCAGCAGTAGTTATGGACGTCAATATAACTGCATGGAAAACAGAATTTATGAATAAACACTTAAAACATATAATGAGGCAACGTTACCATTTTAACACATCAGTAATTTGTTGGCCAGATAATGATACAAATATCTGAGAAGAAACACGGAGAACATCAAACTAGAAAATAATAACAAAAATGTTTCACACAATCAGGTTTTCTGAAATAAAATTTACCTTTGAGCCATCCAAACTGATTATCCTGTAGACATTTCTTGTGCTGTCATAGAAGTAGGACACAGTAACAGCATGCTTGCTGGTGGGAACCCAGTTCTTCTTAGTGTTTGGGTCAATCTGGAAGACATGAGCTCGGGTGCTGAAGATGGGTTGTTCTCTGAAGGATAGAGAGAAGAAGTCATGAATTTAATTTGTACATACTATCGTTGCACACAAGCTATCTGCCAGTTATGCCCATTGGGATGTACACAAGTTACTCTGCATGATAAACCTTGCCTGATGACTTCTGCATGTGTTGCTGCGAAGAACAGATACGTTTGTTAATACATATATGCAAGCAAAATGCAAGTTTTCTAAGGCAAAAATCAGCACCCAGTTGTGGAGTCAGATAAACACAGACATCTCTAATACAGATTCAGCCCCATCCCATTATCTCCCCAGCTCTTCACTGCCCATCTATCCCTTTAAACTAAATGGCATTAATACATGTATAACTTCATCTCATTACATTGCACACTGAAGAATGTGCATGACTTCAAGTCCATTTCTCCAAAATCTTCTGATATTCTGATTATTTTCATCAATTTTAGGCCATAATCCGGATCAGAATTGGTTGATTCAATGCAATTACTCTAAAACTAACATTCATTAAGGCCAGGAACATGTGTTGTGAATCCCTCATTCTTTGGAGCTTTACACCTGAATGTATTTATGCCAACATTAAATAATGTATAAAATACATTTTAAATTGTAAAATGCTTAGCAAATAAAGTTATATGAGGCAAAAACCCCTCTTATTACAATTTAGAATTTACAACCTTTTTTCCCCATGACCACTACCATGACATACAGCATTGCACAGAAATCTAAAAACATTTTAGTATTACTAAGATAGTGATAAGATGGCCTTCTACAATGGAGTGACTACATCAGTGGACAAGGGATAGGCTGTGCATGTCAGTTACCTGCACTTCTGTAACGCCTTTGACACAGTCCCCTGCGACATACTTCTCTCTAAATCGGAAGAGAGAGACTCAATGGATAGATGATTTGGTGGATAAGGAACTGGTTGTACAGTTGCATCTAGAGTGGCAGTGATCAATGGCTCAGAGTCCCAATGGACATCAGTTTTAATATGTTCATCAGTGACATAGAGGGTGGGACTGATTGCACCCTCAGCAAGTTTGCACTTGACACCAAGCTGAGTAGCACAGCTGATGCACCTGAAGGATGGGATGCCATCCAGAGGGACCTGGACAAACTCAAGAAGTGGGCTCATGGGAATCTCTTGAGTTTTAACACTGTGGAGTGCAAGGTGCTGCATCTGAGTCAGAGCAACCCTGGTATCAACACAGGCTGGGGGAGGGACAGATCACAGCAGCCCTGCCCAGAAGGACTTGGGGGTGCTGGTGGCTGAGAGGCTGGACATGACCCAGCCATGGGCACTCACAGCCCAGAGAGCCAAACGTGTCCTGGGCTGCATCCAAAGCAGCGCGGCCAGCAGGGCCTGGGAGGGGATTCTGCCCCTCTGCTCTGCTCTGGTGAGACCCCACCTGCAGGGCTGCATCCAGCTCTGGGGTCCCAGCACAGGGGGCACATGGACCTGTTGGAGTGAGTCCAGAGGAATTCACCAAGATGATCAGATGGATGGAGGACCTCTCCTGTGAGGAAAGGCTGAGAAAGTTGGAATTGTTCAGCCTGGAGAACAAAAGGCTCTGGGGAGACTTTATAGCAGCCTCTCAGTACTTAAAGGGGACCTACAAGAGAGCTGGTAGAGGGACTTTTTTACCAGGGCATGCAATGACAGGACAAGGGGTGATGGCTTCAGACTGAAAGAGGGCAGGTTTAGAGAAAACATTAGGAGGAAGTTCTTTACTGTGAGGATGATGAGACACTGGAACATGTTGCCCAGAGAAGATGTGGCTGTTCCATCCCTGGAAGTGCTCAGGGCCAGGCTGAACTGGGCATTGAGCAACCTGGTCTAGTGGAAGGTGTCTCTGCCCATGTAGGGAGGTTGGAATTAGATTACCTTTAATGTCCCTTCCAATTTCAAACTATTCTATGATACCGTAGCTGTCAGTTTAAATTTGCCTACATTTTAAAGACACATTGATTGCTGTATTCTTTAAGGAATGCTGCCATCAGATTCCAAAGATATCAAGTACCGGGACTTTAGGCTGAATTTAACTTTTTATATATTCTGACTCCCATTTTCCGGGTGTGAAAAAGCATACCTTTTGACCTGCCCTCACTTTCTTTTCAGAGGTATGTTTTTAATACATTTTTTCCCAAAATAAAAGGAAGTGTAAAAAGACCCATGGAATTTTGGGTACTTGTAGTCAAAAGGGTTTAAGTTGGCCTCATTACAAAGGGGTACGTGTGAACTCTCTGAAACATCTCTATTGCTTGGCAGGAAGAGCAGCTTTCAGTAGTAGAATTGTATTACTCAGCTGGGAGTCAAAATTCCTTGAAGTTCACTGGACGACAGACACGGTGTTCTCCTACATTGGGTGTTGGACGAAATGACAGAAGGTATGCAGAACAGATCAGAGACAGCAAAACAGAGTCTCAGTGAAAGATAAAGAAGAAGGAGGCAGGCCAGGGGGATAAATGCACATGCAAGTTCTCCACAGATATGTACCCTCAGCACCAATTCATCTTTTCCTTGTAAATGACCAAGCTATAGGAGGTTGCATAGCTGTTTTCTTGATCCAAATCTCTTGTACACAAATGTTATGTAAAGGTCACTGGCTTTTGTAGACCTTTTGTTTAACAGAACAAACTAATTCTTTCTGCTCTTTTGAATATCTACAATTTCTTCTTCAATCATACTTAAACTTTAGTTGTCTTCAATATTAGATATATTTTTAAATTTACCTCCCAGTTAAGTATGTGCCAATATAAAGGGATGCATATTAACATAATGCACTAGCTCTTTAACCCTGGAAAATTAAAGAGCTCATCAAAAAAAAATTTGAAACAATCTTAGAAGCCTGACAATTGTTTTGATGAGTATTGACATTGAAAGGAAATTGTAAAGGCTCTGACCACGTTAATTAAAGACCGAAGAAGAACTGAATCCAAGATGCAGATGCATGGTTAATGAATATACATTTGACCAGCACTGATGCTCAGTTCACTCCCAGTACAGTATATCACATAACTGGGACTTTCAACACACCACAGCTTAGGATTTTAATATGTAAAAGGTAGGTGAGTACTATACGACTAAAGTGAGTGTCAGTAAAAGTCAACTGTTCAGCCCTGAGATGCTGCTCTCCAGCACTGTCAGCACAAAAATCTTCCACAGCCCCACCCAAATACCCTCAATTTGTTTGATGAGGCAGCCTGCATGTTCCTGCTGATCTTTCAGCAGTGCTGCTCAAGACAAACCAGAGCCTTTGCAGGGCACAATGTGGGTCTGGCATAGACAGTGCAGTTAGGTATGGAACAGCATAAATGAAGCTGACTTACACTTCTTTAATCACTTCTGATAAAACTAGAGTTACAATCTTTTCTTTGCATGTTTTAAGTACAGCTTTACTGAATGACAAGCTGTCTTCACTCTGTGGAAAAAGCGTAGCTCCCTTTGTTAAACAAGTTGGATAAATCATGATCTTGCCAGATTACTGAGGTAATTAGGATTTTTTACTGACAAAGACACTAAACTTCAGATGACTCTAGAATTAGACCACTGTTTTGACACTTGACAATGAACATTTATGAAGATTATTTCTGCAAACTAATGGAAGTTATGCACCATATGTCTATAGGATTAAATGTATTATAGAATCAGTCACTGATGCACCACTGAAGTCCTTCAAAGCTGCTGTACAATCACATTATCTGTACCCTTCTGTAGCAACATACTCTACAGAGCTGCTTAAATTTTAGATTTCCTAAAACATCTGTGAACAAGCAACAGATAATGTATAAAACATATAAAAATATTTGTATCTTTTATCTTTACATAAAAGTTTCGCTCTTCCATTATCCACACAAGGACATGATGCCCTCCCAGTCTGGAAGTTTCAATCTATTCAGCTGAAATAATATTATTTACAGGAATATTAGTTAAATAGGAGGATAGCTTCCTCTTTGCATTCCTAAGTGGTCAAACAATTAATATGTTTTTTTAAAAATTACAATATATATTTCCATATATAAAAAATAAATCCCCTATTTTTCACAGGATCACAGAATAAGCTGAGTCAGAAGGGGTCCTCAAGGATCATTAAGTCCAACTGTTGGCTGTTGGGACCATCCCCCTATTTTTGCCCATATAGAGTTGAGAAAGGAAGGACAGCTTTAAAAAATCCTGTAAAAAAACCAGCTGTAAAGAATCCTGCCAAAAAAACAGACTACCCTACCAGTTTCTTACTCCTCCCTCTCTTGTCTTCCCTTTTCAGCTTTCTCTTCGTGTTCTTTCATTACCAGAAGCTATTTAGTGCTCATTAAAGACATTAACAGGAACTAAGACAAGAACTCCTCACTAATTACAAAGAAAAGTAATTCATTTTTCCAGAAATATACTGATGCTGGACAAAAAGAAAACAAACTAACAAGAATGCCATAGTAACACAGTTTGACTATTGGAAACGTCCGCTCAGGCATGGCGAAAACATTAAGGCTCATATCTTGCTGTTCTTAATTGCCTTAGGCTGCAACATTACAGTGGTCAAACGAAGACTAACAAGAACTAGGTGCCGAGTCCTCCTGGACCTGAGAAGCAATGTAATGACTAAAGAAGCAAAAGAAGCATCACTTTAGCAGACAGAGTCATAACAGGCTTTTTCATAATCAATATAGAAATTCATTCATTGATACGTGATCAGTCCTAAGCTAAGCTTAGGAGATAAACCTGTTTACTAACAGTTGAATGAATAGTTTCCAACCACTCTTTCCATTATGACAGCTTAACACAACCTTTAAAAGAAATGCAGACTGCTCAATATAGGAAACATGTTACACTAATTAAAGCTTGCAGGAAATAAGTTATTATAGAAGGTTAGAAAGAAGTTTCCTTGCTTATCCATAATTAATACATGCTTCTTTTTTTAAAAAAGTATCTATTCTTTAATGTGTCTGGTACTTCTATAGCTCTAGTGGTGAAGACCTCTTTTTGCTTATTTCTTCCCTCACACTATTGCTTATCATGACTCCAAAATTATCTTGAATGCCATAAAACCTACAATTTCTCAAGGCTGAGATTCCATCATCTTAGTTACTCTGAAAACAATAAGGCCACTGAAAAGAAAATATGAACTTCTACAACATTACTTGATATCCTACTTTCCTACCCTTATGGAGTGTTAATTATGCTAAAATACATACTAAAAATTTGATACAACCCTCCCTTCCTCCTCCATAGCAGGCTAAATTGACAATGTTTCGGCAGAGAACTTGCTGCACTACGTAGGATGAGGCCAGGAACTTCCCTGCATGGACAAAAGACCAGGCCAGGACTGCAGATGAGGAAAAAAGAGACACAGGTGATGACTCTTAAGCAAGGGCTGGAGCAAAGAGCTTCCCAAGCAGACACAGAAATAGCCTAACACTGAGCGGACTGTGGCCCATGGAGGAACTGAGTTTTTTAAAAAAAGGAACCACTATGGGCACTGCCTGCCACCTGGAAGTTTAAAATTTCTCAGCAGAGGTATTTTCCCCAACCAGTAGGATGAAAAGGGGATGAATAAGCACAGGTGAAGTGGTGTTCTTACTCAGCTCAGTTCTGATAGTGAAAATTCCAGGAGATTCATGTCAATATCTATTTCTCCAATTTGGATCTTCCAAACTCCAGTGCATTTTCCAGACTTCCTGGTTTTGATGCACATGGAATCCACATACAAGACTGTTCTCAAAACAAGTCCAAAAAAATATGCCTTGGAGATATTTTCTTGTTGCAAAGAGAAGATTTCATCCATCACGTTTCATATGAAGAGTTTCAGAGAAAGATGATGCCACATGCATCCAAAAACAGGACAATATTCCTGTGCTCACAACGGGAGTGCAACCACACCCCAAGTTGGTTGGAACGGTGGAGACTGGACAAAAAGTGTGTTGTCCTCATGCCATTACAGCCCCGGGCACCACAGACCCTGCCACATGACAGACTGCATGCTCAGCACAGAGTACCCAGCAGTCCTGAGGACTGCAAACCCTTGCAGTAGGCATCACACATGTTTTGCAGGTGGTCATTTTGCATAAAGTGAATTCTGAGCCTCTATAATAGCTGTCATCCAAGGAAATTTCTCCCCAGGTCAGACAACATGAACACTGCACTTTCAGGTATTTCACGTTTGCTGATTATCCTCAGATTTAGGATAGGACAAAGACCTTTTTGCTTTTTCCAAATGTCATCATACTAATCCCACAGCTTTCTCCTGGTTTCCTGCTAGTCTTAAAAATATTCTCCCCTAGCTTGTTTCTAAAGCTGTAGCAAGTTCTCTAAGCAGCTTGAGAAGAGATCCCTGAAAAGAAATGAGGAGAGTGATTAAAAGTGCAGCTCCAGCCAAAACTAATTCATAAATTACACATCCAAGCATGGTCAGTGTTGTCTAAGGAGTCCAAGTCAGCAAGCTCAGCACACAGTTCAAAGCAACAGGAAACCACAGATTTTTCCATATTCTTAAAAATGCTCTGAGGTCTGATAAAAATGGTATATATTTGGGGAAAAGTATTGCATAACACTGGCTTCCATTGTGTGGAAACTGTTCTGAGATGTTAACCCTTTTCTGGACAGGAAGTAACTGCCAATACCATTTTGAAGTTAAAATTATAAAGTTGAACAAACATACTCAGTGGACTTGTGTAATTAGCATGACTTCAGATTTTGCTTTTTGTCTTACATACAACTTTCATATACAATATACATAAACAATAAAAACTTTCATATCTCAGAACAAGCTTTGAGATAGTAAAAAAGTGGAAGTTACAATCAAGTAACCAAATCAAAATCTCTCCCATACCACCAATGGTTTATCTAGTTCTACACCTACATTCTTAGACCTGTCTTTGCTGTTATGTTTTGGGGTTGAAGCAGGTTTATTCAAAGTCAGCAAATGTTTAGGAAGCTCCTACTAAAAGGTTTGGTGAGTTTTCTGTATACAGTTATCAGTTAATACACATACCTGCCTATTTACCTATGAAATTCAGAATATAAGCTTTACAGACTGTGCTCTGTAGCTATTTAACACTGCACAGGCAGTGCCTTCAAGCTTTTTTCTAAGATGTTTTGCTTCCATTTAATAATGAGCTTTTCATATTAGATTTTTTAAGCACTTAGGAATTAGCATACCATCTCAAGTAATACCTGCCATTTTTCAGGATTTGAGGGGAGAAAAATTATCTATCAACTTTCATTGAACCTGTAAGGTTAAGTAAAAAATACATTTACCTTAGCCAGAAACATAATTATATACTGTCCGTTAAATTTGCAAGGACCTGAAGTTTTAACCACTTAGTTTCAGCTTGAGGTAGGATATTGCACAGTACTTAAAGAGACATAAGGTACAGGAAGTTAGCAGAAAATAATTTAGTGGTTACCAGAAATCTATTTTCTTTGAAATGTTAGTGTCTCTATAAGACTAGTGAAAATCTGTGACCCATTTGGACAACAGACGGAAAAGTTTCTCTCTATTTGCATACCTTAACACCCCACACTTCAGAAAAGAAAAAAACACCTAATAAAAAAACGCAAACAACAACCTTGCAACACTTTACTGTGGGCCAAGAAGTATATGCAAAATATGTATGTATAAAGCTAGATGCAAAGAATAGAGTTTTATACAAACCAGGCTAAATTTGATGCCTATGAGGAGACAGAACTCTACTTAAATCAGCAGTTATGGACTTTCATTAGCAGAAAAACTGTTCACTTATGATTATTTGCATCAATTAATATTATTATGTTCTATATTGCATAGGAGGCAAGTTAGCAAAGCACATAACTTCGAACATTTCTGAAATCAATTCCTTTTGGTAACATTTTGGCACATCCACTAAGGTGGATGGCATCTTCAGAAGGGTAACAGAGCTGGTGAAGGGACTGGAGCACAAGTTATATGAGGAGTGGCTGACGCAGCTGGGGGGATACAGCCTGATGAAAAAAAGAGGCTGAGGGGAGAACTTATCACTGTATACAGCTATCTCAAAGGAGGTTGTAGCCAGGTGGGGGTCAGTTTCTTCTCCAAGGTAAAAAGTGACAGGATGAGAGGAAATGGCCTCAATTTTCAGCAGGGGAGATTTAGAGTATGTATTAAGAAAAATTTATCTATGGTAAGGGCTATCAAGCAGGGTGCCCAGAGAAGAGGCAGAGTCATCCCTGGAAGTGCTAAAAAAACATTTGGATATGGCACGTGAGGACATCTTTTAGTGGTGATCATGGTGGTGGTTCTAGGCTGATTGTTGGACTTGGTGATCTCTCAGGTCTTTTCCACCCTTAACAAGTCGACAATTCACAGGTATGTAATCCTATAAAACAGTCTGTTTGAGGAAAAAATGGGTGACGCTACATGTGCCAATCTCAACCAAATACTCAGGAAGCCCATACATGGTACCTTCCAGAGAAGGAAGGGAAAGAAAAGAGGTAGGGGAGTTTCATACAAACAGACACTGTAAAACAACCACTGACAGCACTTAAAATTGTATTGTCATCACATGAAATCCCAAGAGTTAGGATTACCATACCTTGGGAAATAAAGCTCTTGCTATTGAACAAACATGAAATAAAGCTCTCGCTATTGAACAAACATGAAGAGCAATGAGAAAGTTTACCTAAACTGACTCCTATTCTGTCTGAGCTTCCCATTCATAAGGGACTCATGAAGGATCTTAGTAAACTTTAGAAGAGTGAAGAGCTTTTTCCACAGCACAGATTTAATTTAGCTGTAGAATAGCACAGACATTACAGTCTCACAAATTTAGTAACATCAACAGCATGGAAGCTGGCAGAGCTGCAAAGCTGAGGACAAGTCAGTGCCCAGTACTTAAAATTAAGGTTTATATAGTAGAGCAAAGAAAAATCCCAAAAAAACTCTTAAATTTTTGGTATAATGACAGTGAACACGGAGCTTCTTATACTAAAGATTAATAAAGCTACCTGTAGGTTGTAAGGCAGTGTTAAACTGATTTTTTTCAAAAAAAGGAAGAAAAATAGACAGTGGATTTCCTTTCACTTCTGCAGTTCTCTGGGTTTGTTTTAAATGCCTGTTCTCCAATGCCATCATATGCTGCTATCATGTGCTGCTCAAGTTCAGCAGGTAGGCAACCAGCTGAAGCATTGTAGGAAACAAACACAGCAATAACATATCACTGACTGTCAAAGTTACTCCAGTAGCTGAATGATGGTCCATCTCTCTGAAGGTTTTCTTTTTTGTTCTTCCACACAACATTGAAAAGCTCATTTTTGTAGCAGGAATCAGGCTAGAGTTCTGGGAATCAAATGAGGTAACAAAAAGCATATTATCAAGTACTCAGCTTTATCTTCATGCCTCTCACTTCAGTTCAGTAACTTATTCCAGGGATATAGGTGTCTTCAGAATTTTTCTAGGTACCTAAGTGATCATTCCTCTAAATTGTGCAAGTAAGTGGACAAAGGTATCTCTGAATAAACATTTGCCTTAAATTTGTTTTAATTACAAGATTGGAGAGAGCAAACCATTAGTTTTTAATGACTTAAGAGCAGCTAAATTATCTTAGGCTGAATTTTAGAATAGATATTTATCTATAGTGAAAATACTAAGAAATCATGGTAATAAAAGCTTGTATTTTTTCCTGAATTTTGCTCTGTTCAAATATTCTTGTCAGGAAGTCAAGAGAGGAGTTCATCTGTCTTTAGAACTAGACAATTAATTTTAAGATGTACAGCTATTCCACATCTAGTCACTGAAAGTATTTATCAGAAGCAAACAAAAAAAACCAACTTAATGTAAGTTTCTAGTCTATGAAAAAAGAACCCTGAAATGACACTGTAATGAGACATTTCTGAAAGAAGTCTAGATATTAATATTCCTGCAACAGCTCCTACATGCAGTAAATTAAGCTATGCTGCACCTGGAATAAGAAATAAGCAGGCAACTGTCTAAAAATATTAATTTCTCTCCATTCTACAGCAAGGAAATCCAACTTAGCCACACTTGCAACACAAGCAGAAAAGAGAGGAATGAAGCCTATACAGAACAAAGTAACAAAGGAAGAAATACAGCTATTCATGCTTGTTAGTAAAATAAGTTTAGAAAGGCCCAAAAGCAATCTATAACCAGGCTTTCTTGTTAGTTCCCCTAGTTCCTTGATACTCTCTGTATAGAGACAATTTTTTTCTTTGCAATCTTTATCTAAAATCTCCCTGCAATGGAGTTCTGACAGTCAGACTACTCTTACAGAACTCATGCAAATATTTTAAGGGAGAATATTAAGTAGTTTAACTGCTTAGCTTGAATTTCTACTGTTATTTCACACAGCACTTTAATACACAGTCATGCAGCAATTAAGTTATGGTTTCCTGTCGTCCTGCACTACCAGTTTTCTTGAGTTTAAATGAATAGGTATTTTCTAGACATGGTCCCCAGGGACAATATCTATAGTCTTCAGAACCATTACAAGAGCTACAGTTTTAAGGAAAAAAAAACAGAAGAGAAAAAAAATAAAGAAATCCCTTACACCATCAGAATAAGCACAGCTCTCCAAATATAGAAGCAGAGAGAGAGCAAGAGCACAAAGTTGCTTTGGGATCCAGAGACACTGCTAGTGAGGCAGGAGTTCGTGTACTGCTTTACAAGCAGGCCCAGCAGCACTCTCCTTTCCAGGGGCATGGAGAAGGATGAGGAAGATGAGGAGGAAGGTTCCAGACAGGACATAGTTTTCAATCTCTGCAGTCTCCAGAATGCAAACCTATTTGTGACCTGCACGTTTTACTTTTCACATTTCACAAACACCCTAAACACATAAAATTAACGTATGGATTATTAAGATCTAAAGTTCAGTAGTTTCCTTTGCAAAACAATTTTCAGCTTGTGGTAAGGGCTGTTTATGCCACTCACAAATAACTAATTAGACCAATCAATGCTGACTAAACAAGGTGAGAATTAAGCCAAATCGCATGGTGCCACTTAGGTGCTCTTGCTGAGGCACAGACAGGTAGAAACAGCACCTTGCAAGCACATAATGGGTCTTTGATGTTAATCATAGTGTTTGGTGGGATTTAAGGGTCATAAGACAATGGTGGTAGAAGTGCCACCCAGAGCAGCAGATTCAGAACACTGACAGACTGAGACTCCTCACTTTGTCCTGACATGAAAGCATAAGACGGCCTGTAAATCAACACCCTCTGTTCTAAAGTTTGATTAGATCAATTTAGTGGCTGTAACAAAATCCTTCAGCAGCACTGACAAGTGTCACCATGAACAGGGAGTGCAGCATGAAGGAAGTAAGAATAGAGGGTTGGCACTAGGACATGAAACTATGTAGAGCACTGAAATAATAACAGTGGCAATCCCACATCAACTTAGATTCCATAAAATACGGCAGAGTTCAATAAACAATGCAAACACAGTATTTTCTAATTTGACATACAGTGTGATTCTGCATGCTCCATCAAGTCTATCATTGCCTATGACAAGACTTTTGTTCTGATGGCTGTATTTCACAGCTATGAAGCAAAGTGGCGAAGCTGTGGCTTTTGACAATAGACTGATGAGAATTCTGGAACCTAGAAAGTAATAGAAGAAATCCAAAATCATAGAATCAAGTCGTCATGTGTTTCCATTGAGGTAAATGGCAATTACATGGTAGGCAGTGATACTATTCAAAAATTAGTCTAACTGCTGTTTTTCCAATAATCTTTGACTTTGAGAGACAACACTAAAATAATACTAGTCATAATTTTGTTATTATTAAGACTAGATATCTTGGCAATTTGTTAACAACAAAAAAACAAGGAATACATATCTTCCTTGCTTATTACTCCACATTTGGAATTTGTCTCAAATATATGTCTGTAGCAAAATAAGTTTTCCTCATTTAGCACCACAGTCTTCAGCAACTCCTCTTTGCTTCTTAATAGCTTAAATTCATCTCCTTATTGGCTCTAGACTTCCAATTTGCTTCCCTGTAGAGCTTCATACAGAAACAGTCACACCTCCTTACCACTTCTCACCCAATCAACCATGTCCACTCCATCTTCTTCCACATTTCCAGGTTATTCATTTTGACATGCCCTCTCCATGTGAAAAAGCTTTTTATTTTAGTGGGCCTGGCATTTGTCATGCCTTTCATTTACAGCTTAAAACCACAAACCACATATTTGACATTAAGAATTTGTCAGTTAACAGTCACTTTTAAGAGCTTTTGCACTTAACCCTCAAAAATAAATACCCTGAAATAAACCACTAGCACAACTACATGTTGACTGCATACACCTCAAAGCTGAACTCATGCAGCCACCAGCACAAGTGGAAGTATCAGAACTTACAGAAGGGGGGGGCTGAATAGACATGCATTTCATTACCAGCACATGATCGTCAAACAATTTGCAATCCCAACCAGAGTGCTACATCTGCATGCTAAGTTTCAATGAAAAAAAAAATCACTAGTCCACATCAAAAGATGAGAACTGGATCATTTCATTTGTATCAAGGAACTGAACTAGACTCCTAGAAATGTAAACAAATTACTTTTATATTTATAAATAATGAATCAATTTGCATCACCCATTGAGCACTGCAGGAACCATAAAGACTCTTTAATTCATTTTGAGCACATTATTACCATGCCAGCAAGTCCCTCCCTTCTGATAACTTACAGTCTAGCAAACACTAATGAATTTTGGATGCAGTGGTTGAACCTATATTGACCTGTAACTGGGAGTCCCAGGTCTGTTTCCCTGATTGTTCACAGTACACTTACGCCAAACATTCTGAGACATCCAAATACCATTCCTGACAGGTTTCCAGTGCAGTTTGCTCATTGGATCACTGAAGGCATTCCTAAGATGGCTCCAAATCCTGTCTCTCCCAATGACATGCCTTGCTCTGTCAGGCAACTTCCCACTGTAGTAAGATGCAAAACAATGATAAAGGGCACAATCCATTTTTAAATATACTAGTATGAGCACACACTATGCATGGAACAGAGTGCTCTGCACAGCCCACTACAGCAGTTGACAAGCAAAAAGTTAGACAGGTTGCTTGCACAGCAAGCATCAGTTAAGGAATTGTGCCAAGTGCTGTGCCATGGGGATGAACCCCAACAGGCAGAGAAGAACAGCCACACCTGGACTAGGCTGTTCATTCCACTGATAAGCAGCTCATATGAGGGAAGAGCAGTCAATATTGTCTATTCTACTTTAGCAAGTCTTTTGACACGGTTGCTCACAACATCCTCATACACAAATTCAGCAAGTGTGGACTGAATGAGTGGACTGTGAGGTTGATTGAGAACTTGCTGAATGGCAGATGCCAGAGGGCCAAAATCAGCAACAAAGTTGGAGGCCTGTCCCTAGTGGTGTCTCTCAAAGGTTCAATACTCAGCCCAGAACTGTTTAACTTGTTCATCATTTACTTGTAAAAAGGGGCAGATGTCTCCTCAGCAAATCCACTTATGACAAAATGCTGGGAGGAGTGACTGACAGCCCAGTGCCCTGTGCAGCCCTTCAGAAGGACGCTGACAGGTTGGAGAGATGGGCAGAGAAGAACCATCTGAAATTCAGCAAAGGCAAGTGCAGGCTCCTGCACCTGGGGAGGAACAACCCCAGGCACCAGCACAGGCTGGGGCTGACCTGCTGGGGAGCAGCTCTGCAGAGAAGGACCTGGGGGTCCTGGTGGACAACAAGCTGTCCATGAGCCAGCAGAGTGTCCTGGTGGCCAGGAAGGTCAATGGTATCCTGGGGGACGTTAGAAAGAGCATTGCCAGCAGGTCATGGAAGGTGATCCTGCCCCTGTACCCAGCCCTGGTGAGGCCTCACGTGGAGTGCTGTGTCCAGTTCTGTGCTCCTCAGGACAAGAGAGACATGGAGCTCCTGGAGTGGGTCCTGCTGAGGCTGCAAAAATGGTGACAGGTCTGGAGCATCTCTCTTAGGAGGAAAGGCTGAGGGAGCTGGGCCTGTTCAGCCTTGAGAACAGACAGCTGAGAGGGGACCTCATCAGTCTATAGAAGTGGAAGGGTGTCAAGACAATGGACCAGTGGTGGACCATCTTCTCAGTGGTGCCAAGCAATGGAACAAGAAGCACTGGGTAGAAACTGATGCACAGGAAGTTCCACCTGAACATGAGGAAGAACTTCTCTACTGTGCAAGTAACCGCACACTGGAACAGCTTGACCAGAGAGGTTGTGGAGTCTCTGTCACTGGAGATATTAAAGAAGTGTCTGGACACAATGTGAAATGTCTCTGTGAAATGTCTCTGGGATGACCCCACTTGAGCAGGGAGGCTGGACAACATGATCCACTGTGGTCCCTTCCTATTTCACCCGTTCTGTGATTCTGTGAAGATGACAGCTGTGGAAACACAACTGCATCAGTACTACCCTCAGGTATTGCTATTGAAATAATGTAAAGAAACATTTCTTCACTGACAGCTCATGCCCTTACTTTGATTGTGCTGGTGGAGGCTGGTAAAGACAAAGTATTATGTGTTAGTTGTACCAGAACTAGATTAGCAACCACTTCGTATACATCACTTCAAAATTTAGCTTATACTTCTGAAAGGCACTTACAATGGCCTTAGTTCTAACATCAAGATAGCAGGTAGGTGTCAGGGCTTTACTCATATGAAAATAATTTTCAAAAAAATCAGGTCTCAGAACACTGCCCAGTATTTTGACAAGCTGAGCAAAAAAAAGGATACCATACAGTTGGTGCAGAATTTTTGACTCAAATTGCCTACTTCAGAGGCCTATATTTAACAGCTCAATAAGAACATTCAGCAATAAATGTGTGCTACTACAGTTAAGAAGCATCTAATCAAAGAGCAGGAACCAGTGTTTATTAAGAGCTAGTTATTTCAGCATTACCTTTTTTTATGAACAATTTTCCTTACATGGTACCTGAATGAACTGGTAGGGTTCAATGCCTTCAAAACCTACGTGTGAAACAAGAACTAGAAAAGCCTTCCTCACCCACGCCTTTGCATAAATATCTGAACAGATATTAAATGCAAGAAATCAAGCCATAGTGTTTCTGTATCCATGAAATAAAATGGCCAAAACCAAGCAGGTTCATTAGCTACTTAAAGAATGCTTGCATTGCAAAGTCAGTTTTAAAGAAAGCTGCATTTAAAAACATTTTATAGCTGTATGCTAAATATGGTGTAGTCTTCCCAAGCTGGAGCGCTTAGGTGCTCACATGTTTATGTTCAAAAGAGGCTTAACTGAAGCATCAAATACTAGTCCATGTAACAGAAACTCTCATTTCCCACTCACTAAAAGGTTTTGTGTTTACAAACAGATAGGTTAATCTAGTAAATAGAATGCCATGAGCAGGAAGTACTCATACCACACTTAACTGCAAAAATTTCTCCAGTGTTACAAGCAAATGAAGAGTAACAGTTCTTCAGGAAGATGAACAGCCTAGATATAAGACAAAATGATTTAGGGTTCCCTGAATAAGCAAAGACTTGGGTTTTACAAAAACATTAGCCAGTGGCAGAAGCACCAAGACAAAAAGACAAACAAGATGGTGGAGAAGAAGGTAACCTTTACAAGATCTAGATGTGGATTCTATCTCTAAAGGCTGACTTACTGTAAGTGATTTGAGGAGTACCACATCCATCTCTGAGCACTCAAGACCAGCAGTATTCATTAAATGTTGGATTTACTGTTGTAACCAAGGAGGAGAAGAGAAGGACTCTTCAAATGTATTTTAATGCCAAGTAAAACTGTTCTTTGTAAGAACAACTGGGAAGAAGCAGATTGTCTTTCTTGCCTAAGAACTTCACCCCAGAATAATACTAATTCTTCAATCCTGCTAACAATAAAAATGGCATATAGAAAAGGCCCCTATAATACTCTTCATCTTTCCATCCCAGCAACAGAGCTATTCTCAATTTTGTTGCAGTCTGATTTTAAAAATTATAATTAATGTGGACAAACGGGGAAGTCTTGGTGGTTTTTTTAATTTAAGGTCACCAAATATAAAACTCTCAGTAAAAACTACTTCGGATCTCAAGTAGCCCATTAAGATCCATTGTAGGAGACATGGGCAGCATTTACATTCAGATGTGAGGTTATCTTAGGGAATCTAGTGTCCAGTGCTCATTTCACAAAATTCAGCCAAAACAGACCATTATATAATCATGTACTTCAACGCCAGTGTCTTTTTCACAAAAACTTCTCAAAGATCCTGTGAGTTTTACTATCATGCATAGCCAGACATGCTGTCTGTGCTGGGCAGTGCTTCTGAGAACCGTGAGTACCTAGGATTCAAATCTGCAGGACACCACCTATTCCCAAGCATGGCTAATTGTTTCCTCATAGAAACCAGCTCCTGCATATGTCTAGATGTAGAAAAGGGATGTATACTTGAACACTGAAAAAGCACTTGGAAATCAGTCTCCAGAAGCTGGATGTAAATTAGTCCAATGGAAGTGCTCTCGTCTAATTGCAGGTTAACTCTTTTAGTCACACACAGTCAGTGAAAAACCCAACTAGTGCAAAATCACAGGTATTCTGGACCCCAGTTTACTGCATACACTCATTTGACGACAGAGATACACAGCACATATTATTGCATATGCTTATTTTTGTTAGCATGAAAAGTACCCTAAGACACCTGCCATGGCTGTGTATTCCATAGGAAATCATACTGGCAAAAACAAGTGTTTTCTCCAATACCACAGCGTACATGCTTTTAGAATTTTGTACAGACAAGCCAGGGCTAGCAGTCTGTTGGAAATGAACAGGCCTAAGAAGTAGGAATTGTGAGAATACATGTCAAAGATGATTTATTTCACCAACACTTCACTGTAAAGTGTTGACCATTTAAAGGTCATTCTTCAGTTTTCAAAACTCAAGGAAGATCTCATCATATGTCCTATTACAAGGAGAGTTTCAAGATTAACTGTGGATCCAAGACTACAGCATACTATTTACAGAATAAGTAATTTAAAAGCATTTTAAACCCCCAAATTCTATACCCAGCAATATTACCTATTATGGTTTGGGCTTAGAGATTTTGTTTGTTTGGCTTTGGTGCTGTTTTGTTTTACTACAAAATATATTATTCAAATGGGGAAAAAAATAACATTTCTCAATAAGCTGGGATTCAAGCTAGTGGACAATCACAAAACCTTTCCAGACCTGAGCTTCAAAAGTGACAGGCAAAGTTCAACAGGGGTAGGTCTGAGTTCAGATCTTTTTGAACATTTCCCACCAGAATAAACAGACACTGCTGTAGTAAAAGGTAGGTCTATCCTACCTGTAGTGGCCCTTCCCTTGTGCACACCCCTGAATTTGCAGGGTTACAGTACTGACATGGTTCACTGCACAAACATTGGTGCTGCAGCAGACAAGTGGAAGAAGCAGCAGTTGCCTTCTGTGATTCCCACCATTTGGTGGCAAGATCTGTGAAAATTTAACTATCAAGATGTTGGCAAAGAGCACAGCCACAAACATCAACCAAACAGTGCCTGTGAATCTTTTGCGTGTATGTGGAGGAAGAAGAACCTGAGAGGAGGTATGTATTTCAAGTTCTCCCCTCCCATCACAAAATACGAGTGATGCAGTCTGCTTAAGTTGGCTAACTTGATAACTGTAACTAAAAAAAACCAAAAATCACAACTAGTTATTGGAAATGTCAATATATGCTTGTATCTGGCAATCCAGCATCATCTATTGCATGTTAAACAGTATCTTTCTAGACTAATTTTTTAACAATGACTGGCATTCATCACTACTTGCCACCAAAGAAGCGTATCAGAATGCATTCTGTTGCCAGAAGCATGACTGTGATGCAGTTCCAGAAAATCAATATAGTATTGAAACACAGTTCCATTACTTCACAGAATGGAGTGATGCCACTACCAGGACATTGTGTAGATAAAACAGAGCTCAACACTGCATAGTGCAAGGGCCAGGCAGAATAAACCCACAGCTCCCTCTAGCCTGTTCTCCCCTCTAATCCTTCTGTCCTGAACACAATACTAATTTTGATGGTTCTCACATGGCTGAGCCTTTGGAAACATAAAAAACTTGAAACAGAATGGGGAAAAGAATCCTACCACCAGAACTGGATATAAAAGCAGATTTTTCATAATGCAATGCTTTCACACCCATTACACCTTACCTTTAAGACTGAATATATCTGAAAAAGCCTTGCAGGAAGAACAGCACAAAACCCTGAACTAGGAAGCATGCTCTTAGAAATTTTTTTTTACAGAAAGCTTTCACCTAAGTAAGGCTTTTAAATAGGGTATTTAAATACATGTTTCATGGTATCTTTAAAAAAGAAGAAAAAAAAAGAAGAGGTGGACTCTGGGGTTTTTTCCACTTTAAATAATACAGAATACTTCATTTCTTTGTTCACTGTCACAGATATCTGTTATTAACAATATAACCACACACATGGGGAAGCCTGAGATTCTTCTCCAATGCAAGACTGTCTCAGATACGAAGTGCACATTGTTAAAACACAGGCATATAGACAGGTACTCATGCAAGATCCTTTCCAGACCTAGTCTCAGCCTGGCTGGCTATCAATACACCACACTGGTTTCCTTGCTAAGCACCTCTTAACTTGTAACTTTTGGACTAGCAGAGACCTTGGTCCTTGGTAATTACTTTAGGCCTCAACAGCTTCAAAATTACATATATATCTAAAGGAGAAGAAAAAATAAGTTCTAATTTGCTTGAAGTATCTGCATGGTTTAGATGGTCAGTGATCTGGAATAAATTGGAAAACCACAGCTTCAACTAAAATGATGTCCAAAGCACCTGTACTAATGTGAATTAGTAAATTAGTGTTACATCATAAGATAATGTCTTCTCTGAAGTACACTAATGCATAAACACAGATTTGAAAAGCAATTATTTAAAGAGTGATCAGCTAATTACAGTTAAATCAAATTACAGTTTTAAGAGACAAACATAAATAAAAAATGTTTTGCAACAAAAATTCCCATAAAAGTGGTATCTAAATTATACTTAAAACTTTCACTAACTAGCAGGCAGAAACACTCTGCTCTCTAGTTAAATGTCATTACCTTCCCTGATGAGAAGTGCTGAGCTGTTACAGAATTACAAGCCATTGCAATCTCTGTGGCTCCAAGACTGTGTATTTCCTTAGATACTGGCTCAACATCTAGTTGAGTCCCACAAAGATAATGGTAACTGTGGTAGGGCAAGCACTGTTTTGGAAAAAGAAATCACAAGAACACACACACACAAAGAACACACACACATCTGATGTTTGCCTTGAGGCACTGACAATAAAAATAATCTCAGCATGATGAATGGGAAGGACTTAAATGTTTCTTTTCATCAGAGTTAGGATTTTTCCTAAAGGGTTGGCCTATAAAATCTTAATAATGGATGGAAGTACCAAAATTAATTAATTGCAACCATAAGTCATTACAAATACCTTCTCTAGATCAGCAATCACCCCCTCATGATGGTCAGGACACTCATTTATGTGTTGCCAGGCCAGAAGATCTGGTTCAGATTTCTCATGCTTGTTTTGCAGTCATAAAATGACTGTGACAGAATACAATTTAAGCATGGTAGAGGTCTACACATATTGTTGCATGAAAAGTAGTTTATTAACCATTTCAGGCTGATTTATATAAAGTCTCCCTTGGTATTTATACATTACTAATTCTTTACAGATAAGCAAGTTTTGTTGGTGTTATCTGTAGAACTTGTTAGACTCTCCATTCTGCTACAGAAGACAGCATAAAGTATTTTGCTGCCATTGCTTTCACACAGTAAGCATCTCATTTTACCCCTGAGACAGCAAGATGGCCAGGACTTGCAGAAATGCTGAACTACTGCCAAGATGCTACACCTTCTGCTCTACTATCTGCAGTATTTCCATGTCAGAGGAGCACAGCTGATGGAACTGTTGCTGAAACAAAGTTTTGGGAAAGCTACCATTAAGTCTTGTGGGAGGAAAACAGGTTAAAGAATTTGAGCCTGGACAAATTCAATGATCAGTAACGCTTCTGGCTCCCAACAGCTTTATAGTGTTCATGTCTTGTAACCCAGATCCAGAAAGCAAACTGAAACATTTCAGGACAAGGCTGCAGTTTGTCCTATTTAAAGAAATGTGTTTGACTAACAACTCCACATACTTCAAACAGTGTAAGAGCTAGGAGTGGATCAACCAGCTGCAGACTACCAAAAATTCAAATATTTACTTCTAGGCAAGTGCAGCACTAACAAGTATACTGTAAGATACTAATCTTTCTCAATATTCTCCAGTCAGCTTAAGAACCCTAGTATTCTAATTCTGCCATCTCAAACTGACACATAACATAACCACCTTTACGAAGATAACATACTAAATATAGTCCAACAAAACTGAAGATGAAGCCTTTATAAAGACACCTTGATTAACATGACATGACAGTGATGAACACACCTTACAGAAGCTTTTATCTTGTAATTCCTTATAATGCAGCATGAGTGATGGGAAAAGCAAGTAGCAAATTTAGATATTTGTCCACAGCCATCGTGTAAAGGCCATCATGTGAAGAAGTTATGGAGAGACTACCCATTAATAAATCAGGAATTAATACTAGAGATTATGTTTAACAGGACATTAATTTCTGCATCCCTACCAGAATTCACAGCTGTGCAGCTTCCCCACTGTCTGGCAAGAAGTGTATTTGTTCCATCCTAAAGAAAACTGCATCACAGTCCACTAACAAAATCTCTACTTCCCCTGCTCAAATAGCAAAGTACAAGCAGTACCAGTGACAAGAAAAATATGTTGATGGTTCCAACTTCAACAGTACTTACCTGGTCAATGCATACAACAGCCTAAGCTGCCAATATAAATCCTGAGTATGCTTTAGAGCCGTTTCTTGGGGATTTTTGATGCAATCAGACTTCTGCTCAAAGAAGACTGATTGTGCAATAGTGACAACGAACACACGAATACATGTTATCAACTAGGACAGAACATCGTTTTTACACAAAATCCCTGTTTCCCTATTAAGGAATGCTATATTGTAGCTGGTCAATCCAACAAAAGGTTGTCCACAATGGTTATATCAGTCAACAGCAACTATTGATAAGAACTTTTCTTCATGCAACAGGAATGAGGAACTGGGAGAAGTCAGACAGACTGGCAGATAAAAAAGACTGGACATCCTATGTGCCTGGCCTATACAGTCGAAAGGGCTTAATTCACTTACCTTCTCCTGTGAGATGGGAGATATGCACAGACATACAGAATACAGCTGCAAGAAAGTGTCCTGAACTACTCTACAGACCATTTCTCCAGTTTCAAGTTTCCCAAAAAATGTTTAATAGCAGCATGGCCCAGAGCCCAGTTACTCACCAGCTGGTTTCCACCACATACCCAGTGCATAATTACCTGGCTTGCCTGATGGTACTCCACGTGCCGAACAGCCTGAACTACACCAGCAGAACAGTGAATTCTTCATTATATGAAAAGAGACTAAGAAAGCCACTGCTGGTTTGGCAAGCCAGCTTCCCTCCCCCAAATTTTCTTTGTTCTAACCATTGAGATAAGTAAACTCTCCACCAGCCAGGTACTACAAGATCACTCCACAAGCTTACACAGCCTAGCAGTACTCATTAAATACTGAATATAACACACAGACCCTCATGTGACCAAGGTACATTGAATTATCAATTATTTTGCAACTTTCTTCTAGAACACTCAATTTTTAGACCGTAGTAGAGTACAGAGTATCAACTACTGAATTAAAAGCCCAGTGCACCTTCATGTAGAAATACTCTGAAGTCCATGGGCATATGCATTTGTTAATTAATACAAAACAGATACTGAATCAAGACCTGTGCTCTGAACAGTAACAAATGTCTGATACTTAACCACAGATCCACTAAGTGGGTGCTGGCCCTGGCTTGGGTGTGCTCTCTCAGATTTAGAGAGATGGGGGCTTACCAGTAACACATTCCTACATTTCAGGGTTTGTTGTCCTTTTTAGAAGATGATCTGCAAAGGAATTCTATATTGCATACCCCAATATATACTGTCTAAAACATCTTCAAAATATTTGCTAGCAAATTTCATCCTCTTGACTTTAATGTGCCAAGATACTACTCACGTCATCAACAACTGTGTTTTTTAAGATTATTTCAACTCTCTAGAGATAGGGATTTGTACTGTTTATTAAGAAGCTATGACACTAAAACACCAGCAGAACTGGAGTTCTGCAGGCAGAATGTTTGCTCTTCTTCAACAGTTCCCTGGATTTGTAATATGCTACACTTAGATATCTACAAATACAGTATCGATTTTAAATAAATGAGAGGGTTTCCATTATTTTAATTTTGCATAATCCTGTGTCTGACTAGCAGTTTTAAGTATATATACCAAAAAACTATAATATCATTTAGCCTTTTGGCAGATTTTTGAAACATCACTTTCTTGGATATGTAGACAGCTGCAAGTCTGGGTTTATTCTGTTTGAATTTTTTTAATGGAAGGGAAGACAACAGAAAAATAAAAGCTAGCCTAAGGAGTAAGGAGTATTTCCTTCCTAATTCTTGTACTGTGACCCACAGTGAGAGGACAGAGACAAGGGTGCAGCTGTTATCACCACACATGCAAGGAAGTTAATAAATTGAAGAATCCAAGTGTTCTAAACAGCTTCAGGAAAGAGACATCTGTAACTCCCATAGTAATATGCCAATTTCACATCTGAATTCCTAAATGACCAAAATACAAAAGATATGATTTGTAACTTTTGTAGACTTTGAACTAGTGTCATAAAATCTTACTAAAATAGCGTCTTGTTAATGCTCTGAAAATCTGCCTCCACCTTGCAGTTTGCCAGATCATACCAGGTTTCTGCTGCTTTGGAACATGTATGAGTTGCCATTCCACTATCAGACAAGCCCGGCAGCATGGATTATTTTTTCATATCACTATACAAATTCCTAAGGATACAACTGTGGAAAGTTTTCATAGGTATCTATGTCACTTTTTAATCCACCAATTTATATGAGATCTGACTAATTTTGTAGATTTTATTCCTTCTCATTTCCTTAAACCCTCAAGCGCATTCCCCAGTTTACTAGGGAACCTGCTGTGAAGCCGATTTCCTTAGAGCCTTCTTCAATTTATTGAGAAATTCACACGTTGTTAGATATTCCCTGAAGACTCCAGAAGAGTGAAAGTGAGCCTTCGCTGTTCTGGAATTTCACCTTAGAGCACTGAGTTTAAAGCACTGGTTTTCAGGACTGAACATCGCCTAACAACCCAGGAAAGGTCCTCACGGTGGGGAACTGGGAGCCGAGACGGCTCTTCCAGAATTCCGATGTGGCTACGGCGGAGACAACCCTCTGCAGATCGCGGTGCGCCCCTCACGGATCGCGCTGCTCTCCCCTCACTGGGCTGATGCACGGCACCGACTGCAGCAGGATTCCTGCTGCTGGCGCACCCCGCCAGCGAGACCCCTCTGCTCCACGCGCATCTAGCAGCGCCCACAGCTCCATGGGCAGCCGCTCCCACCCCCAGCCCCGGCACCAGCCCGGCGGCCCCCACGACATCCTTACCCCATGGCGGCCGGCAGCGCCTGGCACCGGTGGTGCCGCGTCCCCGGGGCGCTCCTCGCCGCGCCGGCAGCTCTGCAGCCCCGTGGTGGCGGGGC